>WEIT01038983.1:30607-62299 GCA_013389985.1 Dryoscopus gambensis | reverse complement strand
ATTTTTTTGCTTTCTTTTTTTTCCACCCAGAAAAAGCAAACCCAAGCACCCCGGCCCAGGCTGTGCTATGGCATCCAGCCCAGTGGGCCTGGCTAACCTCTGGAGCCAAGCAGAGCATCAAGATATATGGAATCACCAAATCACAAAGTCACAGAATGGTTTGGCTTATAAGGGACCTTAAAGATAACCTAGTTCCACCCCCCTGCCATGGGCAGGGATTCCTATCTATAAAGATGTTTCCTTTCACCTCTGCCTGACAGCCCCACTTCCCTGTGGAACCTGCAGAGGAGCCAGTCCCAGTGTACACTTTGGTAAGGAAAGCTCCGTGCACAGAGGATTGCTGCAAAATGAAAGTGCTGCTCTGGCACACGCCTTGTGTATGGTGAAACCTTGAACTCAGACATTTGTGACACATGGAAATTTTGTGGATGGAAATCCTGGCCAAGCCACCTCCCACCCACCTCCGCAGGGTTTGTATGATGGCTACAGGACTTGCCTCCAGGCTTTGGCACTGGTTTGCTTGGGGGATTGTGCAGGTGAATAGAAAATATTTTTCTTTCACTGCTGGGAGGCTGCAGAGGACAGGGGCACCTGGTCCTGCCTCCAGACTCCCCAGAGGCTGCTGCAGCCACTGGCTCTTGGCACAGCAAAGGCACTGAGGTATTACTGTTGTTTTAGAGAAATAATGGCTACAGACCCTGTTGCTCAGCTGACAACAATGTGAAAGCAAAGTTTGGGTTAAATAAAGCCAGAATTTGGCAACTCTGAGATGGAAGTGCAGATGTGCCTGGATTCCCTATAACTCCCTGACTCTGAAAGGTATAAAAGTCTTGTTGCCTTCAGCCTGATGGAAAAGCAAGGGGGAAAGGCATCTCTGAGACAAATTCTTTCCCTGAAATATGTTTATCCTTGCTCTCACCTAATGATCACAGCATCTCCCTTCCTGATGCCTCTATCAGCACCACCTGTGCATGTGCAGATGATGCTGCTGGAATGTGTCTGGGATTGACCTCACATCACTGTGTAACCAAGGGTGGGGAGTGAGAGTGAGTCAGCCAGGACAGGGCTTTCCTCACCAGCCTGGCCTGCGTGCCCAGCAAGGTTTTTATTCTCAGTGCTTCTGATATGATAGACCTCCTCCAGCTCACTCTTTTTTAACCTCCTCTGACATTTAGGGCTGGTCTATACTGGGGATTTAATTCAAATTGTTTGAGGATGTGAATTTAGAGAGGAATAATTATTCTTGATTAACTCCCCATGTGGACAGTCTTGTTCCAAAATAAAAGTGCTTTATTTCAAATGGGTTTAATTGATTCCAAGAAAATCACTAGGTTGTTTTTTGTAAAAAAAAAAGGATAGACACAAAATGAAGAATACTTTTTCCCCCTCAATTTCTTGAAAAATGCAAGGACTTTTGAATGTTATGCAAGTTTTAACTGAAAATTGCTGTATGTTGTTATGCATAATTTGCACCTCAGATAAACTGCACGCTGTTAAAATTATTGTTCCATGAAAATAATTACACAGCAGCCGACATAATTAGACAAGCAGCGCAAAATCAGAGGCAGAAATATCGGGCAAGACTGTGACTGGGGGAGATGTTTATAGAGAGGTTGCTCTGAGGTGTATTTTATTCTGTCCACACATTCACACAGAGTCTGATTTGCTGAAACCAAAACTGATTACAGAATATAACAAGCCTCACAAAACCTTGGTCAAAAAAAAGCTTCTCAGCTTTAGGATGAATTTTTTGTTCAAAAACAAAGCAAGACAAAAGATGGATCAGAATAATCAATACTCTTCTGGGGAAAATCAGAAGTTGGGGTGCCAAAAAATGTCCAATAATACCAATAGTAGAGGCACTGATGCTGCTGATGCCTGTGGTACCCAGAAGGGAGAGCTGGTGTCAGGCAGGGTTCTGGCTGCCAACACATGGGCTCAGGCACTGATCTGGTATCATCCATATCACTGAACCTATCTCAAATATCACTATTTAAGAATATTTTATGGGGATAGTGCAGGATGCAGGGAGCAGTTTAGGGTGAAGAATGTTTAGCGTGGATCCAGACCCAACCCATGTCATATCTTTGTGTACAGGGCAGGGAACTGGTTCCTGCCCTGTTGGGTACCAGGACAGACCTGCCCATATAACCTCCTCTTTCCAAATATGTGCTCTGCCTAGGCGCAATCCAGCCTGGCACAGAAATGTCCTCCTGGAACTGAAAAGTTTGCCCTTACGAAATTGTCGTCAGAGCTGCTTCATGGGATTCTTCAAAAAAACTGTTGTCATCAGCAAATCAGCATTTTCAGCATTAAAACAAGAGAAAAAACCCCCAACCTACCTAAAGCAGCCAAAACTCTTGTGTGACTCAATAGATGGGAAATCTTATTCTGGGGCTTCCCAGGCAGTAGGAGCTACCACTACTGGCCCAGTGGAAAACATAAAACACAGGCTTTTCTCAGCTTCCTTTTTTCCACCCAGCAGCAATTTGCAGCGAAGCAGTGAGAGCCAGCAGCCCCTGGATCCCAGCCCTGATTTTGAGAACACAGAGGAACATGCTGGGATCAGGGTAGTACAGAGGTTTACAGGATGGCTCATGTGCATAAAAATAGGCAGAGTTCTGCACAAACAGAGCCTAGAATTGAGACTTCTGCAATCATACCATGAGAAGTGGGAATCTTAATGCTCCCAGAGAATGTTTTTTGCTTTGCTCTTCTGGCATTACTTTCAGTATTGGGTTTCACTGGTCCTTCTTCTTTGCAAAGATGGAAGAGCAATGAATAGATACGATGTGCCACCCTTTTAAAACCTACTGTACATAGTGCACATTTAACTGCTCAGCTGAGAAAAGAAAACCTATTTCCATATTTATCCATTCTTTATGTTCACTTAAAGGTACTTTATGAACCCCTACTCACTCATACCAAACCAAACCTTTCCCTTCTTCTTGAAGACCAATATCCTAATAAAATGAATTCTTTTAATTGCCCAGCCCATCAATCAAAACAGATCATGGCCAGGTGTGTTTAACTGCCCATCTCACCATCCCGGTCAGGTCCAAAATGAGCAGGAGCAATTATTTCCACTTCTTTAGCCCACACGCCCCAGTTTGTGGTGGGAGGGAAGGCAGTGGGTGCACAGACCTTGCTGTGGGGTGGAAATTGGATGTGCCAGATGCAAACATCTGAAGGTAGGAGCTCACAAAAGATCTTCAGCGCCACGCTTTAGATACAGCCCTAATAACTTCGGGGACTTTCAGTAGAGCTTGGGCTTTCTGGGACCTGAGCCATTCTGAAAACAGGACTTCAGGATGCTTTTGTAAATTTTAGTCAAGGTGAATTTATACTCAAGTCTAAATCCACAGTTAATTACAATGAAGAATAAATGGTTCTGAAGAGATTAGGGATGAGCTTTTGAAGGAGGCCTCTGAATTTTAAGTAACCAATTCTCTTTGAAAGTCACTGGATTTGGGCTTCTAACTCCCTTGCTCACTTTTGAAGATACAAACCAAGGTTTAAAATTCATTCTGTTAACAAGCTAGCCAATATTTCTTTCCTGGGAAAGCAGTCTTCTGTTATCCTAAAATTAAGACAACAGAGGGCTACATTTTTTATTTTATTCTCCAAGGCTAATAATGAAATAATACAGAAATTGTGAAAAATAAACTACAGCAATTTAGATATTTAGTTTTCAAATCAGTTGACAGGCACAGCAAGGAAATGGTTTTGCCTCTGAAGAAATAAATGTAATAAAATACTGTTTAAATAATGTTTAAGTGATGTGATGAAAGACGGGTTCACGAACCCTCTGTTATGTTAACAATTAGCAGTGCAGGACATGGATTTTGTTTAAGAAATGTGTACTGCTAATACTGGGGTCAACATATGAATAAACAAGAATGGCGCTATGCACTGGAGTCAGGCACTATTAATATCTGCTTGGTTATCTGCATTGCTTTTTTATCATACCAAGATCTGCTGCAGTCAGGTCCTGTGTGTCCGTGTGTCCACAGGCAGGCATGGGCAGCCATCCATACTCTTGCCCACACCGAGACATTGTGGAGGTTGGAACTGGATGAGCTTTAAAGTCCCTTCAAATCCAAACCACTCTGTGATTTGTGTTCTGGAGCAACTTTCTTGCTCAAAGTGAGGAAGAGCCACATGTCAACCCAGTACTGAAGTCTGACCCGTGCTGTTAGAGCCAGCCAAGTCCAGGGGTTGGGGAATGAGCTGGGACCACCCCAGGAGCTTGTTCTGCTACAGACTAACCATGCAACGCCAGCCAAGCCACTGTGCTCTCCTCTCACATTCTCTTGTGAGTTGTTAATCTTACTTACCAAGAGCCAGTCTCTTGCTGTTGGCCACAGTGGTACCCTGAAAGTGGAGTTCTCACTGACAGAAAAGTTAAACTCCGTGGAGCTGGACTTCAGAAGACTCAGATGTCTTGGACAGCTTCTGATCCTCACACTTCCAGCTGCCTTGGAAAGCTGCTGCCTCTTTGCAGACATATCCTTGGACAGCTTGATCCTCAGTCCTCCTCAGTAACAGCTTGAGAATTGACCTAATTGCTAAAGCCAGGCCTGAGAATTATGAGAAGGCTCTTCCATTTGTAAGGAATTAGCTTCCATCTTCTTATGCCTTATATACTCTCTTAAGCCCTTGAGTCTATATGAGAAGGTTCATTATCTGAGTCAATAACAATCATCCATAATACTTGCTGAATGATCTAATGTTTCTGGGGGTTTTTCTATTTACGTGTATGAAGGATGATCTCTATTTTCCATGCTGCAAAACACATGGAGTATGACAAGCTTTGCTCCTGCGGGTTGGCAATGTGATGGCTTGGTCCAGCAAGACATTGATGACCCTCAGTTCCCACCATGGGCAATGGAAGTTGAAGGTATCCAGCAACCACAGGAAGCCCAAGGATGGCAGTGGGTGCTATCTGGACCTCAGTGCAATGCCTGATTAGATAACAGTCTGGCTCTAGGTAGAGCATATATTCTCTCTCTTTCATTCTTCCTTTTTCTTTCTCTGTCTTAATAATGCATGTAGCTCTGATTTATTTTTTATCAAGATTAACAATGGAACAATACCACTTCAAATATTAAAAAGGCAAAGAAATGTAGGTACTGAAAAGGAAGGAAAATACCTCAATTTCAAGCCTAAAGATTACTTTGGGTCCCAGAGGAAGCAGAAGCAATTTAGTGGCTGATACCCTTAGCAAGAAAAAAGGTTGTAAGATTAAGACCAACTGCTGTTTGGATAAGTGGTTGGTAATTGCACATATCAGCAATTATGTGCTGTCATATCATTTTTCTGCTACCTTACTCCTCTCTTGTGTCCCGTCAGGGTTTACTTGGAATGACCCTACATCTATGGTCCTCTTTGGATTCACCTTCTTAATGTCATAACACAGTGCCTCGCAAGTTCAAAGAAAAAAGAAGTCATTATTACAGGAGGTGCCTGGTGGAGGTGCTCCTCTTCACAGATGTAGCTAGAGGCTACTGCTGTAATAACCAGGCTTCCAGGGAGAGAAAGAAAGAAAGGCCTCCTGAACCTGCAAAAACCCTCTTTGTCCTCCAGCCTCGCAGTGGGAGAAGGGGGTGTGTGAGGGGAGAGTTTTAGCGGGGAGAAGTTTGAGTGGGGTGGGAGAGAGCTGTCTCTGTGTATGGTTCAGATGCCATTCCACCCCGGAGGGTGCAGCACCCCACTCCAGGTGACACGGCAGGGACTCAGGGGAGCTCGGTGCTCTGAGTCTTGCCTGGTCAGGGCAGTACAGGTTATATTGGATCCTCTTCAAATGAGAAGGGGGAGCTTCTGTTCCATACATGTAGGCTGCTTATAACTCTTGCCCCATCTGGGAACATTTTGGGGAGTAACAGAGGCCGGCCCTTGAGCTGAGCTCTGGGGCTCACTTCTGTAGCTTGCCAGAGGCTTTGCGTATCTCAGAAAGGCAAACACCATCAGAAACACTTTTTTCCTCACAGAAGTAACTGATTCCCCAGTAAAGTGTCAAAAGATAACAAAATCTGTTCCAGCTAAACTCATCTGTTCATTGCCTGAGGGAAGCCTCCAGCTTATATGGCACTGGGTGCTCCCATGGAGCAGAAAATATTTAGCTCACTAACCAGACTCAGGCTGGAGGTGTAAGTGTGGCTGCCTGCAGTGTGCCTACAGTAGGTCTGGAGAGGACAGGCACTAGCTGGCTTTCCAGTGTCCAGTACTGCCCCGCAGTGATGCCTCTGAGGTCAGCGACCTTACAGGGATGTAAAGGAGAGCAGGGTTTTACACAGGGATCCCACCACAAAAGCTGAGTGAGCCCTGTCTCTGCAAGGGCCACCAGGGTGGGAAGCCCTGGGAAGGACCAGCAAACCCTGGTGTCAGGCTGTGGGAGATGCCAAAACACAGCCAAATGCAGGAGTCTCAGCAGTGATAGCGGGGTGCTACCTCACAGCTCATGGAAGAGATAATACCCTCTGAAAAGCAGATAAAAGATTCATCAGCACAGATGAAGATATGAGGGCTTGGGCTTAGACAGCCTGTAGCTCCTGCCAAGAAATTGTGTGAAAGGTAGAAATGAATTTAAAAGGTTGAGTGGGGGCCAGCAAGTCAATAACTGAATAATCCCACCCAGATAGGAAACCAAAGCATAAACAAGAGTCTCCACGTACTGACAAGTTAGCACTGGTTGCACTCTGGAAAGGATCCTAAAATAACAGAGATTCCTGTAGACAGAATAAACACATCTCTCAGTTGTCATCCTGAGCAGAGGGTAATTGCCTAGATGTCTGATTGACTCACTGCTAGAACTAAATATGTACTTCTCTGACATGCTGTCACCTCCTTCGCTGTGCGTCTGAGATTTTTCAGTAAAGCACATCAGGAATCAAAGCAAATGTCCACAAGGAAAGATGCATCTCGACCTTGAACTTTAATCACTGGCAAAGGGCTAAAAATGTATTTAAAAAGAAGTGAAGTTACTGCATTCCTGAGAGTGACATTTAATCTCAAAATTCCCTGGAGGCTTGTGCACACATGACCCAACCCCCCAGCAGAGGAACACGGAGCTGCAGCCCCTGTCTGAGGTCTGGGAGCTGGCACGTGGCTTCCTGAGCTCCCCAGGCACACCACAGCAGGGTCCTCAGCTCCCCATCTGACCCCCAGTCCTTTCCAGTGGTTTCCTTCTGGGTTTCCTTCAGCATGTCTCTTCCCGGTTTGCCCTCGTGGAAGAGGTGGAGGAGTAGAGTTCCCAAGCTAATCCTCCTCCTAATTTTAGCAGTTCTTTTACCCTGAGCAAGAGTGTTTGATGCCTTCTCAAAACCACTACAAGGCTCTTGGTTAGCAATTCCTATCAAGTGCTGAGCAGTCCTGTCCACCCTGTTCATGCTTTGCTGCCTTCCCACCTCAGAGCCAGTCTCAGTTTCAGCTGTGGTAAACTTTTAGTTACAGAAATGTAAGAGAACCTACTCAGGAGCCTTAACACTGGAACATTAATATGACTATTCAGTAACTCCTGGAAGTTGCAGGGGGCTGGACAAGCGTAATTTGAAAATCAATACTGATTTTCAAAAGTAAAGTGACCTGGCCAAATCCTTGGATGGCCCAGTACCTGGGAAGGATGATGAGCTGGTTTAGAATTCAGTTCATAATAGATATAAAAAATACTATACTAAATGCTGTGCAGTGTGAACTCATGAAGGTAACTTTGTTGACTCGATATTACACTCTAACATGTAAGAGACTTGTATTTTACTCCACAGCTTGTGACAGGTTTAGTACTGAATTCAACCAAAATTAACCTGGCATATCATATGTGAAAGGAAAATGGTTAAACAGGCCTTTAATGGAAACTATAAAGGAAAACCATCAGTAATTGAAGGTAATATTGAAAGAGTCCTGGTTCTAAGTCCTTGGTCTTTCCTAATTTTTATCTGCAGAAAAGAATTAGATCATCAGAATGCACAGACATTTGATGTGTGATTGGAAGGAGCCCTGAGCAACCCCATCTAGTGGATGCCCATGGCAGGGGAGTTGGAACCAAGTGATTTTTAAGGTCCCTTCCAACCAAAATCATTTTATGATTAACAGCAAAATGATAACCATGGATGTGAGGCAACCTGCATCACCCAGTCAACTTCACTTGGGCATCTGGTGTGGCTGGACATGAAATAACTCCTCCCCAAATGAGGAATGCTGGGAGAGCTTCCCTGCAGGCATCAGGAATCAGGCAAAACAGCTAATGTGAAACCTGGGGAGTTTCTGCGAGTGCCAGAGGGGAAGGAGGAGGTCACACCACCTCCCGCTGCGGGTCTGCTATGGTCCCTGCTGCAAAACTGCCCCCAGAAGGGCAGCCCAGCACTACCATCAGATGATGGAGCAGGAGAGGCTCTGAGGAGCTCTGCAAAGGAATCGTGGTGTAGGGTGTGTGGAAGGACAGGTTCTCTTTTCTCCCCCATAAAAGGGACACTGGAGGCACAGGAGGGCTCAGGCATGTGGCAGTGAAAACCATGCACCTCAAATACGAGTTGGTAGGCCAAGAACAAAACTGTCTTCTCTATCTCTCTGCATTTGAGAATTCACCCTGGAGAGAACTGAATTCCAGAGTGAAGTTGTGAGGGTGGTTTATAAACCTGTCCCCTCCCCTTGCCTCCAGCCTGTGTGGGAAAAAAGCATTTCCTAACAGAAACTTTGATGGAGCCATCACTTTGTGAACACTGCAAATATATATACGAAACAACTTGTCTAATACATGTTCAAGATAAAAGTTGGAGATGTCAGAAAATTTTATCTGAAAAAAACCAGGCATTCATGCACAAGAGGATAACTTCAAACTATCTACCCATCTATTAAACTCCAAGCTTTAGGTAGATAGAGAAATCAAGCAGAAGCTAAAGCAGGCAGACACATGTAAAATGATTTCTGAAGGCATAACGGGCCATCCCTACAAGTACTGCTAAACTGAGTTTTGGGGGGGGAAGTGGCAATTACCCAGCCCATGCCTGTTGGCTTCACATGCACGGCCCCAGGAGTGAAGTGCTGAGACACCAAACGTGCCCCGGGGGACTGGGACGGCAGGATGGCACACGTTCCCACTGCAGCCAGATCGTCCTCTACCCAGGATGACCTACTCATCTTTCTCTTTCCTTTTAATTTAGGAATAATATTACAACAGCCCAGGGAGAACTGGGTTAGGAAGGTGTGTAGAACATGCAGGAGTAGTCCAGCCCAAGCAGCAGGCGAGGTGCTCAGCTGGTGCTCCCTTGGTCTGATTTCATATCACTGATGACTGGAAATGAACTCAGTATAAGTAAGTCCTAGCTTGGGCCTACCTTACAGCAAATTCCCTTTTCCTTCAAAATGGTATTTGTCATGAAGAACCTTTTCTCACAGAGACTGCAAAGCTAGAAGGCTTCCTCCATTCATTTACATATTGAAACTCAACAGATGATGAAGGAGAAGCAATTACTGGAGACAGCAATAGTAGTTCTCTTAGTTAAATTTATTAATTTTCTTTTTTCTCTGTAAAGTCTATGCTCAACAGAAACCTCATTATTTGTATCCAGCACATGAACTTAAAGTGATTTAATACAGTCAAAGAGAATGAAAAAATGCAATGTGGAGGAAATGTGTGGCACTTCACAGGCAGGAAGCCTCATCATTTCAGCTGGGCTGTGTCTGCCACTCTGTTAGAGGAGAGGTTTGTGCACAGAGCCAAGCACTGAGCAACACCTTGAGGCAGAGCTCAAGTGCAGGGTGCTGCTCCCTGGGCAGAGTTCAGCTCTGTCCCAGCAGCAAAGTTGGCTGTTCCAGCTTCATCTTCGTGATTGCTAAGGGGATGATGGGTGCTCTTTTTCACCCAGACCCGTCTGCACAGAAGATGGATCCTGAAGATGATATTTTAGACTTTCATTTTCCCTTCAAGTGCCAGTTGGATTTATTTTTTCCTCTCCCACATTGTTTCACATTAGCTGTAGTCAACTACAGGGAGTATCAGAAAATATTACCTCATCTTGAGAATAGGTTTTCTCTCAAGTGACACCTTCCAATACTACTGATTTATACCCTTTTCCTGCATTGATCTGTTGGGAGATTCTGTCATCTATATCTGACATAAACACTGTATTATTCTGTATTGCATTATACCCTAGAAATCCACTCAAATCCCTTTGCTCCTCAAATTAAAGCAATGTGCATTACAGTGTCCTGGTTTCCTTCTATTCTTGCATTTGCATTTTTGTATCATGCTCTAGATTACTCATGTATATTTTGGCATAAGCATCTCCCTGCTCATTTAAGAATATTGCCTTTAATCTTCATTATACCTTGAAGCATACAAAACCCTGGCCCCAAAGGACACATGGAGACTTTTAGTTCCCACAGCGACTCAGTTTCTGTGGAAGTTATTTAAAGCAAATGTCGTGTTGTTCAGAAGCCCAAGCCTTGTTCCAGGGCAATCCCACGGACACCCACAGCGTCCCTCTGGTCTCACTGCTCCCCACAGCACGTGAGGTTTGTCTGCCACACTGCAGATCACCATGGCTTTGGGAAGGGACCTCTCCTCCTGCCCCACTGGTGCAGACTGCAACTCTGCAGCCAAAAGGTTTTCGTCATGTGGCTGTGCTGGGGTGCCTGAACTCCTCAGCAGTTTAACCATGGGGTTCCTCTGCCTGCAAGCAGCTTTTTGGTGGCTGAAATAGTGTAACAGCTGCAGGTTGCACTTTTGCTGCAAGAGATTAGGTGGGTTCATTGCATCATTCTTACCCACTTTAAGCACCTTCTGACCATCATATAATTATTGTATTATAAAGCACAGTTCTACAAGAGAAGAGCTAAGAATATATCATAGTCTGGTAGGATTTTTTGGTGGGTCTGCCTTACTTTCCAGATTTGTTCTGTGGTAGGACTCCATGTAGGTCCAATGTTTGCCCCAACCAGATACTAATGGTTATGCTGGAAATGTATTCAGTCAGACAGAGCCCCAAGTTCAGTAAAGCTGCATGACTTGTATGGAAGGTCAGGATATTCCCTGAAAGAGGAGCTTCTGACTTTTCTGAGATAGTATATGGGCATGTTAGCTCAGGATTGCTCTGTCTGATAACCAGCCCAGATAACTGGACATACTATTTATTGTAGACTTTCCTGGACAATTACTGCCACCAGAATGTGGACTGAAGCAAAGCTGGTAGGAAAAGATGTCTGTAACTTAGGGACAAGTAATTCTTTCCAAAGGTAGGAGGGAGGTAGGAGGGAAGATCCAGGTTTTACTGCAGGTAATGCTAAGACCATCATATTCAAAGTGACCCTGGTGTTATCTTCTCTTATTTTCAAACATCCACTGCAAGATATCTAAGATTTGGCTTAAAGACCTGAGCACAACAGACTCTGCGGGCAGTCAGAGCCAAGGTGCACAGAGACACTGGGTGGGCTCTCAAGAAGAGTTTGAAAGCTGCAGTCCTTTACCAAGAGCAGCAAGAAACCCACAATGCTAAGGAAGGTCCATGTGCAAGCCATGACCTGTCTCAGTGAGCACTGCCTTATGGGTCCAGTGTCAGCAAAAAAATGGAATATTGATCCTTGTACTTGGAAAGGAGGAGCCTCTGATTAAGGCACAGCAGAAGTTTGAGATAGTTTGACAAGAAAACCACTGTTACCTGGAGTCATAGGGGAAATGTGTCTGCACCTTCCACATCAGCACAGGAAACTTCTTTCTCCACTCATATTTAGGCAATGCCCTCATGCAGAGCCACTGATCAGTCCAGCATTGCTTCACTCACAGCCAGTAATGCAAAACTTTCCTTGGAGGACAGTCTGTCATCATGTCTTGAAATCCAGTGTGTCCCGAAACCTCCCACAAAATGCCCCTCCCTGACAAGTTCACATTCAAGGGCTAAAGATGCTATTATTGCTGAAAATTAATAAAAATTGTAAGTCCAACCCAAGCAGAAGAGACAAACCTCTGCTAATGTCCATGGGGCAAGGAACAAAAAGGACAGACAAATAGAAGAGGGCAACAGAAACTGTTAAATTGTGCCTACAAGAGCAAGCAAAATACCACTGCAAATTCATTAAGATTTGTTCAAAAGTTCAGAAAATTCCCTCCAGTAATATAATGGGTGATAATTCAATTTATTTATGTTTATAAGGCATGAAGACTAGCTTTAATTTCCCTCAACTGTGCCTCAATTATTATTAATCTACTTATCTTCTGAAAAGATCATCTAAACTACACTTCAATAGGGAATGTGATCTTTGGCCATGTAGGGCTTTGCAATTATCCAGTTCTGAATGAACTTGTTGTTAAAACATTTTTTAAGTCTAATGAAAACATTAGATCAATTCCTCGCAGTGATAGCTGTCATTAAATCAATAGTGTGTGTAAGTCCATTATACTGATATCTGACACGAACTGCCGAAGGTCTGCTAACAATGAAACCATACTCAAGTGTGTCCTCTGCTAAGCATATTTTACATGAGATAAAAATCTGTTAAGTCTACAGTAACTGAAACTTTTCTTCTTTAACTAAAATAAACAGAGATGTGAAATGTTGCTGTAACTCACACTAGGACCACCATGATCACACAAGTTTTGGAGCTGGTCCTTTTATCACACCTTTATCACAGCTGTGCTCTCAAATCAGTCAGAAAAGCTTTTTTTGATTGTTTATCTGTGTGGCTTACAAAGAACAGGCAGAGGTTTCATAGCAAAGCTCTGATGGAGCACTTGATCCTACCCCCTCCAAAAACAACATCACTGTCACCAACTTCAGTGAAAGTTGGACTGCTCCTCAAGTCCCTGGGAAATGGACTTGAGGAAGAGTCTTCCAGCTGAGGATCTTCCCAAGGAGGAATAGCATCTTTGCATCGCAGTGCAGCAGCTTGCAGGGGCAAGAAACACAACCAGACCCATTTCTCTATGGAAAAAAAGCAGTTTCATTGTATATGCCATTATATTGCAAATGGGAAAGACAACTGGAGGACGTCTGGCTCTGTGCTTTAAAAATATTTTTCCAATGGCCTACAAATTCAATTTCCACTCCTACCACGTGTGCTTCAGCAACAGCCTCAATGCAATCCCGTGAGACCGTGATGTCTGATGTAATATATTATGGGACTCTCGCCATGAGAGAAATATGAAACTTGAGAAAATGGCTAGCTGATAGAACAACTGAAGACTGCTCAGCATGCCACTTACTGAGATTTCTAAACCTAACAATTTTTCAGTGGTAGTAGGTAACATTTGCTCACAGGCAAGGGAGCTGTGAGTACACAAGTGTAATGGGAAATAAGGGTCAATGGCAGATATTGACAATTTTCTGGCTGAAAAGACCACTTTAAACTGAAAATCCAAACTAATTAATTTTGAAGATGTTAAAGATTTACTGTGAGGTGGGCAGAGGACTGCCTAATTTTTGGAAATTTGGTCCTTAGAAAATGTAACTTTTCAGAAAAAAATGCAATAATTGATAAGGAAAAAAAAACCAAAACAACCCCACCTGAGACATTCTCTGAGACTTTGGTTTCTGTAATATTTGCAGCAGACAATCCCAACCAGTATCGAAGTGGAGCAAGCCCCAAGCAGAGACGGGTCCTGCCCTGCCCTGTGCGATGGCTCCCACTAATGGCAGCAAGGGAAAGCTCGGGCGCTCCCAGCAGAGCAGAGATAGAAAAAACCCTCTGCGGATCCTTCTCCAACCCCTTTTTTGTGTTCGGTTTTAAATGTCTAATAATACAGTTAACAATTAGATTTTCATTAATTTTTTCCATAGTCAGAATATGAGCATGAGAGAAAATAATCAGAATATTAGTCTCCTTGGATGGGTTTTATCTCACCATCGGACACCTGCAATGGAGACTTCTGGAGAGCATGGGAGCAAGATCCGGGCTGTGATTCCCACTGATGGTCTGACCTATTTCAGGCATGGGATGAGTCATGAATTCGATTTCCCTACTAACTTCCATCTTGACTACACATGGAGTTGGGGCCACGGGTCCAGACATGCGATGGAGATGGCCCTAGGGTGAGTGCAAGGATATGTCACACAGAAAACACAGTCCTCGTGCTCAGCCAGTGAAGATGATGGTGGTTGAAATGGAGACACTATGTAGGACTCCCTTCTAAGGAGCCCAAACTGTGGGACCAGGGCTGTGGGATGGACGTTCTTGTTTATGGCTGAGGAGAGTTCCAACCCCCTTATCACGGTGTCTTGGGATTTTGGTCAAGTCTGTGCTCCACATCTGTTACAAGGAGGGAAAGTCCAAAACACTTGGGTGAGGATTGGTAACCATGGAAGGAGATGGACAAATACATTTGGTTTACATGTCAGTTTTGAGCACAACAGAGATTATCAAAATGGCTGAGTAATTTTCTTTTGGTAACGTTGCAGAGGTATCTTCTCACAATCAGACACAGAGAGCAGATGCAGACTGTCCTTGGGTCCCACTTCTAAATCTCAGATACATTTTTATAAGGTCTCTGACTCAAGGAATAAACATGAGAGGATTACAACTAATCAGATAAGTATGGCTTTATTTAACTATAACATCAAAAATTAAGCTTGCAGCATGTCCTTAAGAGATAGTCTTCAATCTAATTCAAAGATTTTTTGGAAATATATTTTTTTTCCTTTTAATTAAATCGTGTTGATTTTATTTGACATTTGGTTTCAAGCAAGCCACCAGTGTTTCTCCTTCACCATCTGCCTCAAACCTGTGTGTAACATGTCACAGTCAAAAGGCCACCCCACTTCTCCTGAACATTGCTGCATTTTAGGTTCTCTGCGGGTGACAGATCAGCCCAGGTACAGATCAGCCCCTGGAACATTTCCCACTGAGGAGCAGGATTTCTGTCCCGTGCAGGTAGCATGCTCTGCATTTGGCATACGTACATGCAGTGAAAGTGAACTTGCTGGCACAGGATGGGCTTTCCTTGTGCCCAGGAACAAGTTATGCTGGGATCAGCAAGACAGAAAATATCCTACAAATACCCAGGAAGATATTTTGGATAGCTTGTCCCCCTGCACTGGTCCATAGTGGGGCTGGACCAGCACCCAACAGGTATGACCAATAGCAAGAGGCTGAAGAGAAGCAAAATGGTTCCTTTTCAGCAGCCTGTCCAAATCCAATGTGTTTTCTGTTTCAACTCCAAGGATGAAAGCCTTAGGGCTTTGACACGGTGGTGGTCCCGAGGGGTCCTAGGGCTAGCTCAGGACCCCTGGAAGCAACACGTGTCAAGAGAACCCAGGTAAAAGAAAGAAGGCGCTCTTCTCCTCGGCATAGCATCCTTAGGTCTTTATTTCATCGAATCCAGGAGGCGAAGAGGCTGGGGACCTCCTGAGGGCCCCTTTTGACCCCCCAGGGAGGAAGGGGAAGGGGCAAAAGCCCATCACCAATAGAGTACAGTTTACGTGGGGAAAAGGGGGCAGGGTCCAGGTAAAGGTGTATGGTTTCAGGGGTTACAACACCACCACGCGCGAGAGACAAGTTCAGACTTGTACAACACAGCATTCCCAGTGCAAAACCCATCAATAACATATCAATAATCTAACCACATTTGTGCAATACAACAGGGCTTAGCTGGTTTCATTCCTCTGGTCTGGACCCAGTCACATGCCATCCATGGTGGCACGGTGGCAGAGGGGGGAAGGGCAAAGCTTCCACTCTTGATGGCAGTGCTCCTTGCAGGACCACAGTGGTGGCCTGTGAGAATGTCCTCATGTTCAAAACCACACATATAACTGCAGAACCCAAGAAGGAACCTACAGAGATACTCCATCAACAGCAAAATGAAGATAAGGGAAAATGTGGGGCTGCTGATGAATCAGTCGGGTGTCCTGGTAATGGAAGACATGGAGAAGGTGGAATTATAGAATACCTGCTTTGCCTCAGCCTTTACTGCTGATGTCAGCCCTCAGGAGTCCCAGACCTTGGGGTAAGAGAAGAAGGCAGGAGAAAGGAAGATTTCCCTTGGTCATTGGTGATTAGAGGAAGGCAATATTACTCCCCACTTTAAAAAAGGGAGTACCCAGTACTTTAAAGCAGGAGTACCCAGGAAGCTACTGGCCAGTCAGCCATACCTCCATCCCAGGAAAGGTATGGGAACAAATAATTCCGGAGGTCATCACCAAGCATATAGAAGAAAAGAAGGTCATCAGGAGTAGTCAGCATGGATTCACTAAGGTGAAAGAAATTACGTGGCAGCGGGGCCAGTCTAGGCTGCAGAAGACAAAACTGAGAGGGGATCTCATTAATGCATACAAATATCTCCAAGGCGGGTGTCAGAGGATGGTGCTGGACTCTTTTCAGTGGTGCCCAGCAACAGGATGAGGAGCAGTGGCTGTAAACTAAAACACAGGAAGTTCCGCCTTAGCATGAAGAAGACCATCTTAACATTAAGTGTGGCAGAGCACTGGAACAGCTGCCCAGGGAGGTCATGGAGTCTCCCCTCTCTGGAGATGTTCCAAACCCACCTGGATACTTTCCTGTGCAACCTGCTCTGGGTGACCCAGGGGAGTTGGATTGGATGACCTCCAGAGGTCCCTTCCAACCCTAACAACTCTATGACTCTGTCATATGTTAAAACAGAGCGTAAGTTCTTCAGAATAGGATAAAATAAATAATAAAGAGCTAAAAAGAGGATGCTGTGCTCTACAGAAGTTATCACACAAATATACTAAGGTTTCAAATCAGGATGTCAGAAGTTTGTAAACACCCGCCTCAGCATCTGCTGGGAAAGAGCCCTGTATCCACTCGATTCCCCTCTCATTTGTTGCCGAAACTGGAAGCTGCCCAGTGAACGAGGCAGGAAATTTGAAGAGGAAGGAGACATGGTGAAGGCAGCTGAATGGTGTCCTGGGGCACTGGCTGCTATCTCTGTCCCTGCTGAAGACTTTTTCGGAGATACTGCCAAGTCATCCAAACCAAACATTGAAAGCTGTGTCTCGGTAATTATGTGGGGTTTTGTTTTATGAATGCATAAATTAATATCCCAAGTTCTGATTCACAAAACTGCTGAGCACTCGTTGCTGTGACAGAAAACAAGGGCACTGTCCTTCCAGCACATAAAATGCTAGAGAACGTGAAGTGTTCAGAAAAATCAGGTCATTAGGCATGCAAATTGGGTCATCAAAATTAGTGGATCTTTTTGACATTAATCTCTCTAGACTTCTTCCTGGGAAAACAGGGAGATCCCATACCCTACAGGAGAGTTGTGAACTAAATTAATTTAATGTTTGTT
Organism: Dryoscopus gambensis; assembly: GCA_013389985.1. Taxonomy (NCBI): domain Eukaryota; kingdom Metazoa; phylum Chordata; class Aves; order Passeriformes; family Malaconotidae; genus Dryoscopus; species Dryoscopus gambensis. Next base: position 45,063 of record WEIT01038983.1, on the reverse strand, counting down.
TCTCCACCAGCTCCCACTTCATCTGATGCTGATGCTATTTGCTTGTCGGGCGGGCTGTTTCCTCCTCTTCCTCACTCACCACTGTCTCTGAGGAGACTGCTGTACTGGCACAAAGCATGCCAAGCCCTGGACAGACATGGAATGGGAGTCCTGCCCTGTCCTCTACAGACATACCAGGCATCTCTGATGCGGATGGCTCTATCTAGGCTGCTGACCACCACAATTCTGAGCTCCCAGATTTTCAAATTTGCTCATATTTGAGCATTGCTTCACATGTCCAGAGTATTGTGAGGGCCAGGATGACCTGACCACTGCCCAGCTTTAGGGCAGCGTTCCACTACACAGAGCTTCCCAACGCAAAAACAACTTCTGAATGTACTTTTTCCTCAAAGTGGTTCTGCTCCCCTTCCATTTAGACAAGCCAGAGTCAATTATCCCCAAAGTAAAACACCAGAACTCCTACCACAGATGTTTAAAGTTAGAATTTCCCAGAACAAAGAGCTTATTCAGCTTGAAAAGACTTACTACCTCCAGAGCAGTGCTAACGTCTTAGCTCCCTGCTGCTCCAGTCCCCGGCATCTGGGGGCCGTCTCAGTCACTGCTCAGCCTGCCTCCCCAAATCCTGCTGCTGGCGGAGGCAGCAGGGTGGGACCCCTCAAAACTGCTGTGCCTCCATCACCCATGGCTTTATCAAGGGATTTGGGGAGAGAGGTACGGCTGCGTCTGAAGCCATGGCGATCATCAGGGAGGACTTATTTCAATATGTTCTTGAAACTATCTGATGTCAAGTTACGAGTCTCAGGGGGACGCGAGTTCCGTGTAGTTTGTTATGCCATCTGTTAAGAAAGGCAGCCACTCGTCTCTCCGCTCCGTGACCACAGATGGGGAGTTTTTCCCCCTGTGTGCATTACTGTCAATATATGCCAAAGCCTTCCTAGCTGGAGCCAGGTGGAATCACCACCACGACGAGCACGCCTGGGAAGAAGGGTGCTGCTGCACAGGCCTTCCCAAGCACCTTGGCTCATGGCATGCAGAGAAGCTGAATGAACAGAGCCAGCCTGCACCAGCGAGGGCAGGTCCCCAAAACCCCTCTGACTTGCAGGACACTGAGCAAAAACTCCAGCAGAAGAGCACAAGGATGAGGTTGTGTGGCTCCATGCAATACGTGCAGGTTTCACCCTCCTCTTGGCTGGCTGTGGATGGTGCTTGCCCCATATCACCATCTGGCAACAGCACCATGAACCTCAGACACAGAACAAAATCCAAAGCCTCAACTGCTGCTGCCGCGGAGATGCCTCAGCTCTCAGTGGAGCCTTGGCGTGAGCTTAACTGAACACAGTGTCTCCAATGCCCCAGACTGCAAAGGAAACCTGCTCTGCTGAGTGACCCACCGAGTCCTGCAGGGAAAAAGCAAACACAGAGGGAGCACCAGGTCCCCCAATGGCCACAAGCAGCTATTGACTTCAGCATCAATAATGCCTCTTTTTTGCAGAGGTGATTATCACACTTTTTAATATTGAGCTGACACTTTTCCAGTGTAACTGGGTCCATTTCTGAGCCTGTGGGCTGGAAGTTTTACAAGGAGACTTTACAGACAGCAGACTGATAAAACTGGAAGTTTTATTGAAAATTTGAAGACTTATGGAAAGGGGATGTTGGTTGGGAAGGAAAGTTTTACAGAAAGAGCCAGCCCACTCAGATCACTCTCCACACGTGATCCCTCTGGAACAGGTATTTCACCCAAGCAGAATAGAAATTGGCATTGTATTTATTTTCACTGGAAAGCAAATCTTTGTCCTGCTCTCACAGCACTGCTCCCATCACAAGGGTGGCAGCAGCCAGTGGCATTCCCCAGTGCAAGCAGCTCTGCTGTCCTGGGAAGACACAAATCAGCAGCAAAAGCAGCAAAGGAGCTCCTTGCATACAAGGAAGCATTTTGGAGGTGGCCATGTCAGAAAGGGCTTCTGAAAATGAATCAAAAAAATATCATTTTTTACACCAGTGTTAGAAATACCTTCCCCTTCATCCCCAGGCCTGCTCCCAGCAGCCAGAGGTGCTCAGCCCTTCTGCAAACCTGCTTTCAAAGCTCAGACCTGGATGCTCCCTTGGCAGGCAGCATTTTGCGGTGCCAGCAGATGTTTGCATCTACCACTTCTTACAAAAGCTAAGCTGGCCTCAATCAACACAGAGCTCAACCAAACCTTTCGCCTTGGCAAAGCCTCAGGGGCTCTTGCTCCTCACACCTATTCTGAGCAGGCTTTGTGCATCTGCAAACACAGCTGAGGTGGTCCCTGCTTCAGATGCGCCACACTGGGGATCAGGTGGGAACCCCAGGAATCATGAGGGATGGGGGAAGAGCCTGAGGTGCCACAGAGACTCCAAAGGACCAATACTTCTCACCCTAGATTTTCCAGACAAATGCAACTTTTGACTGATGCTCAGTTCATGCATGCAAAGATTTCACCTTTGACGTCTGCATGGAGTTAAGGCTCCTTCCTCCCATCTCACACTGAAGAATCAGGAATTAATTTACCAAGTGATGTAATCAAATTAAAAAAATGGAACTACTTTAATAGAATACTCTGACTAATGGAAATGATAACTTACTTTTCAGGTCTTTTCTTTACTTCCTCTGTCAATTCACCTCTGCTATAATTTAAGTTTACACATGCCTATGAAACAACCCTAAGAACATAAAATCCTTTCCAAACAAACAGATAAGTTATGCACATACATCTTCGAGGCATGTGAGTCCCTGTATTTAAAGCAACTTCCAGAAGAGCTGCACCTGCAGTGAGCTCTCAGCAGGGTCTGCCCGCACACAATCATTCTGAGTGCCCACATATTGCACCTGCATGCCTGATGGCATGGCAAGGGGACAGCTGGCAGGATCCTCTGGCTTGGGTATGCTTCAGCCATGGACCAAGCTCACCGGCATTTACGTGAGGACCCACACAGTCAAAATTTTCCTCCAGGTCTCCTAAAACTGGGAAGCTGCCAGTGCTACATCTGCCTCTAGAAGCTGAGTCCTGTAACAAGTATTTGGACTCCAAAAAATAGGGCCCCAGGAGGGAAAGGATTAGGCATAACCCTTGAAACAAATGAAGTCTTTGTGTTTTAATATCTGCATTCACATCTCAGCCTCCATCAAGCTTTTCACACGGTGCACTGGGGGGTGGGCAGGCCACAGTCATGGCGCCTTGGAGGGATCTGCTGGTGGAGGGAGCACATCCTTAGACACCAGGAAGGGCAGAAACAACACAGACCTTCAAAAAGAGAAACATTTGCTCCTTTCTGCACCTGTGTAATTCCCCAGATGGACACCCACTAGGGTTGCCACATCTAAAAACTGAAAACATGAGGTGCAGCAGCCACAGCAGCTGGAGGAAGCTGTGAGGAACTACTTTTCCATCATATCATTAAAAAAAAAAACACATTGGAAATGGAAAAGAAGATGGAATAAAAGTAGAGGGGAAAAAAGGCGGAAAAGGAAGAATAAAAGCTGCAAAGACACCAGAGTGGAAAGGAGAGGAATAGAAGCAACAGAAAATGGGAAAAAACCCCATCATTTTCAGGCCTGAAAATTAGTACTTTTGGAGAAAAATAACAGTTCTGCTCTTATAAAAATTCGAAAGTGAAACCCAGACAAGAACTCTAAATGGGCAAAAATGCTGTGCCTAATACAAAACTCATGATCTCCTCAATTTTTTAGGCAAATGACCAGCAACATGACAACTTTTATACATTGATCCTTAGGAAACAGCTCTCCCCCTGACTCCTGTCAAGGAAGACAAGGGATTAGCTCAGGCACTGAGGAGCTGACATAGTTAAACACTGCTGCTGGCAGATACAATCCAGTTTATGACTGAGGTTGTAAAAATACACATGAAAGCAAATTCGTAAGAAAGAGGCTCTAATGAAGATGTATAGAAGGGCTGTAATGCCATGTAGCCTCTTGATAGCTAAGGCCCTGATCCTGCAAATTAAGCTAAGCGGCAAAGTTAATCAGATGCATAAGCATTTGCAACATCAGTGGTTTTTTTTCTTCCCCAAATGAGCTAAATTCAAAAAGCCTTGGTTTAAATTACACGAAGATATTAGCAACATCAGTTCTTTATTAGGAGCAGTTTATTCATTCAGGGTGTACAGTACGGAGCAACACGCCTGGCATGGTTAGCGATGCGTGAACCTGAAGGGGAAGAAATCCCTTTGCATTCCCTTCACAGCCAAGTTGCACAACAATTCAGGCTGCTGCCTCAGCAGCCAAATGGGCACTTTTCCAAGCCTAAAAGTCAGCAACGAACCCAAGTGTTCAGGCAGCTTTGTTCTCTCTTAAAGCTGACCAGATATCCTTGGAAAACTCCCTTGGATCACTCTTCATCCTCCCCATCTTCTCCCTGACAGCCTCTTTCTCTAAAATATCGCAACCATGATGTTCCACTCCAAATCAAGGGGTGAAAGCATCACAGAGTCAACAGCAAAACCTTTGGTTCATGGCAAAGCTATGGAAGTCCTGGTGAGGATGGTGAAACTAAAGCAATACACCTGAGGTATGAGGAGAAGTAACACTCCAGGATCTCCAGCTCCTTTATCTCAGAAATAAGTTTAAAGCTGTGGCAAACGTGTTTGCAGCAGGCTTGGTAGGGTGACACTCAGGAGTCACCCTGTGCTTGTCTTCATGGCAGGGAACGAAGCAAGGCAGCAAATCCTGCTTATAATTTGCACACCTCAAACACATCACTAAAAACATCTCTTTTGTGTGATGTAGGACGTCAGTGAGGGAGGAAAACTGTCAGAAGCTGAACAGGCGAAGGAGAGTGAGAATCCTGCTCCATGAGCAGGGCATTTCCGTGATCACAATATAACATGATCAAGGCTGGGAGACCAGGGGACCTTGTTGTCCCCTCAGCACACTCCTCAGCACCCTGGTAAGGCTTTCTGAGTTGATCGGCGGAATGGTAATGGTTTCTCATTTCAGTAAATTTTTAGAGAGGATAACAAAGCTCAGGAGACACTGCTGTGAGGTGAGCAGGGATGACCTTCACAGTGAAATACAGGCAGTGTTGTGATGGGATGTTTAAGCTAAGCTGTGCTATACAGCAATGCTGTATAAAGGGTAAAATTGTGTAAAACCTTTTAGAAAGAAATTACTTTATCCAGGAAGAAATACAGCACCATAGGGAAAGAAAAAGAGAAAGCAAACAAATGGCTTTTGATCTTCTCCAACACTCTTTAAGAGGCTTAACTGAAAATTTCTAAACATATTTTTCTCAATATACATCCTCTCCATTTTCTATTGTCTCTGATAAGATTAATTTCTCACCCAAGCATTCCAGCAACATCCTTGACTAGTATTGCCTATTTAACAAATATTTTCATCCCACATCATGGTTGTACTTAGCACTTTCATACCAGCCTGTGCTGAATAGCCACAATGCATTTAGAAACCAAGAGTGCCTATAAAAATTTCACTGGGCATGACCTGTAATTTCAGGGAAACCTCCCAAATTTAATGGTCACTTGTAGTCATTCATGACTTAAATTTTGCAACAGGAGCAAAGGATCTAACCGTGTCCTTGAACCTTGGTCTTGTACTGAGAAGCAAGATAGCAATGACAAGAGTGAAATAGTTTTATTCACAAAGATATAATTTTTAGTTCCTTAGTCACAAATATATGGAAAATACTTTGAATACATATAATTGTTCTTTCTTCCTTTTTCAGTCTTGGCTCTACATATCTCTTACTGCTCTTTCCTGGGGATAAATACTGTGCCAGATGGACTTTTGTTCTGATCTAGTACACAACTTATATGGCTGTAGGATCAAGACCTAGCTTTCTAAAATTTTCCAGGTTTGGAAGCATTGAAAAATAGAAAAGAAAAAGGAATGTCATCAATCTAGTAACAGTTTTAAGTTTTGGTGGGTGTTTTTATTATCATTATTAATTTTTTTTATTATTATTATTCCATGCACTATTCATAATAACCAGAAAAGTATTAAGTAGTTACAAGGTGACAAGAAGAAAAACTGAGAAAAAAAAGGAAAAGAAAGCAATCCCCAACCACTCATTTTATTTCTCAAAAGTCAAAAAGAGATGAAATGAGTATTACAATAACCTTAAGAAGTGAAAATAAATGCTAAAAATGATTATCTAAAACAAAATGCTGCTTCATTTCAAATCTGCAAGAGAAAATTGGCTAATTTTAAATGTATTAAATATGAATTCAATTAATTCCATTCATTCATGAGGTAACCTCTTCATTTCAGTTTAACCTCTGCGTCAGAATGCCGGATGAAGGGGACATGGAAGGAAAAGAAGAGGGAACTTCCTGGAGTGCTTTGTGCTGCCCCTATTTTGGGTTGCATAGCAGCTGGTGGGCAACTGTGGGCAGCATCCATGCGCTATAGCAACTCTTGGGGTGACGGCTGGCAGCTGTGCCAGCCCTTGGATCAGTCCCGAAGCCCAGAAACGCAAAGACATCATGAAGCTGTTTTCCTCCCTTGTCTTGTGTGGAGCCTCCTGGGAGGCACGAGACAAAACCTGGCACTGACGTTCTTCTTGACCTCTGTCAGCCAGAGCTTCCACACCCAGACACATCCAGCCCACATGCACTCACAGAGTTTACCAATGTATTTCAGAGAGCTCTTCTTACAGTCAGGGCCACAACAAGCTCCACACGTACGTCAGCTCTTGGAATAACTGCTGGAACAAGACCAAACTGGTAGGCAGGATATTTAGGCCAACAAAGCCTGCCTTTCAAACTTGGAAATGTTTGATAGCAGCACTGCCTTAGCTTGCTGCAGAAGATCCCTTCTGCTGAGTTTAGGCACTAAATAGCACTGTTGACCAATTCTCTTTGCAGGATGCCTGGCATGGTGCAAAAGCACTTTCTGGAATAACCTGCTCAGCACAGCTCCACAGCTGCTGTGTAACCTAAAGGATACACCATGAGCTGGTACTTGTGCAATCACTGACATTTGCTGTCGAGCTGATTTGTGTTGTCAGTGTAAATATAAAGGGGAGCAGGTTCTGGGAGGTACAACACAAAGTCAGTGGAACCAGAGCAGGCAGCACTGGTCCATGACAGGCAGCAAACGTGTGCTTCAGCACAGCTCCTGCTGGAAAGAGAGGGATGCAACTATCAGTCCCTGGCTTCTGGATAACTAAACACAAAATACTTGTCAACAAAAAAACCAACAAAATCAATCCTTTTTTTTAAGTGGCTGCCAAACCTGATGTAGCCAAAACATCTAGTGGATGAAAGATGCTGCATTTTCCCCTGCAAATTTCTGCCTGCAGAGAGCACTTGGCCACGGCTGTCCCCAGATTAACAAGGTCAGCAGCTCCTATCAATGAGCAGCCTTTGCTCTGCAGTTGCAGCCCGACACCTGTCAGCTTCATCGGCTGGATTTGAAACCTTCCCCAAACCCACTGTCTCCATCTGGGAGCAGGCAGCCCAACTGGAGTTCAGGGTGGATTCATTCAGAGCCCTAGGCTGACTGATAGATGTCCTTCCTTCCACTGGCATCTGCCATCTGGCACCTGAGCTGAAGAGACACAGCACCTTGCTGGTATGTCACAGGTCAGCTCCAAGGGCTCTCTGCTACTGCCACCACCCTGGGAGGTGACAGCAGCGGCCAGGAGAACCAGGGAGCCTCAGCAGCAGAGCTCCTGCCATGCCTGCCATGGAGCTCTGGCCAGGTAGCGCCATGGTGAGGCTGTAACTGGAGTTCCCATGGCAAACCACCCAGCATGAAATGGCCTCACTGGAGACTTTCTTAGTACAGGATTTCTGGATGATACAGTAAAGCTGATTGTAATGCTAATTGTCTTACAGGACCTGAGCATCCACGGTTGCAGGATCTGTCCCCTCCCATTCAGGGAATTTGAATCCTGCTTTAAGTCATCAGTAAAAATAGGATTTCATTAATTCCCAGTCATGGGAATGTTGCACACATACACACATACACGCACACACACAGAGAACAGTGTCTTCTCCAGAGAGATGTAGTGCAAGGATTTTGGGGCTATGAGGAGGTTTGGGTGGCAGTTTGTGATGGTTTCAGCATTGGTTGCTGCAGTCCCAGAATCACAGAACAGTCTGAGTTGGAAAGGACCCAGAAGGATCATCAAGTCCCACTCTTAAGTGAATGACCCATGTGGGGATCAAGCCCGTGACCTTGTTAGCGCCATGCTCTAACCAAGGCAGCTAATCTCAGTTTTGCTCAACTCTCTTATAATTCTTATCATCCTCATAAATGCTCTCATAATAAGCATAGTCCCCTCATCCCATGGCAAAGGTGAACGATGCTTTCAAAATAACCTTAAATGCAGCAGGTTGAATGTGGCTGGGCTGCCAGGAGCTCTTGCAGTACCTTATGCAACAGGACAACACTCTCGCTTCAGTCTTTTGATTGACACTGGAATGCTGAAAACACAAAGAGGAAATGGAAATTTCATTCCCCCCCCCCCTGCTTTGGAAGTAAAACTGAAGACTTCACCTCACCCACCTTTGCTTCCCATCAAAGACAAATCAAAGGATGTTCCCACAGCTATGATTCTGAAATCAAACCACATGAACAGTCAACAAGCAAAGAGCCATGCAGCCACTTCTGCTCTTGTCCCTGGGATTGCCCAGGGGTGTGGAACAGGGACACTTGCCTTCAGAGACCCAGCTGCCACTGTTCTCCCTGGACAGCAGGACATGAAGTCATCAGTGTGTAGAGCAGGTGCTTCTCAGTGTAGTATCCATACAACCTTCATACAGACATCTCTAGTCCTCCAGTTCCTCTCAATTCATTCACTTTTCTTGTTTTAAGCCATGAGAAAATGGTGGGGTTTGTTGGATTTTTCCTAAGAGGTAAAACTAAAGCTTGTTCCATATTGTTAAGCTGATTTTTAATTGTTGGGGGAGATACTGAGAAGAATTTTCATGGTATTTTGTGGTTTGAGGTTGAAAAATGTTCCTGTCTTGAAATATTTTGTCTAAGCTTAGTTTCTTTGTCTAACTAGATCAGTAAACTAATGTGTGACCCAAACATAATGACTTCATTTTTAAATCAGGAAAAACTTCAAAGGAAGATGTTCATTGCAGACTACAAAACTGTCCTAGAATATTCACTGAGACACTCTGAATCAGAAAACATATACATATTCATTAGCAGGTTTTATTTATCTTCAAAACACTACAGCTCTGAAAAAACAAATCAAACAAAAGTCTGAAAAGCCTTTGTATTCAGACAAGACTACTTGGGAAATGATTAGTATTACTGCAGTTGTACTGAGTAGACAGGGTTATTAATTAAGACATATTGGTTTGCTCTGGTGCGCTCTATCCTCAGCAGAAGATCTGTCAAGTTACTGTGGTTTGTACAAAAGTTTTCTCCACATACCATTTCTCATGTTTTCTAAAATAAAAACAACCCAAGCTCTTCATGCTTTCAAATTTCTCAGGGCTCTATTCATTGAAAGCAATGTCAAAAAATCCTACCCACCACAATCTTAACAGACTCAATTTAGATATATATTTGCTACAATTTAAAAGTATCTTTCTGTTCTCTCAGTAAATAACCCCATAATTTGTTTTATGGGCCTTCGAGTCTGGGAACAACTGCCAGCAGTCTGTGTTCTGTGGAACAACAATCTTCTGGAGATTTGTGTTTGATTCGCCACAGAAATGAAATCTAACCTCCTCAGAGGGGAACAATGACCCAATAGTCCTGTATGAGGCTGAGAATTAGGGGAGAGGAATTCAGTTTTGCCATAACATCAAACTTCTTATGTGATCTTGGACAACATCCTTGTGAAGGTCTACACTGCTCTGCCTGGGAAGCGGCGTGGCTGTGATGAATTGGTGTCACTGGTCTATTTCTGGGTCCTGATCCAGGTCCAAATGAGCCCATGCTGGTATCAGCATTGTAACCCCGAGAGTATCTGTGGTCATAGACCCACAAAGTCTAGAAAATGAGCTTTGATTCCTGTGACATTGGGCTTCAGCAATTGCTGAGGTAGCTTGTATATTTCTACAGACCCTTAATTCTCCTGCAGCATTTTATTCTTAATTTTAAAACGGTAAGATAGCGGTGAGTGGTGAGGAGAATTTTGCCACTCTGTTCTAGGGGTAACAAGAGTTCAGTGAGTTCGACCATTGATCCCAAGGACCAGAGGGTGATCTCTGATGTCTTCTCTTTACTGATACAGGTGTAGTCATTCTCTTAATACAAGGACTCATTTACTTTTTAAAGAATGGTCCTGTAGTAAGTAGTGTGACCTGTGATTGTGCTGACTGAATAAATGGCCTGTGAAATGTGTCACAATAACACAGTACTGATGCCTAACAGAAGGAAATCTGTATTTTCCCTAAACAAAACTGCAAAGAAATATAAGCAAATTTGATCCAGACTTCAATAAAAGGCAGTGCACAAGATATCCCTTCTTTTTCTTAAGCTAATTTTGCCAGTAGCTGCTCCAAGTAGAACTGCATACTGATTCCTAATCTTCCTCAAGCTCTGACCAAAGTGATGCTCTTATGAGATCTTTGTGTTTCCTTCTCCTATTGAGATTAGGACCTGCCTTCTCCTAGCTTTTGTGAGTGTCCCTACCTCAAAGAACCACAACGTAAATATACAAAGCAAGACAACCAACACATTGAGGATCATAGAAGAACATAGGGGCAGCTATGAGAAGTAAAATGGCCACTGTCCCAGCATGCCAACTCCACAGAAGGCAAGTTGCATGGCTTATGTCCCACAGTAGGCACAGCCACTTGAGCATTGCATGAAGGTGGTCTGAGATGAGCACAGCAGCTCCTCTATGCCTCACACACTCAATGCACAGTCCAGTGCTGCAGACTGAACTGGCACAAGCCTCTTTCTGCAACTCCTATCAAAATTTGTCTTTCTTAAAAAGTATTCCACCTGGAAATTTCAGAGATAATACTTTGTCTGAAAAAAGCATCAAATGCCTTTTGGAGGTGGGTTTTTTCATTCCTCCCTCAAAGTTAAGAACATTTCAGTCTCAATGGCAAATTTCAAAAGGTTTAATTGATATTCCTATCTTTTCTCTGTCAAGTAGACATTGCTGGATTCAGCCCAAATCCCTGTGTCCAGCAAAGCCTGAATTATCATCAGCAACCTGACATGACTATCTATGGTTTAAGTTCTGACATGCTTAGCTGGAGATACATTCTCTTCTTTTTACAGCTTTTATATTTCCTCACCTTTTTTATTTTTCAACTCTCCTTACTCTACAAGTCCTTCAACTCCTTTTCCCTTCATCCAGGTTCTCTATAAGAGACTTCTCATGCTCTGTACTAGGAGGACATACACAAAACCGTTACACTTCCAGTTTCTTTGAGTCTGCTTCTCAGCCTGAAGGTTCCCTCTGCAATACAGGTCGTCTCTGAATGTGAAAGCTTTAGCCTAGATGGATGCTGTCGAATACTCCATGGAAAACCCTATGACTATTCCAGTTAAGATGGGTAGTCTTCATACACCATCTAGCAGATGGAGCAAGACTTGATCTTCAGATTTACCAAAAGGGTCTTGGCAAACAGTAGAGGATTGTCTGTGATGAGGTAATGTGAAACTCTTCTACTTCAGTGGATTTAGGGTCAAGCTGCCAAAGCAAAGCAACCATGTGGAGCCTACTACAGAGCTTCCTACAGCGAGCAGCTCGTTGGTTTCTTCAGGAATCTTCCAGATGAGATACTGGTGCTAAAGATTTGCACGCACACATACACACACACACACACACACACACACAAATCAATGCTTTGAAATAATGAAAGCATTTAAAATTCCTTTGGATGATAATATTATGAAGAGTACACAACACACACGGAGGATGGGAAGGAAATGAAAGCAGAGGAAGGTGGTGTGTCTTCAGGAAGGTCACGGAAAAGGCTGGTAGCAAGACTTAGAACACAAAGCAGATGTTCTGGCTGGGGTTTTTGTTACAAGAAAAGACTGCCCCCCTTCTCACAGGGATCCCTCATCTTAGCATAATGCTGCAATAACTCTGCAGGGATCATGCAAACCCAAGCATCAGCCAGCCACCTTTTCCAGAACATAACCTCTGAGAAATTTTGGCAGGTATCAAATGATCTCTTCCCCAGAACTCAGCACCAGCATATGGTTGTGACATGTCCAACAGCATGGCATTGTATCAGCAATACCTGGCAATGCCCTTTGTAAAAATCTCTTGCATTAGATGGCACATTCACATTCACACAACTTTAAAAACAGTAATAACAAAGGTAACAGCTGTAGAGTCACCCCTGATGGACTGTCCATTTCCATCAGAACTGTTTTACCTACATGCAATGTTTTTCCTTCAATTCTTGTTTAAAGAATAAAGGACCTTTTCTTCATTATTTTCTCACATTATACAAGGTATTCTAACCACTGTTGGAAGATGAATGCATTGTTAACAATATATAATTTAATAAATCTATGCCCATATTGACACTAAAATAAAACCTGAGATTGCACCACAATACCGTGGTTTTATTATACTGTAAGTACAGTTTCAAACATAATAGGATTTATTCATAGCATATTTACTCCACTGAAGTGAGCATAAATATGTAAATATCTAAGGCTTAAACTGGGAATTGCTTACTGCTGCTTTCAAGTCATGCAGCACTCTCTGCACTCTAAATACAGGCTGACAGCAGAAATGGCAGAACTGTACTTCCAAGGAAAGCATTACAGAAGCACCAACCTTGCATATCATTACCTTACCCCTGACTTCTAATACAGAATGACAGTGGACACACAGTTGTAGCTTTCACACTGCTTTAATGGAACAACTACAGGGAGAGAGCGAGAGAGCACACATTGCTGATCGGGGCAGCTCCCGCTGGAGCGTGATTTCAAGGAAGAAAAATCCCTTTTTATAAGATACCATTCAGATGTACTAAGCAAAATAATTTCATGTTGAAATACATGTAAGTGAAGGGGTGTTGAATTTGTTTTCAGGTTGTCAGGGAAGAAGAGGACAGCAGAAGTGCCTGCAAGCAACATTCAGACAAAATCTTTTTCTGAATGAAATAAACATGAAGTGTGTGGTGGGAAAATTATTCTGCTTAAACCAGTGGATGCTGAAGCACTGGCTTCTCCAGAGTATGAGGCAGCAGAGACCTGTTTCAAAGACTTGCAGGCATAAGAGGTTACACCAATGTGAGGGAACTCCATGTGGGCTATATTAAAGTGAAGGGACCCTGTTTATAGCTTTCTCAGAGGCAGAAAGCTCAATCAATTTTCCAAGTTGCAAATAAATAAGTAAAAAGACACAGTAGAATTGCTCATGGGGCAATTACTGGAGGGTAGTTGGAGCAACAGAGAAAAATACCTGCTTTGCAGCTGGAATTTCAGATCTAAGCAAATACCTGAGTAATCGTCTTTAGCTGTGTACATATTTTAATTCACATCTTTCCACTCACTTATTGCCTCTGTGCCAGATAGTTTTTAAGAATGGGAATCAATTGCCCATAAAAGGTGTCATATTGTCAACAATGGAAATGAAATCCCCTGTTTCCTGAACAAACAGACTCAAAGCAGCATTACAAACTTCTGCTCACCGCTGAGGCAATTTGCCTCTCGTGTAACCTGGAGGGTATCTCTCATTATAATTGCTACTCGGTCCTGGCTTGAATTGCTCCAAGCTCTTCTAATACAATCTGATCCCTTCAGACTCTGCTTTACTGCCCTTGTTCAAGCATGAAGAATTCAAGCTGGAACAGGTGCAGAGCAGGATGATTAACAATCTGGGGAACAGGGGGTCTTTCACAAACAGAGCTGCCAACTCTATCAATTTATGTGGTAGACAACTGCTTTGGGCAGTAACCTACTGGATTTCCAGTATGTGGCAGCTTAGGTTCCTGGGTGCCTGGAAATTCAGGAGAATTTCACAGAGCATACACAAAGCAACTTGAGGTGGAACGAACAGTGAGTCTGATGCGTCCCTGGTCCCAGAAGGGGCACAGAGTCAATTCGTGGTTGTCATTTCTGGACCTGCAAAGACAGAATGGTCCAAGAGGGGCTCAGTTCACATACTCTGGTAAAGGCTGACTGATGCCTGGGCTTACATGGGGGTGGGAAAGAAAAACACTGGGAAGGAAGAAATGTCACTGATGCTAAAAGATTGTATCAGCACATAAGACAAAACAAGTACGGACTGGCCAGGGATACAGTCATGCTGTAAAGGGGAAGATGCCAGGTGATTATGAGTGTACGGATGTTGCACAACAGCCTTCCTCTAAGGGAGAGAGATGCAACAGCCCAGCTACTTCTAGAAAGAGCTTGAGCCTTTATGAAACGATTCTATTAAAATAGTGTCTGTAACATTAGGGATTAAATCAGCTAAATCCAAAGATCCTGTCCTGTTTTCAACCATGCAGTGGCCCTTATGTGTGCCTTTCTCATAAAAAACATATGCTCTTCTCTCCTTTCT
>WEIT01038983.1:4301-22895 GCA_013389985.1 Dryoscopus gambensis | reverse complement strand
CGTGGTCGGGGCTGGGAGGGCGCGGACCGCGGGGAGCAGGAGCTTCCCGGCAGCGCTGATTCCCGGCTCCTGGGAGCCGGCCATGGGAGGGGCTGTGGCCGCTGGGCCGGGGCAGGGCCGGGAGGGACAGCGGCCTCGCCACTCGCCGCGGGTGGGGGGCCTCCAGGGGACACGGATGTGTTTTACTGAAAGACATTCACAGAATCACAGGATCAGTTAGGTTGGAAAGCAGCTCTGAGACCGTGGAGTCCAGCCTGTGACTGAACACCACCATATCAACTAAACCATCGTACGAAGTGCCACGTCCAATCTTTACTTAAACATCTCTAGGGACGGTGGGTATTTTTTCACGTAGTTAGAACAGTGTGTGGCCTGTTTGAGTCTCTACCCTGCAGTGTAGTTATAATTTATTTTACAGACTGTCCAGAAGTAGAAGATTTCACTCTAAAAGTGTAATATGAAGTCAGTACTTGACTCCAAGACTCTCAGGTGTTTGTTCCACTGTACTTCTGCGTGACTGCGGACATCTCTACACACAGCATTTTAACAGATAGCTCAAAACCTTCTGTGGTTCTGATTTAGCAAACTTTAAAATGAGAACACTCAGTTGGGTGATTAAAAGAAGGCTTTTCAGGGGTGTCTCCAGAGTGTTCAGGAGAGATACAGTTAAGAGGATATGGGTTTTTGTGCTTGCTTTCGCTAGGAATAGCAGTTTTTGATAAAGACTGATCAGAGTGGTCAATTGACCCACTTGTCCTTGTTTTTACAAAAGTTTGGGTGATTTAGTCTCTGTAAGTTGTTGTTGAGGTGAGGAGTGGGGGCTGGTTCAGTGCTCACTCAGCAGAGTGGTCTGACTGTGTTCCATGGCTGGTTTGATGGATAATGAGGCACACAAACATAATTACATTTTTATGGTAAGTGTTGCCATAAAAGGCAACGTAAAGGTAAATGTTACAAACAAATTCCCAAATTTCGGAGTTGAGTTTGGGAAGAAGGCGAGGAAGGACTGCGCTGACTGGTAAAACAGCAATAGTTTAATACTTTGGGCATTGTTTTAATGGTATAAAATATACTGCAATATTGGAGTTATTTTTCAAAAATATTTGTGCCAATTTCTGTGGTTCAGATCAGTTACTTGTGATGTGGAAGTAATGTTGGCATCCATGTTCTAGATGCAAGTTTTTGTGGTATTATGAAGACAGAGTAATTTAAAGAAAGTGCCAGTTTTGAGGCATTTTGGTTCTTGTGTTTAAAACTGCTGCAAGTTGAATGAACATCTTTCATGTACAAAGCTGTGTGCTGCAGCAGACAACCTTCAACAAAGTGATGAAACTGCTGTTTCAAGGCCAATTTTTGTTGTTGTAGAGCTCCGTTTGTGTCTAAGGGTTCATGAATTGGGATCCCTGTGTTCTAAGTGGGCACAAGCAGTTGTTTGTTCAGCGTTCAGGCTGTGCTCATCGGGAAATGGTGACCACTTAAATATGATCCCTGCTCCATATAAACAGTGTTTGTTTAGTCTTGGTGGTCACTGTGCAACACTTGCTGAATGAGGGAACCCACAGGTCACACACTTTTGTCCGTGACTGCTCAGGGAAAAATCCTGGTTGAGGCTGTTAAATACACTTTAAAGCCCAGTCAAGAAAGCCTAGAACTTACAGAAATGGTATATGCACCTCTTTTTGGAAAGGGGCTACTGTCTAAAGTCAGTAGTGGTAGAAAGAAGCCCAAACTAAGTGGTTTTGGTCATTTAAAGTTTTAACTGTAGAAACTAATGTTTGGGATTTAGTTTTTGAGTTTTTGGGGGTGAGGGAAAGACTTTAAAGTATGGACATAACAGCACCCCACAATTTTCTTAAAAAAAAAGGCTAATCAGTGGTAAAATAGTACAAAATAGGTATTGGAGATATAAATTAGTGTTAATTTGATGACATTGCACCATGGCTGACAAAACGAGATCGTTTTGGCTTAGAGGATGCAAATTAAGTCCT
The DNA here is from genome assembly GCA_013389985.1 of Dryoscopus gambensis. Lineage (NCBI taxonomy): Eukaryota > Metazoa > Chordata > Aves > Passeriformes > Malaconotidae > Dryoscopus > Dryoscopus gambensis. The sequence goes on along the minus strand of WEIT01038983.1, from coordinate 20,907 downwards.
CTGTAAGGGTATGTTACAGGATTGAGAATGAAATGTGAAATGTCTGCCTTGGCTGAACACTTAAATGTATTTGGTGGAAGGAAGGTGATTTGTCTGTTGGACAGCATATATGGACTCATTCATGGGTCATTTATAATCTTTAAAGCTTTGGGGAAATACTGGCTTGATTCATAAGAATAAAGCATTCACAAGTTCTTTCGTGACCAGATGTGTTGGTGCAGCAAAGCTGCCTAAGGATGAAGGTTAAGGCTCTTCTGGTGTTAGGTTTCACAAGTTAGAAAGTTTTTAAGTGATGGTCTGTGAGGCCTCTGGTAATAATTCACAGTTGCATAATGCTTTGCAAATTCTTTAGCTAATCAGCCTGATTCAACCTGCTGCTAATTCTAGAATGGCTGCGTGTCGAAACGTGAAAAGTCGAGGTGGGTGTGCTGGTGCTGAGGGACCGTGAGGCCTCATAGCTGCTCATGAGTCCATTGATAAGACAATGGTTCCCAAACTTTGTTCCAATTTTACATAAAAAAACAGAACCAGAGGAAACACTGAATATTGAGAACATAATCTTAAAGGGTGGGTACAGAGAGGACGGAGGCTTTCTCTTCACAAGGAGCCACATGAGAAGACAAGGGGCAGTGGCTACAGATTGCACCAGGAGAGGCTTCACTTGATACAAGAAAGACTCTTTTAACAGGGAGAATAATCAGTCACTGGGAAAAGTTCCTCAGGGACAAGATGGAGGCTTTCAGGAGACATTTGGACAGGGTGGTAGGTAATTTATCTCATCTAGGCTCCTTTTCTCATTGGAGACCAGGTGGTGTTGGAGAGTCCATTCAAACCTGGACTGTCATTTAGTGATTTTATACTATAAGGGTAACAACTATTTTGTATAGATGCTGCAATTTTTTATTGGTATTTATTGCAGTCAGTGTGCAGCTAGATTTTAGTCTCATTTAGGGAGAGCTGGTTACAGTTTAAACAACAAACCACCTCCAAAACAAAGCAACGAGCACCTTTTCATTGCCTGCCATACTGCAGTAAGGGAAAATTATTGTAAATTTTCTTCCTTTCAGATTAGTTTACTTCTGATGAACTTCAGTGGCCTAGAAGACTTTGGGTGGAGATGTCTTTGGTTTGTGAGTCATGACATGGGATCAGGTGGAGGAGGAATTGCAGAGAGTCCCACTGACACGTGTGTCCCTTCCTGCTGCAAGTCCCAGACCAAGAGTAGCAGAGTGGGCGTTTTACCTCTGGGGCTGTCATCAGCTTCATTTCATTTGAGCATATATGAGGTTTGCTGTTGCACTCTCAGCAGTGTAAGGACTTTAAAAGCGTCTTGTGAAGCTGTTGATAAAAAGTGGAGAAAAGCTTATTACACTGCTAGCACAGCAAGTACCTTTCTGTGTGTTGTGGGTCACTGTCCAAAGATGCAGTAGAAACTGTCCAGTGTGACAAATTCGGTTGAACTTGTGCTTTGGGCTATTCCACCAGTGGCATCCAGGGACTGGAAATAGGTTCTGCATTGGTGCCTACGTGATGCACACATTAGAACGCCTCCAAGTCTTAGAGGTCTGTCAAGTTTACAATTCATGAAATAGTATGCTCATGGGTGTATTAAGAACTAGTGCCCTTGTGTTGTACTTAGTATTGTACCAAGAACTAGTGCCAAAAAACATTGCTAGTTCAGTGGGCTTGAGGCAGGGAGATGTCCTTTAAACACAGCAATTTTTAATCTCTGTGCTTTTTTGACAAGCTTTCACTCTTTTGAATGTTTTCTCTTTTCAGGTCATCTGAAATAAACATTTTCTTAGTATCAGTTGTTTTTACAAAAGCCAGACTTTTTTGTATCAAATACTAAACCCCAGATTTTAGGTCACGTAGAATTTGTTGTCCAGAATAGTTTAAGATGATGGCTGTCACCAGCTTGACCAAAAAACCTCCAAGTAAGTGATGTGATTCATCCTGTATTATGTTGTGCTGTAATGCAGCCTCAATTTTAACTATGACTTTTGGTTGCTGTTAAAGATGCTGGAGAGTTTCTGGAGAGTTGCAGTTTCTCATCAGTGTCCAAATCCATTTGGGAACCAAGCTCATGTGGATTTTGTTTAAACTCTCAGCCTTCCTTTGCTGTTTGGCATTGGTCAAACAAGGACTATGGCACTTTGGGTTTTCCAAAGCAAATATATTTTCTAGTTCAATCAGACTTTGAAAGTAAATTTTTTTTTAATTGAAAGTAGTTATTTTTATTTTTAATTTTTTGTGACTTGATGGTTTTGGGTTTCACTGTAGTTTTTTAATTTAACAAAANAGTTTATTAATTAAAAAAAAAAAAAAGGCAAGAAGAGGCCCTATTTCTTTCAAGCATTGGTTAGAGAATTTCAGTTCCAGGCAGCATATCATAGTTAGTTCTGATCTTGCATATTGCTAGTGGCTTGCTTTGCATACAAGTTCTAAAAAAAAAGTTGGCTTTAAGAAAATAAAAAAAATTTCTCTGCTGTAGAACTTACTTTTTTGCTTTATTTCTTTGAAGAAGCTAAACTTTGTCTATAGGAGTAATTTGGAAACCAAACATGAAATACACTAATTGAGGAATGTGTTAGGCAATTGTTAGGTTGTTATAAATGCTTAGTCACCAAATAGTTAAGCCTTCTATGAGTAATTGTTTACCAATGTAAAGGCTGCATGATGTCTGTTCCTGAACAGATAAACTAAACTGTTTGTGTTTGAGTGTGGTGTATTTGTGCATAATGCGAGACTGAATGGGATTTTTGTGATGGTGTAGAAGGCTTGATTTTTTTTGTAGTAAGTGGGACTGGATTCGTAGTGGGCTTCATAAAGTGTTGGGTTTAAGTCACAGACTTGGATTCAAAAATTCCTGTTGACCTCGTGGGTTTTTTCCCTTCCAGATGCTGTCACAATTTGTTACCAGAAGTTTTTGTTCAACGGATATTAATAGTACAGTTACATTGCCAGCCTACCCAGACATTCCTCATGAAACCTGTTATTTTGTATTGCATAGCAAGAGATACCAAAATTCAGTTCACTAGTTGTTTTTACATGGTGTACTTGGGTGCTGAAAATCAAGCTTTTACAATTCGTATGTGTTGTGTAACTTTTTCCAATGAAACACTAAGAAAAATGTTTTGTAGAAGTATGCTGTTACATAAAGATAATCTGGTAAGATGTTTTTCATCTGGTGTCTTGTGCTTGAAATGCTGTCAACTTGTCCTGTTTAGTGTTTTGAGTTGGATAGAGCAAGATGGACTTGTTATAGTCAGTATTATTTGAATAACAGAGAAATGGTATTTTTATTTTTTCTTGTGGCAAATGACTTTTTCTCTTTAGTTTTCTGTTCTTCTTTTCTTTTTATTCTTTTACTAGCTCCCTAACCTATCACAGAATCATATTGGGTTTGTGTTTATTTTGCCCCCAAGGCAGTCAGGTTTAGTTACTTCATTAAAAGACCCGTTGGGTAAAGAGTGTGTAGTAGTTTTTTATTCAGTGAACTAGAGGATCATTATGGCATCTCCATCTTGTTTTGGATAAAGAGAAGTCTTCAGTGCCTGTGCCTAAGACGACAGTAATATGCTTTGTGTTCATGGAAGTGTAATGCTGAAACAAACCAGAACGCCGAATTTTGAACTGTTCAGGTTTGTGAGGCAGCACGTGGTTGGTGTTCTGGACAGCTTTCAGGTGTAGTTCTGGGAGGACTAAAAATGCAGTCATCAAATGTTTTCCTTACTCTAGAAGTCTTGGCCATCTCATTGCAGTAATATACTCCATCTTAGCAACAGTTGCTATGTGTGACTACATTTTTAGGCTGTTAGTACCATTTTAAGATGTTAAGAGCTCTGCAGTGTTCTGCTGATTCACCTCCTACGCTTGTGAGACTTGACTTTGCAGCTTAAGACTTCCATTTTACACAGAAAAATGAGTGAGGATTTTATTGAAGGGGTGTCCACAGAGTTAGAAACTGCTATCAGCAAAGCCAGAGAAGAAATGAGGCTTGTGGTTTGTGGATTTCTGGTGTGAATGATCTGTTCTCATTGAACAGGAAAAAAGGTACCAGTTCTGGGCATATATCATAAAACCAGAATATAAGCTGTATAGAACAGCTTGCATCACTGCTGGTGCAGCACCAGCATAAATACAAAGAAAATAGGAACCTTTTAGTGTGGGTCCCAGGTGTGTTTGTGTTTGTTCTGCTTCACAGCTGGCCAGAGCCTTGCAAGGCAGGCTGGTCTAACAAAACAGCCAGCATTAGTCCTTCTCTGCAGCATCCTGAAACCTCCACGCCACTTTGATCATGTTGGTTTTCATAGAACTGCAGTAGGAAGAGCCAAGTGGTGGATTGGTTTCCTTTTTCCCTCTGTCAGTGGCCCCTTCTGCATGCTTATTCAGTTAATGTGGTTTTGGTGTTTGATAGGTCTCCTTTGGTTTGCTGTGGGCTTTTTCCTGTTATACTTACTAGTGTTGCCTGGAAATTAGAGGGGGCTTAGTGTGTTTAGTGATCACCTATCAGCAAGTTGCAGTTGGTACCCAGCTGATGCACAAACATCATCTTGGTGAGCTTTGCTGAGGAGCCGTGGCCAGCGCCTCGCGTGTCTTAGCAACAGTTGCTGTGTACAACTGCACCGAGATACAGAACCTCTTCCCTGCCACAGACATTCTAATGCTTTAAAAGCTTATGTTCATGGATTCCCACCATCCATTTTTTTTTCTACTGTCTTCCACACAGTAGTACTGAGAATTATTAAAAAAAAAATAAACTTGGCTGTGCTCTCAGTGGTTGTGTACTCTGCTGATGCTGAGTGGTTTTATTTCTGTACAAGTTAATGTTTTACAGGCATTTAACCACCCGTGGCACAAACATCGACTTACAAGTTTCTTAAGGAGAAACAGCTATAAATGTTACATTGATTGTTGTTTACTGGTATTTTGCGATGTTATTGCCTAGACAGGTTGAAAAAAAATGAAAGTGTGTGTGGTTTCGGAAATGGAGAGAAAATGATGCCTCATGAGGTCTGTTAGGTATCACATCACATTGCAGGTGCAAGGCCTGAGTCCGTTTCAGAGCTGCTGTCTCACAAATAAAGCTGGCATGGAATGTTATTTGTAGATGCGTGACTGTTGTGACCTCCTTTTCTAAAGGAAAGCTACAACCTGCTCTGGGCTCTGACAATCCTTAATGTCAAAATGGCATAATTTGTAACGCTCATTGTCAGTGTCAGCTGTCACAGAGCAAATAAGCATAAAAAAGAAAAGCTGTCTCCCTCTGTCCCGAAGATCTTTATATCATGTGTTGAGATGGAGAGAGAAGAGATGAGAACAAGGAGGTGAAGGAGATGTGGGGAGCAGTTCTTGCAAGCTGCGGTCGCTACAGGCAAATTGTCCAGTCATCTTTGAAGCTTTTTTGTGCATCCTGCTAGAGGGCACTTTGGAAAAGAGCTTTGGTGGCTGTAATTCAGCTTTGAATTTTGGTAGAAGTTGCTCATAAATAAGGAATAGGATGTGAGAAGTTTTGAGGGCTTGGAAGAGCTGGAGGGTGGAGGTTCAGGATGTTGGCTGAGTGGTGGGGATTCAGGTCCACACTAGAAACTTGCCAGGAACTTGGACCCTCCTTTGCTATAGTTTCTTCACCAGCAGCAATAATAGGTTGAAACATTTTCATAGCTGTGAAACTTTGATATCTGGGTTGGAAAAGTGCTGTGAGTTGTACTGAAAAGTACTTCTCTTTGCTGTGGAGAAATTTTAACAGAGAAGAAGGGTTTGGTGTGTAACTTTGTGTTGTCTAGATTTAAACCTCGCTGATGTGAAGGTCCATCTGTGGATGGATTGTGTTATAAGAGCTCAGATCTTCAAGTGGGTTGGTTTATAATGGGTGCCTGGCATGGGTATCTTGCAAGCAGGCATAGCTTACAAAGAGCTTACCGTCTTCCTGATGGTGGTCATTGTCTTGAGCTGTGTTATGTGAGCTGTGCTTGTCTTGAGGCAATATGTGGGCACTTTTTATTTTGGTTGCTGCCAAACCAGTTGCTTTACCTTAAAAAATAATCTTTGGTGGTGGTTACACGAAGTCAGTGGATTACTGCAATCCAGCTGTAAAAACAGTGTCAGCGCGGGCTATTTGTGCCTTTGAAATGTCAGTGCACTAAGACAGTCACTGCAGCATGGTTTTGAATGACCATAAGGGGAGCAACGTGGCTTTTTTTATTTCCCAGAGACCACAGAATTGGTTAATTTAGTGTTCAAGAGGAAGATAGGAAATTCCTGTGTATTTGTTTGGCTTTTCTCTGTGAGTGAAACGAGAATTGGGATAGGAGGTTGCAATATTTAGATGTTTGAGCAGAGAAATGTGAAACAACTGATTTCAATGGCTTTAGCCCATGTAAATCAGTTTAAATATAAAATATTAGTTAAAATATAAACGTATCTGTTGATCCTGATCAAGGAGAATTATTTCTACCTACTGTTTCAAAATAAGAGTTGCCACACTTGTCTCATGTTGCATCATAATTCATACTGAGCAGTCTTACTTTCATAGCTGTTTATGATTGAAACTTCTGGTTTGAAAGTTCTTAATGCAGTGACGCTGCAAGATCTGAATTTTCTCTTTTTAATGTTTTTACTGTCTTTTAAACTTCTATCAGTCACTAACACTGATATTTTAATATGATGAAGTAAGAAGTGAATAGGTTTGTCACTGCATATGGGGAATATTCACTAAAGGATACTGGGTTGAGTTTAAAGAGCTGAAGACAGATTTGGTTTTGGAGGTTTATTAAAGAAACCAATCAAACAAAAAATCTCAGTTGAATAAAACAGTTGTTCCTTGGCAGTACTTAGTCAAAGAGTTGAATGCAAACAGAGTCAGGGGGGTGAGTGGATATATGGCATCTTAGTGATCCCAATTCACAGTATCGGACTGCGAGAACTGGGTTGCTCAACCTCCTGTATTTTGCAGACTATTAAACTGCAGCAGGTTTCCCCCTGTGTTGAGTATAACTTTTATCTGCCCACTCGTTTGATTGTTACGGGAGTTGTTAAAATGTGTGAAAAGAGAATGAATCCAGGTGTGCATTCTCTGTTGGGCTGTAATCTGAGAAGGGGAGAGTGGAGGTTCAGTGTCTCTGAGGGTACGTGCTTGCAGTTTCCAGATGACAAGATGACCTTTGCATATCCTCTGCAGAGAAATGGAAGTTTTTATATTTTTAAGTAGCAAAATTGTCACTTGCAAACTAAGCTATGCACGAGGATGTGGTGGGTGCTAAATTGGAGTATTTGCTGAGAGAAATACGGAGCCCCAGTTGTTTCTTGGAAGGCGAGTGCGTGCTTAGGTACAGAGAGTAATCTGCTGCAGTGACTTCTGGTGGTTTTATTGCCCCAGTTGAGAGAAATTATGGTGGCCTCCACTTGTCTCTTTTGTGTTGCGTTGCTGGTACTGACCTGCCCTGTGCTGACCTGAGGTTTACTCCTGTTTTCAAAGTGCCTTTGCAGGCTCAGTGTTGGTGGATGAGCTTGTGCCCTCCAAGGCAAGCAGAGATTTGGGAGATGAGGCCTTCACCTCCACTGCAGCCTCAGTTTCATGCATTTCTGGGGAGCTCTTGTCTCTGGAATGACCTTCATTGGCAAAATTTGCCAGCGATTTTGCCCATGCTGTGTTTCCCTTGGGTGATCCTTGCCGTAACAGTGAGAAGAGGCAAAGCTGTGTAGTAGTACATTATGGGGTTTTTTTATTGTTGAAGCATGGGGATGTCAGTTGACAGTGGCTGACCATGAGCCAGAAGTGTGCCCAGGTGGCCAAGAAGGCCATCTTGGTTTGTGTGTATGGCCAGCAGGGCAAGGGCCGCGATCACCCCCTTGTACTCAACACTGGTGCGGCCGCACCTCAAATCCTGTGCTCAGTTTTGGACCTCTCACCACAAGACAGACACTGAAGTGCTGGAGTGTGTCCAGAGGAAGGCAGCAAAGCTGGTGCAGGGTCTGGAGCCCAGGTCTGACAAGGAGCAACTGTGGAGGCTGGGGGTGTTCAGCCTGGGGAAAAGGAGGCTGGGGGGATCTTATCACTCTCCACAACCACCTGAAAGGAGGCTGTATCCAGGTGGGAATCTGTCCCTTCCCCCAGGTAACAAGGGACAGGATGAGAAGAAGTGGCCGCAAGTTGTGCCAAGGGAGGTTTAGATTGGATATTTGAAAGGATTGTAAAGCAGTGGAACAGCCTCCCCAGGAAAATGGAGTCACCATCTGTGGAAGGGTTCGAAAACCATGTGGCCATGTATGGCACTTGAGGACATGGTTTAATGGTGCACGTCCTGGTGGGGCTGGGTTGATGGTTGAACTTGGCGATCTTACTGGTCTTTTCCAACCTTAAGGATTCTATAATTCTATGTTGGTATTTGTCTGTTTTCTTCATGTTAATTAAAAAGTAGAGAAGGATATTCTTGCCTCTTGTGAACAACACGCACACCCTCACATCCACCCAGAAAATCCCATCTGTGTGGTTGCTTTGACAACCTTTCATTTCAGTAAGAATTACTTAATGTAGTCACCTTTTTTTACAGATGATGACTTTGATCAGTTCGATAAGCCTGGTGCAGAAAGGTCGTGGAGGAGAAGAGCTGGAGATGATGACTGGGACAGGTAGGTAGAATATTTTCATGTTCAGTTTCTGTATGCTGAATTGCCTTCTGGCATTTTGTACTCGCACATTTAGAGCAGTGCACATTTAGATACTAATGAAGATGTTGGTTGTTTTGCATGTGTCAGCCAATGCTGGATCGTGCCAAACGTGTACTTGCCTTGAGGAATATAGAGCATTGTGAAGAGGTGCCATTTAAAATTGGATAAATACTAAGTATTTATGGTGTGTAATTTTGCAATTAATGTGCAGGTTTTCCTTTTAAATATTTAGTAGACCTTGGTGGTTTAAATAGTTAGAATTTTCTAGTACTTGAATTTGCCCAACTTAATTTTTAAATTTTTTTCAACTTTTAACTTGATGTTTAAATTCTTATCCAAAGTTCTACCTCAGTTTTGAATTGGGGAAGAGGAGGAGAGCTTAGGCATGGGCTTCTTCAACAGTATGACTGTTGTAAAGATTTAGAAGTGTGTGCGCTCTGGATTCTTTTGGGGGAGAACGTGTGTTCTTTTATGTGACAGGAATCAAGCTGCTGTCTAGACTGGTCTCCTCTTTCTGGGAGAAACCTTTTCACTTATTTCTGGTTTTTTTCTGTGATTTCTTTTTAGTAATAGACTTGTTCAGAGTTCGCCAGTGGTTTTCACTCTAAAAGGGAGGAAAAAAATAGTCCAAATAGATTTCTGTCTTCTCTAATAATCACTCAAGTGATTGTAGTAAACAAATTTTACTGTAAGTAGTTTTCCACTGAGCTGAGTCTTTGGAGTAAATCAACTGCTGTACATTTATTGTCATTCCAGAGGCATTAGTTTCCTCGTCTGTGCTTTTCTGCTAGGTTAAGTGGCTAGTTTTCATTGCTGCAGGGGGGGAGTATGTGACTGAGAAATTTGGATGGTAGCTCCAGTATATACTGGGTGTTCTGCTGTTTGCTGGTGAGCAGTGTCTGCTCTCTGTCGGGCCAGTACAGCTGTTGGAGGGTTGGGTGCTGAACTGCATCGAGGAGCTGCTCTGGTTTGAGAGTGTAATTAAAAAAACTTGCTCAGGCTGGGTCACTCCTGTGCTGCCTCCCATCCCCAGGATGGGTTATTCAGAAACCTTAAAATCAGTATTACAGGCAAAATGTTTTGTATTAGAATATTTTCTGAACTTTCGGCCTTTGCTGACTTTGTGATGTGAATGGGTGGGCTCTCAGCTGCTGACTGGTTGCATTTGGTTTGAGCTGCCCTACTCATCACTTGAGAAAATTTGGAAGAGTCAGGCAGCTGTTGCATCGGAAATTGGAAGCTTTTACCCAGTGGTAAACTCCCTGTGCAAACCTGGTTTTAATAGGGCTTGAGAGCAGTTCTAGAGTATTTTCACTAAGCTGAGACTTGGAAGTATACAAGGACTTAGTTTTAGAAAAAAGTTTTAATTTATGTGTTTATCAGCTGCATTTAATTTAAGAGAGATGATCAAAAATTCAATAGTGAAATTCTGAGGGAAGTGGTTTTAGGTGCAGAGCAGAAGATTCCAGAGTTTCATCTTGCTGTCATTTCAGAAATTTTATTTTACACCTGTATCTTATAAAATATTATTTGCATGTGTTGGAATATTTTTTAAACATGTCTTTGGAAGTGTTGAGTTCTATGAGTGTCTTGAGAATTACAAATGCTGTACATGGATGTGTTGCTTAATATAATTGCTTGGGGGTTTTACCTACTGGCCTAGGCAGTAAAGGACATAGTTTCTTGAAGATGGAAAAAGGGCTGGATGAACACAGTAGTCTCAGTTTTAATCCTTCATGCTTTGTTTTCAATTGAAGCAACATTTGAGGGGGGGAGACGAAGGAGTTCTGTTAGTTACCCATCTTCATCAACCATCAGCTCTTATTGTGATGTTACTTGACTAAGTTCCATCCCCCAGTCACTTAAATAATTTTGAATTTTCGGATCTCTGTCCTTTCTCAAACCCTGGAGAGTGTTAACTGAGAGTTGGAAGGCCCCAGTTATTTATGTAATATTGTTCTTGGAGAATTTTTCCGATTTTTTACAGGTTCTTTTCCTGCAACATTTGTGTCCTTGCTACTGCTCATGTTTAATGAGGCATACTCATGAAACTGGAGGCCTAAAAGGGCCAGTCTGATGTTTTTATCACGTTAATTTATACATTTATCTCATTAAGTAGCCCAAAGCTTGGGTTTGGGAGAAACCTGCATTTCTGGTGCTCTCCTTCGAGATGACAGGGCTGATTTAGTAGTTGACTTTTGCTGAAATTCACTTGTTCAGACCCTTCTTTGAGATTACTCATTTTTCTATGCACACAGAAAACGTTCCACTTTTTGGTATTTGCTTTTTTTGTTATTTTTTGCCTAATTTGAGAAAGCTAAATTTATTCAGTGAGGAAAATGTTGGGTATTGGGGGTTGAGGAAGGGGAAAAAAATTAGTCTTTTGAGAGCAGCTAACCCAAAATTATCTTAGCCCAAAATTTCTAGTATTGTGGTTTTGGAAAGACTTTTGTGTCTTGATGATAGCGAGGGTGAGTTGCCTTTGGATCTATCATAGATGTGCACTTTTATTCACATTTAATATATTTTATGTGGATTTGTATGATATCAACCATTCATTTTTGTCTGTTTTTCTCAGCTAGCCTAGTATCTGGAGTTTTTTGTTTGCTTTGTTTTCTTTGTGGTTCTTTGTTTGTTTGCTTTGTTTTTTAATGCTCAGATTTAGTCCTAGTGGTCCCCCTTTTTTCTAATAGGTAACTTTTTCTAGTCGATAACTTGGCTACTTCAAAGGAGCTTGAGAGAGTTCCACTTTACTCTTCAGGCTTTTCACTGTTACTTGGTTTAGTCAAAAACTTACTCATGGTCATTTTTCTTCTAAGTTATCAATGAAAATACTGAACGACATTGACTATTTTAATATGTTTTGATGAGTATCCTTTTCTAATACAAACTTCATTTATATCCTAGTGTTAATTTTTTTGACTGTCAAGCAATAGGCCAGAGTTTCTAAAAATCTAGAATATGTTTGCAGTTACTTCTAGTGATGAAATCTTAATCTGTTTCTAAATAATCACATCAAGGAAGGTTTTTAGTAATGTGCTAAATAGCCCTAGCTATGTTTTGATACTTAATTTATGTCTTTCTTTTGCACTCCTTTGCTTAATCTGAATTTCTTGCTACCTGAATGTGGTTTTTGTCTTTAAATGCTGCTGTAACATATGCTCTTGCCATCTTTTGGAGTTTCTCTAGTGGAGTTTTATTAAAAGCTGTCAGTGGTGGACCATGTGCTAGGAAATATTTTCAACCCTTTTGGTACATTTGTCAGATTAGTGGCAGTTGAGGAGGCTGGTGTTTTTGTTTTTTTTTCCTTAGAGACAAAATTGAAGTAGGAAATTTTTCTGCAACCTCTTCTGTTATGTAGAGTTTCCTGTCTCTGAAAGAAGAGGCTTAAATTCTAGTCAGTTTGCTCTTTGGAATGTTTGATATGTCTTAGGTCCCACTTTTTGTTTAATGTTACATTGATCACAAAACAATTGCTATTTTTTAATGTTCAGTCATTCCTGGAACTGTTTGTGATCAATAACCATGGATAAATTCTGTATACTGATAATGATGTCCTCTTTAGGGCTTATTTGGTGTATCATTTGTTCTTTCCTAGCCCACAACATTTTTACACCACCCCCCACCCCCCCTTCCCTCCCATGTTATCTGTACAGTTACCAGCTCGGAAAGAGATGTATCCATCTGCAAAACCGACTGATTTATGTTTTGGGTTTGCTTCCCCATTTTCGAGTATTTGCCATGTAGTCCTAAGGAACTCTTACACAAATTCCTTTTCTGTTCACATAGGCTATTCTCACTTGGGATGATTTGATTTTTATGTACTACCTAAGGCATGGTGGGTTTTGTGTTTCTTTATTTTTTTTAAGCTGTGCAGGTAGAAATAGTCTCCTCTTAAAGTACAGCTCCTATTTCAAATCACTGGCATCTCATTTTAGTATTGATACACATATTCTAATACATGCTTTTGTCAGTAACAGGTGTTTATTATAGAAGGGGAGTCTGTTTATCCCTGTCACTTAGATAATTCTTTCACTGAAGGAAGAATGAAATTAAGCAGTTGTTCCAAAGTTTAACTCACCTGGACTGTAGTTCCTTGTATTCAATCTTATTTATGGGGCAGTTGCACTGCGATGACAGAAGTGTTGTAAGCCAGGTATTTCTGTGCTTCCTGAATTCTTGGGCACAATTATAAAACTGGTGAAACATGCATTTGGTTTTGTCACCCTACAAATGTCTGTTTGACCTTACCCTCAACTTGAGGAGGAGGGAATAAAGTGTTATGAAAGATAAGGCCTACCTAAGCCTGGCCTTTAGGAAAGATCCAGGCTCCCAGGCCAGCTGGCTTCCCAGCCGCCTCGCTGAGGGGCAGCTCGGGGCTCTGGGGACCTGTAGGCTGAGTCTTGCCCACAGGACGTTCCTGTCTCACTTCCTCCCTGGGGAGCTGGAAGTCGGCAATTTGGACAAAATGAGTTTGGACAACGAGTCCAAATGGCCTTGGAGTGAAGGACCGAGAATGGCTGTGTTCAGCTGGCTGTGCTTGTGCTTTGGCTGTGTTTCTCTGCTGTGTTTAGTTGAGGGGGTGTGGAGAGGGGAGCATATGGAAATGAAATGACTCTGCAACAGCAGACTTATTTAATATGTATGGACCGTTGTTTCACTAAAATACATATCTTTTATTCCATGAATGCTTTGCCAAAAGTGGCTTTGTGCTGGCTTGGCAGCAATTCTCCTCGAGGCAGTTTTTTAAGGCATGTGCCCTGTAAGGTGTTTGGTTTTGTTTTGTTAGGTTCACTTCTTAAATTTGTTACTGTTTTCCAGTGAACTTGATGATGACTTGCTTGGCGAGGATTTGCTAACTGGAAAAAAGGTAAGAGATGTGTATTAAAGTGAATTGTTGCAGACATTAAAATGTGAATGTTGTTCAGCTTACCCAGTTCAGGTTTTTGGTTTGGCCTCATGTATTTTACAGTCACCTCCCCAAAGCCTGACAGCCACAGGTACCGGAGAGCTTCCTTACTGCCAGAGCAGTCTGCACTGAGGGCTTGGTTTCCTTCTGTGAAATACCTCCAAGTGTGGGGTTTAAAAATAAAACTTAAAGGAATTTTTTTTTTCAACCCAGCTAGGTCTCCTGAATGCTAATTAGCATGATGGAGAATTTAATCCAAGTGCCAGTTTCCTGCCTATTAAAAATCACTTGTCAAAATACCAGCAGTTTTTACCAGAGAGTAAATAAAAAAGCAGTCAGTGTTGGCTGTGAAAGTTCACACTCAGTGTGCATGATCTGCTGCCTCGCTGTCTCATGAGTAGGCAGAGGATTTCCTCTTTTAAAGTGAGGGGAAAAATATGGGAGCAGCTAAAACTGGAGAACATAAACATGTTCTCCCCATGTCTGCTCTTCCTGCTGGTACCTATTTCCAGAATTGAACTCTGAAAAGAAATAAATATATCTTTGGATATCTGTAGAAGACAAGACTTCTGTTTGACAAATCAAATTGACTGGTCACCTCTTTCTATATCTTATCTGCTAAATGAACTCATTTTAAAAGTAGTTTTTAAAGTTTTGGTTGGAGATTAATAGGTAATTAAGAAACCCAGCTTTATTAGGAGTTGAGTTTTATTTGTTGGGGTTTTTTATAACCATCCTCCAAATGTTGGAAGTTAGCTTCTTGAAATTATTCTGTATTAAAGATAGGAAGTTCTTTATTCTCATGTAGTGGTTTAAATAGAACAAAATTCCAGGAGGATAATGGTAGTAGATGTATGTTACACAGTTACCAAAAACATAAGCAGTTAACATTGTATACATCTCTGTACTATGAATGGAGTTGATAAAGCTACTTACTTACCTTAAAAAATTATATATGTGAATACTGACCAGTACTTGATTCTGCAGTGTATTATGGGTTTTCGTGCTTTTTCTATTCTTCTTTTTAGTTTGCCATGTTACAGGGCAGTATCTGTGGGTATGCACTCGTATGGTGGGGTAATAATAGATTTCTCAGAAAGTTTCCCTTGAGCTCTTTAGGCTAAACTTCCTTCTACTTAGTCTCATGCCAGTACTTTAGCTAAGCCTACCTTTGTGTAACCTTTCTGGCCCTATTACTTCAGGGGTTGGAAATGTGGCTTAGCAAGAATGCAGTTATCTCTTCCTAGGGGGTAATTATTAAAAAAAAACCAGCAAACCAAACCAAATGAACATTGTTTATATTGACAGATTAAGAGGAGACACAGTATTGTCTTCTGTTTTTCTTCACTTACAAACTAATCATGATTTTTCAGTTTTCTTTATTGTATCCTTTCCTCCAGTCTCGTATCTCAGCTCTCTAGAAGTTGCAGTTCATATGTTTTCTTGACTTGCCTAATGCATCAAGGTCACAAGGCTGTGTACGAGAGCTTAACCTTTCTTCCTTCCTGGTCTCTCTTAAATAAATTGTCATCTTTGGCTGTATTTGAGAACGGATCAGTGAAAAAAAGTGTTGGCAGGCAAATCTGAGTTCTGTAAATTTCCATAGGATTGTCAAAGATGTATTTTAGGATTTGTGATCTTGTATGGTTTTTGTCATTGAATTAGGTAATTTCTCTGAAGATATGGTCTTAGTCAGGGATGTATTCTTTATAAAAAATATTTAGTGTTCAGTATGTGGTTAAAAGTTTGTATCTTTTATGTTCATGATTGACTTCTTCTGAAACCTAGAATCAGTCAGACTTGTCAGATGAAGAGCTGAATGATGATCTTCTGCAAAGTGACAATGAAGAGGAACAAGAATTTCGGTATTTCTTTTTTGAATCTTGTTTTGGATAACTCAAAGCTATGAATGACTACTACTACTGATGACTAATAACTACTAAACTAAAGTTATTGATATATACTTAGAATAGTTTTGCTTTTTACCTAGCCAGCTACTTAGTGATATATATATAATGTACTCAGTAGCATTGTTAACATTTCAGTAAAATTATTCTGTTTATTTTGATCTAATAAATTTATTCAAATCTATAAAAAGCCTATAAAAAGAAATTGTGTCATCTACTGTGCATATAGAATTAGTTATAAGCACTCACAGAGCTTTCTTTACTGCCTCAGTATTGCTTACTGTGGTAAGCTTCCTTCTCCTATACAGTCCTTCTCTGCCATCTTTCTTTTAAAAATCTGTCTTACCTCCTGAGACCCCAAGGAGGGAAGTTTGTGACTTAAATATTTCTGTACAATTGCATAGCAGAAAATTTTGAACAGGCTGAATAGGCTGGAGCAGGTACTGCTGTGGGAGTTTACTGAGGATCCTGCCCTGTGAATACCCTGTGGTGATACAGCTCCACAGCTGATTATGGGCATTACAAGTCAAAATGTGTGTCTTGTTTTTTCTACTTTTCAAGCTGGACTGAAGTAGGAGGGGAGATGCTTGTGGTGCCACTGCTGCTTTTTCTGGCCTGTGTGCTTTTCTAGCTATTCCTTTACTTGTCAGGGAATGTCATCCAAAGGGCTATGAATGTATGTATATGTGTAACATACATAGGTGTATCTCCATCTCTGAGATCTCCTGTCTTTAGCTGAAATTAGGATAAGGAGTCCTGTCCCTATGTTGGATTGATGAGGGTGTGATAAAATGCTCCACCATCAATCTCCTTGCTGGCTCCCATTGTCTTCCCTGCAGGAGTGAGGGTTGGACTGTTCCCTTCAAAAGGGGAATCCCAGTTATAATTCTTTCTGGTTTTTTGCTGTGTATCCTCCTTGAGACTCCTGCGTAGCAAAACGCAGCGACCAAACACAGTGATGATAAAGTGTATCAACTGTGATACTGCTCAGTGGAAGCAGGTTTCTGTAGACAAGTTTTGCATTTTTAGCAGTTTTATTGCCAGAGAGAGCCTTTCCCTTCCCCTTATGTTTCCACATTCAACCTCATGCTTCTGTAGGTGGGAGGATAATGATAAT
>WEIT01038982.1:4739-27382 GCA_013389985.1 Dryoscopus gambensis | reverse complement strand
AGACTGGGATGAAGCAAAGTGTGTCCTGGAGCACAGCGAAAGTTACTGCCGAGTCCACTTCGTAGGCCGTGGTGAGACAGAGAAAGTATTTATCGTCTGTCAGGGTCACATGTTTCTAGCCTAAGAATAGCAGAGCAGTGTTGAAACGCCGTGGGAGAGGAACAGGAGTTAAGTCTGCCGGATTGCTGGCCTGTGACAGCAGAGTTATCTGGTCAGGAAAAGAAGCAAGTTTCCTTTCAGGGTCTGTTGCATATACAGAACACTATAGGATTAATTCGGCACTAAACAGATGGTTGTATGAACTTCTTTTTGCCTACTCTTACTGCCTTATTCTGAGAGACTTGAAAAAATGGGATGCCAGATCATACCCCACCTGCTGAACAGATTTAAATTAAGTTCAGTAGTTACAGAGATAAACCCATCAAGTTTCCTCTTATCAAGGCTTAGTGTATGAAAAAGAAGCCCAGATCTTTGCTCATCAAGTCGTTGAGGACATTGTTGATAATTATCAGGCTGATGTAGAATTATTCATGTTCTTGAGGATTACCATGCTGTAAATGCAGGCTGTCTGGCAGACAAGATCAGGCACTGCAACCTGCAAACACTTAAATGCTTTGAAGGAAGGTTAGGTATTCCATGATGCAAGAGTACTGGAGCAGAGAAATGGAAAAACATAGTGAGAATTTGGCTGTGTATAGAAAAAAAAAGAAATGAATGCACCTTCTCAATGGAAAATCATGATATCCTTCAAGAGTGTAAAATAGTGTACTGCAGAAAAGCCCCACAGCTTGCTTGCAGTTAAATTGGCACAGCAGAAGAACATTATGCGGCAAGAAATAAACCCACCCTGCTAGAAGTGGACAGTGACAGCAGGAAGGAAGCTGTACCAAGCCTTTTCCAGGATATCTTATCAGATTTTGACTTTGCTGAAACCTTAACAGTGAAACTGGAGGGTTTCTTAAACAGGTCCTTTCAGTACTTCTGCAAATATTACTGCATC
Organism: Dryoscopus gambensis; assembly: GCA_013389985.1. NCBI lineage: Eukaryota > Metazoa > Chordata > Aves > Passeriformes > Malaconotidae > Dryoscopus > Dryoscopus gambensis. The sequence continues at coordinate 26,382 of WEIT01038982.1, read as the reverse complement.
CTCAGTGTGTTGCTGAAAACTTTATAGCCCTGGAAGACTGACCTGTTCCCTCTCCTTTGTCTTTTGACAACTTCCTGACTGCCCACAGTATAATTTTTCCATGGTATGAAATTAGGCCAGAACTTCACAACTTCAAAACTGTGTTAATAAATATCCTAGAGTGGAATTACTGTTTCTAAGCCATTGCAAAGATCTGGAATGGCAACTATGCTGACTTATAAAGTCCTAAGCAAACATTTCCTGATGCTAAAGTTTCTCCTAAATGTTCCTGATAAAAATCACATTAAAATGGAGGGAGTGGTTGAAAGTCCATGAAATCAAAGTGGTTGGTTGCTGTTTAAAAGTTCCAGATGAAAAGATTAATTTACCAGTTCTGTGGTGTGAAAAATTGCCCTGCAAGTTAAGATGTGTCCTCAATTCCTGTGAAGATGTTGCATGCAGCCCTTTGTTCTGCGTACACCTGTGTCAGGCTATCTGCAAATGCCTATAGTAAGGACGCATGACTTTTGAATTGTCTGACTTGGGCCTCATTTGCTGGACCAAGCTTCCAGAATGATGCCTTGTATTGCCCATTCTTGTCCCTATACATGCAGTTTTCTATTATTGGCCTTTGGTGTCACTAAAAGTGGCAATCAGAAGACAGTACTGAGTGGAGGAGACTGTCAGTGTCAAGAAGACAAGGCAGAACCAACTTAATTGCAGGGACAGCACATTTGGTCATGCAGCAAGGGCAGGCTGAGAAAGGAGTATTTCTTAGTTCAGTCCAGTTTAGAATGTGACTGAGCAAAGCCAGACCAGACCATGTGGTGATGAAAGGGGCACTCTTCCCTATATCCTCCCACTCCACTTCATTGTGTGAAATCCCTTCATTAACTGAAGCAGAGTGGGGTTAATAGGATACAGAGACTTTTACACCCACAAAAAATAGCCCCTTACTTGTGCCTTTATTACTGACTTGAGTTTAAAAGCCTCTATCTCTCCCTGCTGTACAAAGTGGGTATTACCTTAGCAGGAATTTGTTCTCATTTCCTAGGGCTATTCTGGGAATTCTTAGCTGACAATACAGTGTAAGAAACTCCTGCCTTATGTTAAGAAGGCTGTAAGCAGGCATCAGCATAATACACTTGCTGCCTGAAGTCCTGGGCAGAGAGCATGTTCTGACCACAGCTCAGCTTAGATGATTTATCCCCAGCTGTCTCTTGCAGCACTGCTGATGGGGGGTGACATAACTCTGGCTGTGGTTTCTCCCCAGATTTTTGCCAAACTTATGCTGTGGTTTTGAGTGTGTTTTTTTTTCATCTGAAGGCTTAATGTTTAAGAGTATTCGTGGTGTCCTCACAGCTGCTCTAGCATTAAACTGTTGAACCAAATAGCTCCTTCCTTCTTTCCTCCTTCCTGTGAAGTTGAACATGTGGGAACTTCGTGTTTCACAGGAGAAACTTTCTCTTGCTTCAGCGCTGGGGACACAGAAAGAAGACAGAAGAATGAAACCAAGAGTGTTTACTGCCCAGTTCTGTGTTCACCAGCATGAGCACACCGGGGAGGAGCAGGGGAGCAGGGGGTTGAAGCTGGCTCGCACTTGGCCAAGTGGCTCCTGACTCACCAACTGGAGGACTTACACCACCACTTAGTGTACTTGGGAGAGGAAGGAGAGCTGCACAAGTGGAGCCTGGCATGCTCCAGGGCAGGGTGCACACGCTCCTCACCCACACCTGTCTGCTCCAGCAGTGCCCCTATAGATACGCATGCGCACACAGCTGCTGCTCTTTTTTCCTGTTACTTCTGGGAGCTCTAAAGAGAGACATCTTGGCAAGGATCTGGCCTTTTCTGAAGATCACACCTCTGTCCTAACATCCTAGACTCCTGTGTCAGCATGGGTGCCTTCAGCTGAGCCCAAGGGCTATTTGCTTCCAAACTGTGTGGCCCTTCTAACCTTGAAGATGAGGACTCTGGTGTAAGAGCTTCATTGTCCTGTCTCAGGGGAGAAGGAGCCAGCATCCATGTCACAGAAAGACATCCTTGCATCACCTTGTAAGCAGTGTTCAGGTGCATGAAAGAAAGCACGCTGGGGGTGGCAGAATTGCTGTAGACAAAGCCTGTGTAAGGTCTGGCAAGCTGTGCTAGTGCCTATTATAAAGCAGAAGTTCCCATGTAATGCAAGATATTCCCCCGGCTCCTCCTTTTAAGACTGTACATAAAAGGTACTATAGGGGCATTGCTACAGTCTGGTCAGCTATACAGTATGCCAGATAATGAAAAGCTCTCCATATAGCAACCTTTGCTAGCTGATACCACCACTGACGTGGCAAAGGGGCCCGATTTCCACCCTGCCTGATTGCATATGTTTGTCTTTCTGCAAATATTTTGCTTTCCACTATAAGAATCTTGATTTATTTGTGAGGAAAGTAGGCATTGATACCAGTTTGCCTTTTGTGAAGAACAAGTTTGACACTGCTTCTGGCAGGGCTGCACCTAGTTATATGTGTGATGCATCAATATATCATTATGGCACTTTGAGCTCCAAAAATCTTGCGTCGGTCATGTATGCTGCCTTCTACAGCTCACACCTGTTGCTTACCAAAGTGTAGAGTGTGTATGGAGTCCTGCCTTCATTCATCACCTTGCGACCATTGCAGAGAACTGGTGTCTCACAGCCCACCAGTAACCTCCTTCAGAAATGGGAGGAAGGACAAGATCCTGCAGGTGAAATATGTCCTGGAGAATCTGTGTGGAGTGGAAACAGTAAAGGCAATAGGATGGAAGAACTGAACCCGGAGAAGATGGAGTTAGAAGGGGAATGAGCACAGGAGGAAAACGAAAGGATTTGGGCTGATTCTGGGAGGAAGAGGGCAGGATACATGTCTGAGAATCAGCTAAGGGTTTACAAGGATATCAGAAAGGGCAACAGAAAAACTTAAAAATGGAATCAGGATGAGAAGAGCTGTAACCTGTTTTGATGACAGGAATGCCTATGCAGGCCTGAAATTATCCTAGGATCATGATCATAGCATCATAGAATGGTGTGGGCTAGAAAGGACATTACCTAGTTCCAAGCCCTCTGCCATGAGCAGGGACACCTTCCACTAGACCCAAGTTGTTCACCCAGCCTGACCTTGAACACCTCCAGAGATGGGGAGTCCATAACTCTGCGCAGCCTGTTCCAGTGCCTCGCCAACCTTACAGTAAATGTCCTACTATCTGATCTAAATCTACCCTCCCTTATTTTAAGGCCACTTCCTGTTGTTCTACCACTATATGCCTTGTGAAAAGTCCCTCTCCAACTTTCTTGTCAGCCACCTTTAATGGAGATTAGGTCTCAGTTAATGGAGAAGGGACAAAACAGTCTCTGGGAGGTGCAGGAGAGTTAAAAACAAAATGTCAGCTATAAGAAGATTAAAGCAGAGGGCAAGGGAGCTGAAACTGGAGCCAGTACCATTCCCAACATCAGTACTAGTCAGATAGTTTGAGTGTCAGTGCCTTGGCCCTGGTGGCCCTACAAGCTTCATTGTTAAAGAAGGTGTGGAGGGAGCCCTGCTGTAATTGAGGATATATGTAGACTCTGGGTGGAAGACATTTCTGTTCTTTTCTTCTAGTGTGGGGGCATTGCTCCCCAGTCAGCCAGCTGTGTGCAGTGGGAGTTGCAGCTGTACTCCAGTGCAAGCCAGAACAGGCTTATGGATCTTCAGGGACCCTTCTGTCCTCTTCCTCAGCTGCTGAGCACAAGATTTTAGAGTGAAGAGTATGTACTGAGGTATGTCTTCCAGACCAGGCTAGCATGCACTGGAGCTTTTGCTATCTTTAAATCCAGAAACCACAGTGAGATGAACATGTTTCTAAGGCTTGAGCTCAGGAGAGGAGTATAGGAACTAAAATTCCTGCCTTTGGAGAAGAAACAGTGTATATTATTACACTGGCTGTTCCATCTTTAGAGCTTACAGGACTTCAACCTCACTAAGAAAGAGCTGCATATTCTTTCCCTGTTCCACCTGACGGGACTTACGTCAGGGCAGCCACTGTGTAAGTACCAGCCTTGGCAGTGCAGTTTCAGAAAAACATGTAGGAAGAGGGCTCTAGCTCCCAGCAGAAGAGCTTACTAACTACTGTGGGTGAAGTTACCATAACTGGGAAAACCAAAAGCAGAAGGTGGCAAACTCATTACTTCCCTGCGTAGGCAAAACTCCACAGTGCCACCTCTTTATGGAAGGGGCATTTGGTGGCCTCTTTGGCTACAGCTGCAGCTTGAGCTCCATTGCCCAGTTCTGAATTTCTCTGTTATAGCAACACATGGTAAACAATGAAACATACTTTTTCTCTCCAGACCCATAAATAAACCCACTTCCTATTTTGAGGGACAAGCTCCATCTTGGAAAGGCCGCAACTTTCCACCCTCCATGCTCTCACACAGATATGCTAGAGCTAGAGCTCTTGCTCAGGATAGGGATATGGGGCAGCTCATAAGCTTGGTTTTCTGCGAGAAATGGTTTTACTAGGTCTAATGGAATTGTGCCAGAGTGCTTGATCCCAGATCACCTAGATGCATACAGTCACTGAACAAAAAATGCTGTGCTCTGGCTTGTGGCATCAGTTTCCTTATAATGTAGAGCATGGTTGAGCATCTTGTGTAGAGGAGGAGAGGGGTGAAAATGTACCTGAAGCTGGCTTACAAAATGTATCATCTCTTTAATTACTGTTCCCTGGTACAGTGTTTCATCACCACCACTCCCATATGGAAGGCGTTGAGGAACCCAGAGTTGCTATTGCTGGAAATACACAGCTGGGGTTTGTTGAGCAGCAGTTCAGCATCCCATAAGCAAACCAGTGCTCACACCTTCATAATGCTTGTAACGTCCAAACAGTTATATTACCATTAAACATTTAAACTCCATCCCAGTCTGATGGAAGTCTGGGAAGTGACCTGGATTAGCCTCCTTGTTGTCTAAGAGTACAGTTTCCTTCAGCACCTAGCATCTTCATTCATCTGACTGTAGAAGCTGAGTAAACACCAAGTCTATCCCCTAGCAGACCGTGGCTGATGTCAGATAGGTGTGTCTGAGCCCAGCACGGTGATGTGAGCTTTGAGCTGAATGCAGGAGATAAGACATGGCAACTCCTTCTGGAGAAGAAGAAAGGGCTGATGCTAGGAGTCCTTTGCAAGGCTGCTAATAGATTCAGAATTTCTCTGTTACTACCATTTACTCATGGCATCCCTGCTAGGAGAAAAGCCCAGCTAAAGAATGCATGTGGCTATTCTCACACAGTGACTCTGGGGAGAAGAAAAGTCCATCTCCCCTTCTGCTCTTGTGTAATGTGCTAGTTTTAATAGTCCCTGGCATGGAAGAAAAAAAAAACAACCCAGGAACACTGGAAATAACAAGAAGCAGATTGTTGGGACACACCTTTCTCTGAGATTACCCAAGCCTTCTTCAGTTACATGTAAACACCACATTTGATGCTGGCTGCATGATGCAGGCTGTGAAGAGGAAGCTTGTGATGGCAGAGGGGTGTACCTGGAAAGCAACAGGGGCTGGAGTTCTTTAGAAAGCTATAAGTGAAGTTTTCGTTCACATGTCTGCAAACTTTATAACCTTGAGTATTCCGCAGCAGCAAGATCATCTTCTAGCTAGTGGAGCAGCACACATCAACATTATTGAATCGTTAGGCCATTTGACAGGTTAGACCAGTCTTTTTGAAAAGCACCAGGATGCATCTTGGCAAAGAATCTACAGAAACATCCTCTAATTTCTAGTACCTCATTTTGTTTCTTCTGGATGTGGTCTCAGAACCTGATTTTAGGATTAATCAGGTATTATCGTTCCCGTAAGAAACCAGAAGCAGACAGGAACCATGAAATCAGTGTCTAGAACAAGATTTAGGGAGCTGTGTTCAGATATGGCACTGGAAGAAAAATGTAGATAGTTGTTGAAGTACCTCTTCTGTGTGTACCTCTCCCTGTTATGTGTTCTTATACATTAAATAATGCAATTTCCAGGTCCTTTTCTTAACTGTTGAGTGTGTCTAGGAAAGCAGGGAATAACTTATCTCTCGGTTGACACATAGTAAAGTTGTTCTTAAAAGGCGACATCCAGGCGTTACAAATGGAACTGAAGATACCAGTCCGAGTTTAAGAGGATCTTAGCTGCAGAAAGGAGGTGGTAGCTTCTATTTTGTTTATGCTAACACAGAAGGATTCCGTGTGATTTACATCAGGTAAGTAAATGCATCAGGGCCAACATGTTCAACCTGGGGACAGAAAAAGGTACTGACTTCTGCTTTTGCCAGCCTCCAGCATCAGGACTAGGGGATCCGGGATGAGGCAGTGAAATGGATGGGGTGCTCTGGGCCACATAACTGCAGATACTGGGGGTTTGAACTTTTATTACCAGCCTTAAGATCTGAATTTCAAGGAGAGACTAAGACAGTGAGCCTCCTCACAACTCCATTTGAGAGGATGCTGAATTTCCGTTCCATTGGAGGTGTTCATGCTTACTCGTGTTTGGTCTCTATTCTGCAGCTGTGGCTGACGTTTGCTCCTGTGGCTGATAAGACAGCTGCTTACTTCCACATTTCCCTGGAGATGGTCAACTGGCTCTCAATGGTGTACCTCCTCATCTCGATCCCATTTGGTCTGGTGGCAACATGGGTCCTGGACAGCATGGGGCTCCGATGTGCTGTGAGTTTTTCTGTTTCCCTGAGGAAGTTTCACCCAGAGGTAGCAATAGATGCACAAAGCACTAAGGTACATGCTTTGAATAGGAGTCTTGCCAAATGCTGCAGAGAATTAGCATTTTGAAAGCTCTATCCTAGTTCAGTAAGAGCTGTCACATCACCTCTGTGGTCATGGTGGAGAGAGCAGTGGGAAAAGTCAGAATGAAGTTGTATCCCTGCTTGCCTTTTCCTGCTTTATTTTTCATTGTCATAGCCAATTGACGGAGACAGATCCTGTGAGCTGACTCTGTGAAGAGCTTTCTGTAACTGTGTTGGATTTGCTGTGGAAAAGTGTTGGCACCACAGTTTTGCTGGCAGGGCCAGTTTAAGGAATAGCAGGGCAGAGTGCAAGCAAGAGACCCCTGTCAGGTCAGAGCTTGGTCTCTGCTGAGTCAGGTTGGGATCTTTACACAATCCCAGAACTATGCTGTGGAATGTGGCACTGAAACATTAGCATGCTAATGGTATAGAAAAGCATTTGCAGGATCCATAAGCTGGATGGTTCATTGCCGTGATCTTTGGATTGTCACAGGAAAATGTGGGTGATGGCGCAAACTTGCCAACAAGGTGTAATTAGTGAACTTTGGATTTCTCATCAATGTGGTTCTTGTATGGGGACAAGACAGCCACCTTGCTCCCTAAGGAAGCAGGTAGGATCAGGAGCATCTTGCAGTGGCTAAGAGCGGTGGGGATGGTCTGCGGGCAGTGTTTACTAACACCCAGTGTGTCCCGTGGTGCATTTGAGACCCTGCTCCTGCTAATCTGTTGTATTAAGTTCTGCCCTTCAGGCTTCAGCACACAAACCCTGGCTGTTTCTGCTCACTGCAGGTGCTCCTGAGTGCGTGGCTGAACATGGTTGGTAGCATCACCCGGATGTTCAGCGTTCTGAAGTTCCTGAGCTTGGGTTCCCAGAGCTACTGGTACCTGTTTATTGGGCAATGCTTCTGTGCATTAGCACAGCCTCTTATCATCTTTTCACCAACAAAGCTGGCAGCACTATGGTTCCCAGACCACCAGAGAGCAACCGCAAATATGATTGCATCAATGTGTAAGTGGTAGCTGCAAAGTAACATTGCTGCCTCGCAGAACTTGCTAGCAATTTGTTTGCCTTTCAGAGGCAGCAGGCAGAGGAAGTCCTTTGTACTACAGCCATTTGTCCTTGCAAGTACAGCTCCACCCAGGAGTCTTGTAGCCACGTGCAGCAAAACAGGGGAACAAGAAGTGGATCTAAGCCACATCCAGGTGCAGTGTTCAGAATAAGCCACCCAGACTCCTGACCTTCTTCCTCCCTTCCAGGACCAGGTTGTCATCTCTGCCTAAATATCACGTAGGTTGAGGACAGCCCTGAATGTTAACAAGTCTTTAGTGGCCTTAATTTTGCACTTTCTTAGGAAGGTGTTTTACATTGCATTGTAGTGCAGTGGTCACAGTTGCCAAAGTCTGTAACTGGATAGAGGTGAGGTGAGGCTGCTGTGGCAATTTTGGCCACCAGTTTGTCCAGAAGGAAGGCTGAGCACGTATTCCTAATTGGTATATGTGCACACACAGATAAAATATACTTGTCTGTCCACATAAATGTGTTGGGGATGCTAAATGGCAGGACTATCCATGCAGAAAGCACACCTGCATTGCTAAGTGCCTGGAAGCTGGGTAACTGGAGGAGAGGCACCAGATAAGCTTGTTCCAATCACATTCCTCTCTTGGCTCCTTTGGGCACAGAGACAGGATACTGCACTTGATAGACCTGTTTCCTCCTTTCATGTGGCATTTTACCCAGCAGCCAAAGAAATCTCTTCCTCTTTTCTCCAAGGACTTGAGAAGTGCTCCAGAAACTGGGCTGGTTCACTGGCTCCAGCTGTGAAGTCTCACAGTACCTGCATGTGTGTGGCAGCCCCATCTGTCCTTCCCTCAAAACAGCCAGCAGCTGCCTTCCCTCTCCATTGCCTTAAAGCTGTAAGGAAGGGTTAAGCATGGGGAAAGAAGAGCCTCGCTGTGCAGCTTTCCCAGTGCTGCTGCTAGACTAGAGCATGGGCACCACTGTTTAGCAAGAATGGATTTATGGTGTCAGAACGAATAAATTATTTTTGTGCGGCTTTTCCTAGAATAGGGTGGACATGCTGACTCACCTGGTTTTCCAGCACTGAGACAGACCTTCACCCTCCCTGCTGGACAAGGAGCTCTGTTGTCAGTGTGGCACAATACAAGCACTACCAAGGACCGCTGGGCACTCAGTGCTGCCCTGAAGGACCCCAGCCTGCAAACAATGTGCTCTTTTTAAGTGAGAGAGCAGCCAGAGAAGCCAAAGAGCATTTTGTTCACATAGCATCCTCAGCCTTTACAGAACCAAATGCATCTAACTATGACAAAGAACAAACCTGAAGAGCAAGGAACAGGGGAATCCCAAGACCTGAAGCTGTTCAGTGTTTGCCATGTTGGGATGTCAGAGTGCAGACTGAATGGGCTGTGGTTGTTGTCTGCTGCAACACTTGCATGTTGCTCTATGGAGGGCTTCCAATAATAATGCCTGGTTACACCCATAATATCTGCTGTACAACATCAGGATTTCATTTCAAGAATATTTCAGTATTGTCTGGAAGGATCATCTACCACAGCTCCAGTCATTTAATCAAGTGGTTAATTAACCTCATGGCAAATATCAACATGTTACTTCTCATATCGATGCTCTTTATGCCCCATGAATTCAGTCTTGTTTCACCTGTCTGTCAGGTAGTTATGGACAGAATCAGGTCTTCTCTTCTTTGTCTTGAAAGACTGAATCGCTCCCACCCAGCAACTTTACAGCCGAATTTCTCTTTGCTTCTTCCCACTTGTCCCCATTCTTCTAGCTTTTTGTGTCATCATGCTCCAATTTATCAGTGCCCACTTCCGGTATAATTAACAGAGCAGCACTCAGCATTCCGGTACTGTCAGGATCACTGCTGTATACAGAAACTGGTCCTACAGCCTCCTGCTGTTAATGCCTATGCATAGGCTTCCCTGGGCTTTTGTGACAAATATGAACCTTGCAGCCAGGATCCTGCTGAGCAGCTGAAATTACTATGACTCAGCTGTCATAATGATTAATGACTCAGCTCTTGAGTGTTTGTTCTACCCATCACTTGTAGAGACTTACTCAGACAGTAGCAGTGCAGGGCCAAGAACTCATCCCTGTGATCACAAGAAATTCTCCTGTGTCAGAAGTAGAAAGAGTTGCCTGAGTCTACTGAAGTGACCTCTGCTTCATCCATAGGAGTCTTCATTTACTGAGATCTGTTGGTATGTCATTTGCTGCACCCTGAAGAGTTTCAGTGCATCAGCATCACTGACCACAAAACACTGCTCCTACTACAGTAGTACTGTAGTACTACAGTACTCCCCACTGCAGAATACTGTCAGCTAGTCCACCAGGACCTCTGGATCATAATGTCTGGTTGAGTAACTCCAGTGACTTCCTTTCCACTCATAATCTAGGCTCATGTAATTGCTCTTCCCAGGAAAACAAGGCAACTGAAACCCTGTAATTACTCAGTCCTTTCAAATCTAGCCCAATGCTCCCATTTCCAACCCTCATCTATACCTTCTGAAACTGCTTCAGCATGTTGATAGTTCATGGAAACAGCTGACTAGTTTACAGGCAGTCCCCTACAATGCCCAGCTGCATTTTACCCCAACAGAGGAGATGTAATCCATCTCCTTGGAAACTGTTTAATTGTTTCCATGTACTTAGACGCAGGTAATATTTCACCAGCATCATAAACTAGCAATTTGCCGAGCACAGAGTAGAAATGCAACAGTTGTGTGCTGTAGGACTATTAATGATGCCTCAGCATGATTATAGAACAGACAAGGTTGGAAGGCAAGGTTGGGATCATCTTGTCCAAGCCCCTGCTCAACCACAGTTGTCTAGACCAGGTTGACGAGGTTTATGTTGAGTCAAGTTTTGATTATCTCCTAGGATGGAGGTTTGGCAGCTTATCTGGCCATCTTGTTTCAGTGCTGAACAGCTATCACAGTAAAGAAGTTTATGGTCAGGCAGAGTGTCCTTTGTTACGCTTTGTACACCGCTGAGAAAAGTCTGGTTCCATCTTTATAATTTCAGATCAAGGTTCTTTTCTCCAGACTAACCAGTCCCAGCTGTCCCAGCCTCTTTAGGTATGAGAGATGTTCCAGACCTTTAATCATGTCTTTGGCCCTTGACTGGACTTTCTCCACTAACTTGGTACCTTGTATCAAGGAACCCAGCATTGGACTTGCACTCTGTATGTTTCTCACCAGGGCTTAGCAGAGGAGGAGGATCACGATCTTCCACCTGCTCCTCCTAATGCAGCCCAACATGCTGTTGGACACCTTTCTGCAAGGATGCATTGCTCACATATGGTCAACTTGCAATCCACTAGGACCCCATGTCCTTCTCTGCCAAACTGCTTTCCAGCAGCTTCTCCAGGCTGAACAGTCCCAGCTCTCTTAGTGTCCCCTCACATGACAGAAGCTCCGGTCCTCAAATCATCTCTTCTTTTTTCTGGGCCAGTAAATTCACATCTCACACTGGGAACCTGAGAACTGCACGCAATACTCCAGATATGGACTTGCTAGTGCTGAGTAGAGGGTAAAGAGCAGCTCCCACTGACAACACTGCTTAATGCTGAGCCCAGGATTCTGGTGGTTTTCTTTATCAGAAGGCTGTGTTGCTGGCTCATGGTCAAGTTTGCCTCCACCAGGACCCCCTACCTGCACCTCCTCTGGTTGTTCTCTGCAGAGCTGCTTTCCAGTTGGTGAGCCTGAAGGGGTACTGGTGGATGAGTTACCATTCTTTGCCAGGTGCAGCATATTATATTTCCTATAGCTGAACTTCACAAGGTACCCATCTGCCTATTTCTCCAGTCTGTTGCAGTGCCTCTGAATGGCAGCATGGCCATCTCTTCTACAAGGGAGTCCTCCCAGTGTCACATCATCTGCAAACGAGCTGTGGGTGCACTTTGTCCTATCATCCAGGTAAACTGTATGGCCCCAGGATCAAGCCCTCTGCTGCATCACTGATGACTGGCATCACTCCAGCTGGTCTTCATGTCATTGATGACAATCCTCTAGGCCCAGCCATTTAGATGGATTTCAGTTCGTCTCACTGTCCACTTGTCTAGCCAGTACTTCATCAGTTTGTCTGCAAGGTTGTTATGGGAACAGTGTCCATTGCTCTTCCCTCGTCCATCCAGCAGTCATTTCACTGCATAAAAGCTACCAGGTTAGTTAAACATTTTCCCTTTTCACCTTGTCACCCTTCATGTGCCTGGAAGTGGTGGCAAGGATTGGTTGTTCCTGACCTTCCCAGGGAACAAAGTGAGACTGAAAGGCCTGGAGTTCCCTGGATTCTCCTTCTTGTTCTTCTTAAAGATGGGAGTGACATTTACTATCTTCCAGTCCTCAGGAGCCTCTTGGAATTGCTGTAGCCTTTTAAAGGTAACGAAGAATGGCCTTGCAGTGAAAACAATCTGTTGCTTCAGCACTGATGCATCCCATCAGTCCCATGGATTTGTGTGTGACTGGGCTATTTAATGTTCTCCAACCTAATTTCTCCATTGAGGGTAAACCTTCATTGCTTCAAACTTTACCTCAGGTCTCAGGGCTGAAGGTCAGTGTTACCAATCATAAAAGATGTGAAGAAGGCATTGAATACCTTGGTGTTTTCTGTGTCGTTTGTCACTGAGTCTCCTGCCCCATCTAGAACAGGCCCACATTTTCCGTAACTTTTCTTTTGCTGCTAAAGTACATAAGGGTGCCTTTCTCACTGCTCTTTACCAGACTGACCAGGTTGGCTTTGGGTTTCTCAACCCCATTCCTACTGTTTCACTGTTTGCAGAACATGGCCTTAACATTAACAAATTTTCTCCTGCAATTTTGGATGTTCTGAAGCTGAGTCCCAGGGGTGCTGCTTCACACACTGCTCAGCTCCAGCCCCATAAAAATGCAACTGCCTCCTCCAGTACAAAATCTGCAAGATTCTCTGCTGCCATGTGATTTTGATAGTTGGTAGAAAATATCAGCTTGTATACCTGCCTGGCCTTTGCAAAGGAAGTATAAAGGCTTGAAAGGTCTTGGGAATGTCCTAGTGTCATTTTAGAGAGCTGTCATGCTGTTCATGGCCTTTTGACAAGGAAAACTAATGGCATCCTCGTGACCCTCATAAAGAGCATTGGCAGCAGCTTGAGGGAGTTCCCCTGTCCACATCTGAAGAGCTGTGTCTGGTTGTAGATTCCTATATATAAGAAGGATGCAGACATGTTAGTGTTAAGTGCAATTAAGAGCCACGAAGACAATTAAGACAATTAATTGTGGCTGTTTACCCTTCAACAGGGGAATCCTGTAAACAATGTATACATGCCTAATGGCATAGGGGAATATAGAAGGAAAAACACCTGCATAACTCCTGCTATGTAACACCAGGATGACATGGATTCGCCCATCTTAATTTTGTCCTTTCAACTTGACTTTTGCTGAGGCAGCCTTGTGAAGGTGAGGACATCATAGTCCATAGTTGAAAAACAGTTTACAGGAGTTAGGAGTTGAAAGGAAATGGTTTTATAGAACAGACTTCATGGGGGTGAGACAACAGATGTGGCAACCATGCAGTCAGCTTCTCCAAATGTTCCCCTCCTGGTTCTCTGTATATATGCCTTGTTTTGTCCTTATTCATTACAGTGCTGCACACTGCAGCTCTGGTGCTGGCAGGCAGTAGGGGTGGAGACATGATTCGGACTGCTTGCATGGAAAAAAAATGTTTCTCTTTTATTTCCTTCCAGCCAATCCCTTGGGCATTCTTATAGCAAACTTGTTGTCACCTGCACTAGTTCCTGAAGGAAAGCACATTCCACTGATGGTAAATGAAAACTGCTTTAAATCAGTCAGCTGGGCTGATTTGGATCCAGCTGATTTATTTGTTTGGAAGTAGTGGAGCTGGAAAGACTGGTAACTTGTCTTGTCCTTTTGTTGTGTAGCTGGGTATTTATGCTGTCCCAGCAGTAACAGCCTGTGCTCTAGCAACTCTGGGGATTCACGAGAAGGTCCCGCCAACGCCTCCGTCAGCCAGTGCCACTAACTCCAACTCACAGCCATTCTTCACGGGGCTCAAAATGGTAAGTGTTACAGCAAAGGGACTGCCATGCTGGAGTGAGGGATGCAGCCCTGCAAGGGAGATGCTGAAGGATCTGCTTACAAAGCAGGATATAAATGCCAGTCCCCCAAACTTGCCATGAAAAGCCCCTTGAAGGAGATCAGGATCCCTTCCTTCCTCAGTGAGTGGAACCTGCTCACAGCAAATCTGCAAGAGATGCTATCTGACCATGTATCTGTGGGCTGGCTTCAGATAGCTCAAACAGGCACACTTGGGCTTATCCAAGAGGAGCACACAACTTGAGAGTTCTGAACAGATGTGGTAACAGGTAGGATAGCATATGGCAAAGCGAAGGAAGAATTTGCCCACTGAAGAGTTCCTTCCTCCCTACATGGTGCCCACTGTAACTTGTCCTCTGGCTGAACTGACAGGACAAAGCCATACTTTGTCAATGATCATGGGGTTACCTTGTCAGCATTTTCAGTCAGAGCCACTGACCCTCAAGTCTGCTGTCACGGCCAGGCCTTTTTCCTCCTCCACTTATTTACACTAACTTCTTGTTTTAGCTCCTGAGAAACAAGCCATACATTATCCTGGCAGTGTGTTTTGGAGGAGGAATTGGGATGTTCACCTGCTTCTCAGCTCTGCTAGAACAGATCCTTTGTGAAAAGGGGTATTCAAATGTGAGTCTTTTTCCTTCTCTTCCCATTGTCCACATCATCTATGATACAATCAAATTGATTATCCCTCATAAAGGACTCAGAACAAAATGAAGACAATTGAATATGCTGCAGTCTCATATCATACTTGCTCACATTATCTAATATAGATTAGGCAGTACATTAATCCAGAACACAGTCAATCTCTTAGTATAATAGATGACCTGCATTTTCATTACTGCCCATGGCCAGGCACTTGCAAATGAAATTTTTTTTAGGAAAAAAGAATACTGTGATTTTTCTAAGCCACTTCAGAGCACTGATGTCTATTCAACCTTCTGTCACCTACTCCAGAGTAGAATGGGGCCCAGGCAGGCCCTAGAGTGAAGCTGAAGGCAGGCTGATGCAAGCACCTTTTCCTCTGTGCACAGACTTACATGAAGCCAGGGCAGCAGAAGAAGTCAGTGGTACTGTGACAGCTGTTTCCCCATCCTTCCCATGACACTGGCCAGGTGCTGCTTTACAGTTCAGCACAGTATGTGCACAGCTGGTTCCTCCTGCTCTCTCCCTCCTGCTTATTAGGAGGCCCCCCCAGTTCACATGTTTCCCCTCAGCAGGCTGCACTTCAGTCCTGCCGCTTGTATTGCCATGAGCGTCCTCTTAAAGCACCTCTCCAGCTGTTATGTCTGCACATTTACATGTCTGGTCTCTGTCTACCCCCTCTTCAGCTCCCAGATCTAATAGCTGGCTCAGGGCTCCATAGCCAGGTCACATTTTGCACACTCCATTGGCTTTTAACCGAAAACCTCTTCAACCTTGCAGCCTTGCTTTCCATACATCATGATTTTGCCTCTGGATGATTGGCTTGTCCCAGCCCTTTAGCCCAGAGAAGCTATTCCATATACCCTTTCCTTCCAGGGCCCCTGAGGGTCCCGAAAATGTTCACCCAAATTTGTTAAAAGCTTCTTTGCTTTCAGGATTGCTGTCTGTGTTTGAATTCTTATGGAGCTGAAGAAGTCCTACAAGCAAAGGGCATTCACTGCAGGCAACAGAGCACTATCCTAGCCACTGCTCACTGCCTCTCTAATTAGACTTTGACACAGCCAGTGTCTCCTCTAACATGCTTTGGGTGTGCCAGTGCAGGTCCCTGGTAAGAAAAGGGCCAGGAGGGTGATTCTAAACAGCAGCAGGTCCCAAGGCAGTTGGGCCTGTTGCCACCAGGGTGGTCAAAGCACCTGATTGCCCCTGGGAGAACCCAGTGGCTCCAGGCTGGAATATTTAATGCCAGGGAAGTGCTATTGCTCTGCATCCAGCCTCCCGTGATGGGTGTACAGAGACTTGTCATCCTTTGGGAGTCCTGTCACCCTGCTGTCCCAACACACTTGTAGAAGCACCTGGACTCTGTTATTTGCTACTCAGAGCCTTGTGAAGGCCTCAGCTACTGCAATGGGCAAGGAAGCTTTTCCTACTTCAGTAAGTGAACCACTGGCAGATGGGTCAGTGACATTAAAACCTCTTTCCTAACTGCTCTAGTTTCTCATTACTTATTTTTCTGCCCTCCAGGATTTTGCTGGCCTGAATGGTGCACTGTTCACAGTGTGTGGTTTGTTGGGTGCTTTCCTGCTAGGCATGTATGTTGACCGGACGAGGAAGTTCATAGAGTCCACCAAGATTAGTTTCTGTCTGAGTGCACTTGCCAGCATCATGTTTGCAGTGGTGAGTTCTCCCTTGCATTGTGCCATTCCCATAGGCTTATTTCTGTTGCCATCTGATAAATCATCAACTTAAACCAAGGCCGTTTGATGTGATAGTGTTTATTAAGCTTTGTGTTATGCTTTGGGATTATCTCTCTGGGCTAGGAATGTTTTAAAGAAAAACCCTTTACTGAGGATTTGGCAGTCACTGTGGAGCCTGAGACAGACTGATTTGGGATATAGATATATTGGCATAATTTTACTTCCCTATGCTGGTTCACCATGTTTAGTTTCTGACTCCTGAGACCATTCTTTCAAAAAAAAGAAATGGAATTGCTAAGTATTTATCTTACAAAAATGAACAAGAATGTCATGTTTTCTCAAAAACTGCCTGCAACAGTGGTGAGTGTCAGGGTTGTAACATTAGCAGAAAGGACCTAGCTACATTCTAGTTCTAAAGTAGTTCCTTGAGGGGGAGAAGAGAGACAGAAGAGGAGAACACTTGAATTCAGCCAGGAGAGGAATGCACAACCTGCAGACTTTACACCCATGGGGCCAGAGTACAAGTACTGCACACAAGTATTGCCAGTGGGAGCCATCACACAGCAGGAATCTGGCTGTGACACACAGGACTCCCAGCACTGCAGAGAACCCAGAATGGTGCAGGTTTCTGCCTTCCCAGCAGTCTTATGCTGTGCATTTCTCTAGTGTGATGAAAAATCCAGACTTTCACTAGAGGGTGATCACACCTTCCCTGTGGCCAAGACTTCCCTGTTTGGAAGAGACAGACAAATGCAGTGCCTTAGTAAATGTAGGACAAGGTGCCTAAAGCAAACCTTGCATTTTCCCCTTTCATGTTTTGGCATTTGTTTTGAGGATGATCTGAATACAAGTCAGCTTGCCTGGACTCAGGTGAAGCACTGAGTAGGCAAGAGACTGTGTTAGGAGCAACAAGCAAACCTGTTCCTCCTCCCCTTCCCTCCTTCATCCCATACAGACGAACTATTCGTTCAAAATAGTAGAACAAAAATCACCCATTCAAATCTGTTTGATCCCTCTGCGCTTTGAACTCAGATTCCAGACATGCAGAGTTTTCCTTGACTTAACCAGTCAAGCTGGGCCAGGTTTGCTGCTATGCCAGGACAGACACCTGGTGTTCCTCTGTGGGAATTTATTACATGGTTAAGGAAAGAGGTACCAGTAGCGTGGCTGCAAAGTACTTCGTCTTTACTAGCATTGGCTGGACAAGGTCATGCTCTTTTCTCCAGAGTTAGAGACAAGGCTGTTCTAGGCACTAAACTAATCTCCAGGTTTTGTAAACGTTTCAGGTAATTTTTTGTTTGCTTTTTTGTTTAGGTCTTTTGATGTTAAAATCCTAGTGTTAAAAATGCATGTCTGACTGATTTTCCTTATCACTGAGCTGCAGCAACCCAGAATTCTCACACATAACCCAATGCAAACATAATTTCCAAAATGTTACTTTGCTTTGGGAGGAAGGTGTGTGTTTCACTTGGCCCTAGAGAGATGTTGAACACACTCCTGGTAAGTTACCGGGTCAAGTTACAGTAGTACAACCACACCAGTGCTTTGCAGATAATTCTGCTGATCCTCTCCTTACTCAATTCAACAGATAGCTCTCCATTTTGTAGCCTTTTGTTGACTCTAGAGGATTGAAAGTAAAAAATTGATTTCAGGAACAGGTAGGGAATATACTGGTGAGTCGCCCCCTGAGACTTCCTGGAGGTTAAGGGTTCAGAGACTTTCTGCATAGCAATGCTGACATCATTTTGTATTGCTTTTTTTGCCTGCAGACTTCTCGGTTCAGACATCAAGCCATCACGTTGGCCATCACCAGTTCGCTCTTCGGTTTCTTTGGTTTTGCCATCTACCCCATTGCCATGGAGCTGGCTGTGGAGTGCTCCTACCCTGTGGGAGAGGGCACGTCTACAGGCCTGATTTTTGTTGCAAGGTAAGCAGGCAGATTAAATTCAACTGGCAGATGAGCTTGGGTTCCAACACACACACACACGCAGGGGTGTGGGTGCAGATTTAAGGAGAGCATGGACATCAGTGCTTGCCATCCTGCTCAATGTCTTTCTTGTGACTGTGCACATGCCTGTGGCAAGGGGGAGCCTGGATGGCTGAGCCATAGCGCTGAAGAGGTAAGTATTTTAAAACAAGGGGGACTTTGTGGAAGAGGTGGAAGAAAAGCAAGAAGGAAGATTAAGGTCTCCCTTGCTTGGCACAAAGCATAGTTTAACCATGCCCAGCACCACCTGCCTTTGAAGCAGATGGGGGCTGCATGCCTGAGAGAGGCACCCATGCACCCACAACAGTACATGGACAAGTCAGTTCTCAGTGCTTTGCTGAGGGAGATGGGGCTCATCAGTCACAACAGATGGGACAGTGACTGTTCTTGCTACAAATTTACCTGCCTAGGACTGACTCTGGACTTCAGCAGGAATGACTTGCTGGAGCTCTAAGCTGTGACACAAGTGATCTGGCACCATGTGTTTATGTCAGATGGAGATGCAGCAGCAAGAAACACAAGTCAGTGAGAGGTATCAGACACTGCCTTTGAAGGCTGTTGTCTCTCACTGGTTGTGGACTTAGTGACTGCTGCCAGCCAGCTGTGAATGAGGAGGAGGCTAAAGCCATAGCCTGACTTTTTTGCATCCTCAGTCCTGCAGTGAGAGGTGTTTCCAAGTCTCTGCCCAGTGAATATGCCCCAGCTTTTTGACAGGTGTAGTTCAACCGCTGCTCACCTTCAGTGGGAGTATACAGTGATCCTGCCACACTGGCCCTGTGTCTGGAGTTGACCTGGACATCCTGTGGGCCAGAAGCAGTTAATCAAATGCCTGGGCCAGACGAATCCAGCAGTAGCTTTCTCTGCTAGAAGGACCATGCTCCAGAAAGAGGGATCATTCTCTTCCAGCTAGGGAAGGTGGCCTTGTCTCCAGCACTGGTAACTCAGGCAAGTAACAAGTGCATGTTGGCTTCTCCCCACAGCCAGATTGAGGGTGTGATTTTAATGATTCTTCTACAAGCCCTCACTGTCCGTGTTTCTGAGGATCCATTGTCCACCTGTGCCCTTGACCAGGATGGAGCCCTGGACTGGACAAGTAAGTATGTCCTTGGGAAATGATGCTGGACACTCAGCTGCACCCCATGTACTCCCCACTCTCCTCCAGGTCTCAGTGTGAGGAACCCTGCAAGTCTGATTCCTCTTGTAGTGTAACTTCTAAGCCCCTTTCTGAACCTGATGGTGCACTCCTTGCTGCTCCTGCTAAACCAATCCTGCAAGATTGAAATGGGAAGAACTCCGAAGTGCCATGAATGCCACTGCTGGCTCTGGGTTAAAATTTCTCTTGTGGTCACCCTGCAGAGACTTGAGTTTCCTCAAGCTAGAAAGCAGCTGTTCTGAGGGGAAGACACTGTCCATGTAGCATAACCAGGGCTGGTTTTCACATTGGAGGCCAAGGTTACAGATGCTTTGACTGAAAGCTACCTCCCTCTGTACAGCTGCCTGTGTTTGTAACATACTTATACAGCTTTGTTCTGACTTATTCCAGATTACCCTTCCTTTCCTAGCTGGTCAGGAGAAGAGACAGCAACTGAGATGAACAGGAGCACATAAGTGTTTTCAATGCAGGCTAAACCCTAGTCTTGATCTCTCAGTTCGTTCATGTTTATGTAATACTGACACCTGGGGCACCGAAAGCAAAGACTGACCATCATCTATTAAATGCATCCTGCTTGGCTGAGCAGAAACTCCCCAGAACAAGGTCTACTAGCTGTAAGGGATCAAGGCTTCATAATAACTGTCCCCAAAAAGCAATTTGACTGCTTCATCTCTGAAAGCCTGTAATTTGCCATTTAATCACATCAGAGCTGAATCTTGGGATTAGATACCCATTCTTATTCCTTTTGTGGTCTGATACATACAGGTAAACCTGTGAAGAAAAGGATGGAGATGTTTATTTGGGACACTGGTGAAATGACAACTACTTCCAGGCTTTGTTGCATAGTCTTTTAGATACACTTTTTCGTTCCCTTCAGAAAAGATTCTTTAAACACAAATTTATTGTTAATAAAAGTTCGTGTTTAGTGAATTTTTCTACACTTTGCTCTCAGATGATATAACAAGAAGCACTACCTGTGAGGACCTATTCTCTTTTGTCTTATCAAATGATTTGATTCAATCTTTTTTGTAATGCTTTTTAGCACCCCCCAAGACACACACATGTACACTTACAGAGAGACACGCGCTTGTACAAGCACAATGTGTGCACTGGTGTAAGAGCTCCAGCCTGGGGGGTCACGCAGGACACAGTGTTCTGGAAACCTTCCACCTAAATACTCTTCGTATGCCAGTGTTAGGTAAAGCAAGATTTGTCTGTTACCAAACTGGTAATGCCCCACTGTGGTCTGCACCCTGTTCTCAGGGGTATCCCTTGGGAGGAGGTCAGACAGATTGTGCTGTTTTGGGGAGGTGACCTGTAAATTTCTGTGGCAATGGGGGGTTTTGGATTCGCTGCCTAAAAGTGTATCTCTCTCACAGCTCCAGTACTGGTGCTGGCTGGCCTCTGCAGTGGTATGGCTTGTTTCTACGTCATCTTCTTCCATACTGACTACAAACGGCTTCATGCTGAGACAATCAGCGCTGATTTAGTCAAGGCGGAGGATACAGCAACAGCAGATGTTCCTGAATCCTAAACAGGCCAAAAAGGGGATGCCAAGGGCCAAGGACTCAGACTTGTGGACATGGAACAATCCTGAGCTAGTACACGGATACCTGTTTCCTGTTACACAACAAGCAAGGACTAGAGCAAATGGCACCTTTGCTCTGCATCCCTCAGTCTTGTGTTTATTTGGGGATCTGGGCTGTTAAAGAAAGGCTATCCTGTCAGAAAAGTCAGAGCAGGAATGGACAACTATGCACGCAACTGAAATTTTTAGCTGACTTGATTCAAGCTAAAGATATGTTACACTGCAGGGTAGCATCATATTTCAGCCTTTTTTTTATTTTCATGTACGTGGATCAAGGGGGAAGGTTTTCAGAAAGATGGAACCCAGTGGAAAACTTCTATTTAAGGACTGTGGTTCTTGTACAGCATAACAACCCGTCCACTCTGGTTGGAGCTAATTGTGTCTCTTAGCTAAAGGGCAGTAGACACTAGAACATCCTTCCATTCCAGCAGGGATGTGTAAGTATGTGATCTGCTATGTAATACAAGTCTGTTACAATGAGTCACTTAGTCTTCTCCTACAAGAGGAGAAAAGCCTTGCCTATAAAGAAAATATCAGTAAGCAGAAGTTAAATACAGCAGCATTTCTCACCCCTCTGGTTCCCTGCTAAATGCTGAGACATTCAGGATTAACTTGTTTCACTTGGGATTCTGTTTGTCCCCCTCTGTTGCAATTTCACCGGTTTAAGTCTTCCACAAGAAGATGAACCTGCTGGTTTAGTATTAGGCTAG
>WEIT01038979.1:0-24303 GCA_013389985.1 Dryoscopus gambensis | reverse complement strand
TGGAGGATAATTGTGCAGACATTAATGTAAATAGATTAGAAGGAAGGAAAACAGCATGGGAGATGTTGGTCTGCTTCTCTTTCAGGAATGTAAGCTGATGATGAGTGACGCAGGGAAAGCTGCAGTGTTTAATTCCCTTTTCTTCTTTATTATTAAATATTAATTTTAATTAAGGAAGTAATAGAAATTCTGGCTAGGATAAGAAGCAAAAAAAAAGGATTAGAGACTATTTAAATAAATATATTCCCAAAGCAGCTTGGTGTGATGAAATTTGTCCTGGAATTCTTAAGGTGCAGGCGCAACCAATTCCAGACATTAACAGTGACACTGGAGAAATGAGAGAGCGGCTGATGTTTCTCAAGTATAAAAAGAACAGAAACTAAGAGGTGAAAAATATCTCACAGATTGAAATATACACATTTAGCTCTTGCCATGTAAACCAAGATTCTAAAATCCCAGAGAGTCAAGAAAGAAAAATCACTTGTGTAAAGTCAGTGGAGCCAGTAGAGCTCCAAATGTAAACGTCTGCTTGGAGAAGAGCTGGAGGACTCCCCGACTTCCATGGTCTGAGTTTGATAGACGTCCACCGACAAAAATGGGAATTTAGGAATACTCTTCAGTCCTGAAGCTGTATCCCATTCATAGTGCTTGTCTTGGGAGAAGAGGGAGAGATGGCAGAGAGAGGATCCAAGGAATTATGTCCATCTCAGTTCCTTGAAAAACTCAGATTTGCCAAGAGCTTTTCTCCTTATGAAGGAGTGGACCAGGGTAATTTTTTCTTGGTATAGATTAAGCTTCACTGACAGAAAGACGCATTATATGTTCTACATTATTATTTTAGTAAAGTTTTATCTTTAACTTAGATATCGGTGGAATTAGAGAAGGAAAGTGCTACTAATCTGAAAACCACAGTTACAGGATACTGAACTGGGGTTTACACTCACAGTGAAAGAATGAGTTGAGCTGAGTTTCTCACTACTCCAGATTCAGGATTATTCAGCATTTTCTGTAGTGACTTGGACAATGAAATGCAAAGTTCTATTAATTTTGAAGATGATCTCAAGGTGGGAAGGGGGAGAGGGTGAAAACACTTCTTTAAACTGGATTAAGATGTAGCAGACCCCTGTGAAGTAGTGGTGATAAAATAGGCTGAAATTCAGCAAGAGCAGGTGGAAAATATTTAGGAACAATCAACAACACAAATACAAGAAAGAGCAGGTCTGCAGTGAGGGATTTGGGGTTACAAGAGTCCATGGGGCAAATTCAAAAAATTCAAGCCTGATGCAAATCAAGAAATCCTCATAATTGAGATGTATAATTTGGGTGTCACGTGACTTCCCATTTCAAAATTCATAGAAATATTTCTCTGTTTCTATAAGAAGTAATGACTTGAGCCAGAAAGCCAGAAAGACTTTTGCTGAAATAAAGGAGAACTTTTTGGCAGTAATGATGGTGACCTGGGGCTCAAGAATGGGCTAAGTGACCTGTACAAGTCCATTCCAATTCTCTTTTTCATGGTTAAATTGAAAGCAATCCTTGTTTTATTGATAAATACAAAGATGAAAAGGTCTGGGCAGTAAAGGAAATAATTCAATTCCCTGAATTCAGACCTAGTGGATTTCCAGGTGAGAAAGAATCTGAAACTACTTCTGACAGTCCTGTGTTAACAGTGAAAATAAAGTTTCCCTCTCTTCCATGGGAAGTTTGCAGATGAATTTGGCTGAGGACTGTGAAATATTCTTCTACTCTAATGCTGATTATTCTGTAGTACCTGAATAAAAATCAACATCATTCTTGGTCAGAGTTTCAAAGGAAAGTTACACTGAACCAAGTTTTCTTTTTATTATTTAGAATTTTTTGTCAAATCCTAAAACTTGAACTAAAATTGCTCTTTTAAAGAGCTATGAATGCTCCTGTTGCTCCATCTCTCTAGGTTCAAGTCAAAAGTGAGTAAAACAGAATTAAAAAAGGCAAATCTGTGACATCCTTCAGCATTTAGTGTGATACAAATCAAGGCAGCCTTGCACCAACAAGAGCAAGGAGAAAAAAAGAGGGAAAATGTTAGTAAAATCAATGGAACTACAATCGTGGTTAGGATTAGACAAAAATCACAATAAAAAAGAAGAACGTCTGTTACGAACAGAATTAACGGTGGCAAGATTAGAGAAAGAACTCGTGGTGTGTCAGTGCTGAGGCTTCCAGAGGAGGAGGGAGAAACACCACCCAAACCCGCCCCATTTCTGCGCTCGTTACCGTGCACCGTCAGTGCCGCCGTTGTCTTCTCCTCACCACACACACAGCTGTACTCCCCAGCATCCCTGACCTCCACAGCGTGGATCAGCAGCTGTGCTGTGGTACCTTCCTGCCTCACTGTGTATTTTTCACTCGGTTTGAGCACTTTGTGTTTCTTTCTCCACTCCACGGAGGCGGCCCTGGACAGCTCGCACTGGAGCGTGGCTGTTCCGCCTTCTGCGGCTTCTTCATCCGTCATCTCCTTCTGGAAGCGCACGGGCAGGGCTGAGGGGTTCAAAAGGAGCAGAATGTGTGACCATGGCAGCGACTCAATGAACCAGTTCGTGTGGTCTGGCAACCACAGGCAACAAGCAAAGCCTTTCCTAATCAAGCCAGATTAATGACCGCTCTGAGAACCATAAAAGAATGGCTTTGGAAAGCTGCGAAACACCTCGCTCATAAGTCAGAGGGAGTTTTTTATGGTAAAGTCCATGGCATGAAGTGAAGAACCACACCAGTCTCAACCTCAGACCTGCATGACTGAGCCCCACCTTGGATATTGCCTGCTAGAATGGAAAATAAAGCCTGACCAGAGCATCTAAGTTCTATGGCAATGCAGATCATCACAGAAAAGGTTCATAAATGAACCTGTGCCTGAGGCATCAATTTCACTTTTCCATTACAGACTTTTAAAAGGTCCTTTCCAACCCAAAATATTCTGTAATTTCACCTCAAATATTGGTCTAGCAGAACCTGACCATCAAATTATCCCGAAACACTGAGAACTGTATAAACATATCTCATCAACAAATCTTCTCAACCTTAGGATTGTGATGCCTTTACAACCAACACCACAATAATGTGATTTTCCATTTCTTAGCAGCTACTGCTGAACATAAGCACCAAAAAAATGAGTTGGCACCAAGATGAATATCTGAAAGTTTTGCCACGAGCCTCCAACCTGTGCCTGCCACTGATCAAAACATCCAGGAATTTATTCCCATGTCCAACCAGACATTGCTAAACTCGTCAGAAACAGGACTGCACTTTCAAAGCTGGCACTCCTATGCTCTCAAAAAAAAAAAAAAAAAAGAAAAGAAAAAAAAAGCAAAGCTGTTTGAAAATCATCTCCTTAATTTATCATGTATTTCCTTTTTGTTTATTTTTACCATTGACTTTGAGCGCAGCCGTGGTTTCCCGCTCTCCACAAGAGCACGTGTAATCTCCGGCATCTGCCAGGGCTAAATCACGGATCACCAGCTCTGCCATCGTGCCCTGGCATCTCATGGTGAACTTGCCACTTGTCCCCAGAGCTCTGTCTCCTTTCCTCCACGCCACGGCAGCTCCGGCTTTGCTCAGCTCACAGCAGAAAGTGGCTGTGCCATTTTCTGTGCCTTCCACGTTCTTCAGCTCTTTCTTAAAGTGCGGAGGGAGGGCTGAAGATCACAGGTGAAAGAGAGTGCTTTAAAATTGAGGGAATACCGTGTCTTGCCTGCTCCACCGGATTAAAACACTTTAAGTGCTCTAGAATGTACAGAACTTGAGAGTAAAGCATGATTTCAGGGGCATCTCTGACTCGTGCTTTGCAAGACACCACATTCAGCAGCTCACAATGGTTTGGAAATCAGTGTTGATATACGACAACTCTGAGAATCATAAAAGAGTGAGTTTAGACTGCTGGAAAACACCTTGTTCACAAATCAGAGGGTGTTTTTAATGATATGAAATGTGGCATGATATGGAGAACCACACCAGTCTCAACTCCTCAACTCTCACTGATTCAGAAATCTATAAAAGTATAAAACTATCAGCACTGGGAGGTGTGTTTTAAAGGCATTTTAAGATATAAAACCAGAAAGCTGATCCCAAGATTTCAAGGAACTATGCCCATCTCTTTCTTAAAACCAGATTAGGAATTAAGACGAACACCACGTTGTTTAAAGTTAAAATTTCTTAACTTTTCAATTTCAGCAGAGAAAACCAAGTGAAATCTCAGTGACACGCCCTAAAGAAATTAATGGGTGAAAATACTCCAAAGTGCTATTTCTGACTTCTTCAAGCTTTTTGTTATCTGTTTCCAGGTTCCATCAACAGGAAAGAGCAGAGACTGAAAAGACTCTGATGCTGTTTATCAGTCCCAAAGGAAGGGCTTTCAGTGGAAGATATTCCCAGTGGTTGGAACAGCTGCCATAACATTTTAAAATAACAGAAGGGATCAAAAGCAGATTGTGATCCCACAAGAGGATCACAGATGACAACGCAGAAAATTCCTATTAACCCAGATATTTTACCATGCACTGTCAGGGAAGCTGTGGTTGTCTTGTCTCCACACACACAGGTGTAATCTCCTGCATCTCCTTCCTCCAGGCTGTGGATTGTCAGCTCAGCAGTGGTGTCCTTCAGCCTCATTTTGTATTTTTCACTAGGTCTGAGCACCTCCTGCCCCCTCCTCCACTCCACGGGGGCGGGTTTGCTCAGCTCACACTGCAGAACAGCCGTCCTGTTTTCTGTTCCTTCCACATTGACAAGATCTCTCTTGAACAGTGCAGGCAGAGCTATGGGGTGTAATATAAACAGAGAGGACATCAAAACCATTAACCAGACCTTGGGGAACTCAGGACTGGGTCCTGTCGCCAATCCTTCACCATTACAGGAAAACAAATCAGTCTGGAAAACTGCCTCTAATAGAAAACTACTGCAGGAATCCACTGGGATAATATTTCTACCATGACCTGCTTCTAACATGGACTTGTTCATGTTCATCACTTCCCAGCTGATTCCAGTACTCCTCTCTACCTATTTCATTCTAAAATCATCTAATTATGATTAGATTAATCATTAATGGCGTGAATTTTGATTAAAAGTCCTCAGGCAGGGTGACAAGACTGCTATCTGGAGATCCCTGCCTTTCCTAACAGCATCATTTATATTTCTGGTTCAGAAAAAAAAAATAGTAATATAGCTTCAGGTGCACCTCTAACCCAAAATTTCAAAGGATATAATGACACCAATATCAGGATGACAGGGGATTTTAGCAGCATTCAACAAGTTGTCTTATGGTGTGCCACTAAAATAAAATGGAAGTGACTTGCATAGGGATGAAAATGATAGGTCAAAAGAGGGGAGGAACAGAAATTCCTCCAGCTGGGACAAAGAAGACGAAGAAAAAGTGTGCAGAAAATCCAGGAGAATAGTTCTGCCTCCTCAATTTACCCCTGTCCTTGGCAGCTTTTTATCCATAAGAGGTATCTTAAATAAAAGCTGTTCTTTCACCTATGGGAGCTGTACATGAACTGCTCCTTCTGGAGGGGCAACCAGAGCTTGCCACTGTTCACCACGGCAGAGACAGGAACATAATTTCCACCACTGTTCCCTAAGCCAGGACCTGCAGAATAATGCTGGGGGTGGGGTTTTATTTAAGTACCATTTCCTTGGCAGAATATCCCACAATTCTGCAAAAGAGGAGGGCGGTCACCCATTCCTGGATGGGAGAACCTCCCACTGACTGAGCTCAGCAGATTTAAAGAACTTTCCTTGAGGTTAAGTATGAAAATCCACTGATGTCGGGGAGACACAATGAGAAACTCCCCGAGAACAATCTTGCTGCTGGAGGTCTGCTCACTCTTGCTCTCTGAGATGAGAAATTCCCACAACTTTTCTTTACTCTGAGATAAAGCCATCAGTTTCAAACTGACAGACAGTGGGAGATGGGATGAAACAGCACCAGCAAACCAAGAAAATGCTGCAGAATCAAAACAACAAAGCAAGTGGGAAGGAGAGAGAGAAAAGGGATGTCCTTGAGGTACAGCTATCCCAACGGAGAACAGCTTTTTTACCGTGGACTGTCAAGACAGCCGAGGTCTTCTGATCTCCACACACACAGGTGTATTCTCCCGTATCTTCCACCTCCAGATCTCGGATCTGCAGCTCTGCAGCTGTGCCTTCCTGTCTCATCCTGTACTTTTCACTTGGTTTGAGTGCCTTGTCCCCTTTTTTCCACTCCACCCGGACGCCGACCTTGCTCAGCTCGCAGCGCAGAGCGGCTGTTGCACCGTCGGTGGCCTCCCTGTTCTTCAACCCTTCCTTGAAAAATGCAGGCAAAGCTGAAGGACAGCAACATCAGCAGTGAGATGTAGAGCTCCAAAGAGTTAAAATTATGTTTAAGTTTCCTTTTCCCTCTTATCTTGAACTGATTTATCAACACAAGAACAGAGATTCTCAAGGGTCTCCATGAATCAGCATTGAGAGAGAAATGTCACAACCAGGAGAGGATTTAATGCTTGCAGTAATCCATAGGGGTATTTTTCACGTACTTAGAGTCACAAATCAATACAAATAGAGGTAGAAACACCATTTTTTTTCCCTGTGAAATTTCGATCAAAAAGAACAAACACCAATTTGAAATTTCTGGAAAGAAAATGGTTTTCTTATGTGACATTTTAAACCACAGCGGGAGGATGTTTGCCGTGTTTCCACATATTTAAGCAAACAAAGAGACATTTTACATTTTAAAAAAAATGAAACAGTGAGGTTTCATTTTAAATGTCAGTTTGAAATGAAACTGTTCATTTCAATAGATGGTGGGAAAACAAGCATTTTCACCTGAACTGACATACCCTTTCAAAGATGTCAGGTTCAGTAAAAATCAAAGTTCTCCCTGAGAATGGTTGTCCTTTAGAAGTTCTGGGCTTGTTTTACACAGAACACCAACTGAATTCCACGACAACTGGGCTGTAAGTATAAAAGCACTTTGTTGTCTCAGGAATGGAGTACAGGCATAAGATTCCAGGGAATAACCTAACCCTTTTGGAATTTTATGAAACCTTAAAATCCCTAAGTCATCAACACTTTGAAGAAATGAAATTTTTGGCTTGAGCATAACGGGGAGTCTAATAAAGGACCTTTCAAGGGAGAAGCAAAATGATGGCCCCTAATTAAGAGTGGCAGCAACGCTGGTTGCCTCACTCTGAGCTTGGACACCGATATCCCTCTCCTGCCACAAATCCCAGCTGCACGGATGCCAGTGGATGAATTTCACTGGCATCAGTGAGCTGTGGATAAAGCTCTGGCAGGAGGAGGAGACGGGAGTGTAACCAGGGGTCTGTCCAAAGGAACAGAGAAATCAGGGTCGTTACTTTCGGGATGTGCCTTGTTTTGTTTGTTTTACCATGAACTGTTAAAACTGCCACGGTCTGCTGGTCTCCGCACACACAGGAATAATTCCCAGCATCCGCCGCGTCTAGATTTTGGATTGTAAGCTCAGCCACGACACCTTCCCGCTTCATTTTGTATTTGTCACTCGACTTGAGGGTCTTGAAGCCCTTCTTCCACTCCACGTTAGCAGCAGCCTTGTTCAGCTCACAGTGCAGGGAGACACTTTTACCCTCGGTGGCTTCTTTGTCCGTGAGTCCCTTGGTGAAAAGAGCGGGCAGGACTGCAGAGCAAACACGGACACGGCATCAACCCCGGGAAAGCCTGGGGAAAAGCCACATCTAATCCCTCTCTTATCTCCTTGCAGCCACCAGACCTTCTTGGTCTCCTCCAGGATTTAGCTCCTCCACAATTTTTCTCCGACATCTAACCCTTCAAAAGATAATTCTGTCTGATTTTTTTTTCTGTCCTCGCGCTTTAAGACTTTCTTTAAAATCAAGTCCATCTGCAAATGTAGTTGACAAGCCAACTACCCTTTACTTTATACACCGTAAAATCAAAGACATAAAATTAGAGGCCATATTTAAATATGAGACCCAGAGCATTTTGCTTCCCTTGAGAAAAGCAGGAGTTCTACAGAAGGGCCTGATTCATGGCACTGTCTGAATTCTTATAAATAAGAGTCCCTTAAAGCAGAGCAGTTGCAAACATGCTGTCAGTTTTCTGCAGAAATAAAATATTTGCTTGGGAAGTATTAAGCCAAAATTGGTAAAAACAAGCTGGGAACAGCAAGAGCATAAAACCCCTTTTTTAATTAAGATTGTCCTTGTGTAGCATCATATATTGATGAAAACTTGTTCCTCTTAGGAGCAACAACTCTCAGAGTCTAAGTCACAGAAAGTAAATATTATTCCCACTTTTAAGACAGCTCCTATGGGAAAACTTCTAAACAAGCAGCTATTCTGGACTAGGGAGGTTGTGTTGAGTTTGGAACCTGTTCTCTACTTGTCTTTTGATTAAAGCACCTTGGAAGCACATCAAGAGGGCATCAAGTGAAAGGAGAAAAAGAGACAAGGAAGAAAGGATAGGAAAATTAATCAGCAGAAAGGAGGATAGGAAGTACACAGGGATCAGAGGAAGCAGAAGTAAGAGAGGAAGAGATCTTGGAATTACACAGGCTGACTCGGGGCACGTGCTGAGCATCTCTTTTTTACCATTTACTGTCAGAGCAGCTGTAGTCTGTCGGTCTCCACACACACAGCTGTAATCCCCAGCATCTGCCAAATCCAAATCCTGGATCGTCAGCTCCACAAAGGGACCTTCCTGCTCTATTTTGTACTTTTCACTTGGCTTGAGCACCATATTGCCCTTTTTCCACTCGACTGGGGCTGATTTGCTCAGTTTGCAGTGCAAAGTGACTGCGTCCCCCTCTGTAGCTTCCTTGTTCATCAATTCTTCTTGGAAGAGGATAGGCAAGGCTGAAGGATGCAATACCAACAGAGAAGGAATCAGCAGCAGAATGGAATGAACTGGACTGTGCTGTGAGTGTTACTGGGCTGCAGCTATACATTCAATCAAAAATGCTCTGTTTCTAGGTGGGTACTGTCAAAGGGGGGGTAAAACCTCCTAGAGGGGACAGAAATAAATTAAACAATATATAACATATAGGTGCTGTCTCAAGGCAAAAAAAGCACAAGGGAATATTCTCTAAAAGGCTGTTTCTGGCCCCACAGAGCCAAGAACACAAAACCCTTAAGAAATTACTCTGACCAAGCTCTGGTTGACCAGGAAATGCTGCCAAACGGGCTGGATTTGGGGTTTAAAGAGAAACGTGAGTAGGAGGGTTACCATTCACTCTCAAAGCAGCTGTGGTCTCCTGCTCTTCACACACACAGGTGTAGCTCCCAGCATCCGCCAGGTCTAGGTCTTGGATAACCAGCTCAACAAAACGCCCTTCCCGTCTCATTTTGTATTTCCCGTCGGGCGCCAGCACCTTCCCGTCCTTCCTCCACTGGACGGAGCCGCCCGGCCGGCTCAGCTCGCACTGCAGCGTTGCCGTCCCGCTCTCCGTGGCCTCCTCGTTCCTCAGCTCTTGCTTGAAATGGACTGGCAGGGCTGAGAGATGCAGAATGAAAAGGGATTGCCACCCTCGACCCTGCTCAGAGGCTGAATCGTGATTTACCGCGTCTACCTAAGCCTTACGCCAACACCCTTAACCTTAAGCACATCCTGTCGTTTTTTTTCATGGGTGGTTAAAGAAATTCTCTATCAAATTGTTCTGTGGGAATCAACAAAATCACGATCTTGGCTGAGATCATGCATAAAGAGAGGCAAACTCATTCTCGTCATTAAACAGGATGAACCCTCTGAAACAGAAAATGCCAAGGAATCTTATGTTTCCATGCTAATTCAGGAAAACACATGTGCAGGACATCCTTCACTGGAGGGAAGGTAAGAAGACAACACAACACACACACATTGAACATGGAGTATAATTAATGCCGATTGAGGGTGGAGACTGGGGACAGGAGTGACACAAGAAAGTGCATGGAAGAAAGCAGTGGCAGCAGGACGTGAAGGAAGTTTTTGTGAGGGAATGTACAGAGAGGAGGGGGGAAGAGGTGGACAAAAACATTCCAGCGTTTCACAGGTTATTTCTGCCTTTTTACCATTCACTGACAAGGCTGCCGTGGTTTTTTGCTTCCCCACTAGACACGAATAGTCTCCAGCATCCTTTGGCTCCAGGTCGTGGATCAGCAGCTCAGCCACGGTGCCCTCCTGCCTCATCTTGTACTTGTTACTCGCCCGCAGAAGAGTTTGCCCCTTCCTCCACTCCACGGGGGCCTCTGTGCCCAGCTGGCACCGCAGGGTGGCTGTCCCACCTTCCACAGCTTCCACAGGCTTCAGCTCTTCTTTGAAGAGCACGGACACAGCTGAGGAGTGAAGCATTCTCAGTTTACTTCAGGCGCATCGTCACCACCTGGTGACCTCGCACGGGACATAAAGCCAAACCAAATTCAAATTCTCTTGGCACACACAGCAAAGAAACTCTGACCTACCTGCACCTCCTCCAGGACTCTGCTGGTATTTACAGTAGCAACAAGAGTTTTGGATCAAATAAAAAGAGAACAATTATTTCCCAATAATTAGAACACCAAAATATAGTTACCCTTCTGCTGCCCAAATGCTGTTGGTCACAGATGTGAAAAAAATTGCTGAGAGTGTAGAGAGAAGAATTGAACATTCTTTAATAAAAGGTGTAGCTGAGGCCCTTCTTACCTCTCGGCTTAGAGCTTGGACTGTCACCTCTAACCAAAATGTAAGAGGTTTCATAGGGAAGAAAAGATATTTCGTTATCGGGTACCTTTGATTGATATGTTTTAGCATGAAGTTACCATCCCAGAAAACAAAGAACATAACGGACCCAGCCGGAGCTGCCTTGTGTTTGTGCTGATCCCTGTTTTCCTGAACACTCTCTGCAAGTGTCCAGGGGCAGCAGGACCATGGCAAGAACAACAACAAATGGTCACAAGCAGGTGTCTCATTCCTACCATGGATTTTGACTTGGGCTGTGGTCTGCTGGTCTCCAGTGTCACAGGTGTATCTTCCCGCATCTTCTGGCTCTGCATTATGAATCACCAGCTCTGCCACTGTCCCCTTCTGCTTCATTTCATATTTGGCACTTGCCTGGAGCGTGGCTTCTCCCTTCTTCCACACCACGGTGGCATCGGCTTTTGAGAGTTCACAGCGCAAGGAGACGGATTTCCCTTCTTCCACATCCGTGTTCTCCAGGGCTTGTTTAAAAAGGACAGGCACAGCTGGAACACAGAGCCAGGGGTTAGGACAAGCCCTCTTGACCTGCTCTAGAGCTAATGCCCCCGTGAGAGCTGTCCCCTCAAATCCAGGCCTTTTCCAAGTGAGCAGAGCAGCCCTAGGCCCTCCCTTTGCTGTGTGGTGTCGAGGAGATTCTGCGTGGGAGCAGGAATGAATCCCTCCCCCAGATGTTACCATCTCACTGTGGATCCCTAGGAATATGGGGGAAGTTTCTTTCATTTAATTAGGACCCTGTCAGAGTCCTCTGGGCCCCATCACCTTATGAATTCCCTGCTCCTGCAGGGCTCAAACAACATTCATATTCCATATTTCTCCTGCTTTCTGCTCCAGCACATACTACTTTTCCTATGCTAGTAAAGACACTGTATTTGGGGAATGCAGGTGCCATCTAAAAGCCTTTGAAAAGGATGTTTTGCGGACATTGGGGATCTAAATGTGAATTACTTGTCCACCTGAAACTTTCCAGGGGCTGGACTTATGTTTTCACATCCTTGCACTCCAGTGCTACGAGTCCCACCTCTAACTCCAGTTTTAATCCCAGCCATGTAAAGCAGCTCATAGGGCAGGAGCTACAGCACAGAGAAAATTAATCCTCTGCATTTAATTTTTTTTTTCCCCAAGTGGAAAAATTCAAAAAGATTCAACACCCCACGCACAAAATATGAGGTCACATGAATGAAATACATACAGGTGCCTGCGAGGGTGCAATATTACCTTCAAATTTTACATATTAAAGATGGTACTGCCATGTTGGAGTCCAGGGCATTCCTCTGGCTGCCCTGGGGGGTCTGGGACCCCAGCAAGGGAGTCTGAGACCCTGGCAGAGAGCCCAGGATGACACTGTCTTTGATCTCAGTCCACGTGAGAAATTACCAACATTGCAAGAAGAGCTACAAACCACANCTTCTCCTCCTTCTTCCTTCTCTCTCCTCCATCTCCTGCAGTGACGGTGGCACAAA
This sequence comes from Dryoscopus gambensis, assembly GCA_013389985.1. Classification (NCBI taxonomy): domain Eukaryota; kingdom Metazoa; phylum Chordata; class Aves; order Passeriformes; family Malaconotidae; genus Dryoscopus; species Dryoscopus gambensis. Next base: position 12,127 of record WEIT01038979.1, on the reverse strand, counting down.
AAGATTGGTGGAGTGAAATCGAGGTAGAAATGACACGTCTAGAATAGGTAAGAATGAATTAGTATAGAATTGTACATAAAAATACGTTGTGAAAGGTGGTTGGGTCAGAGAACTGGTAGAAAAGGTGCAGGACCTCCCGATCTGGGGGCAGTTCTGACAGAATTCAGCTTCTCTCAGCTCTGCAGCGGGAAGCTTGCAGCAGCTGACAGCGAACTGTGAGATAAGAAAGATTAAACAACGTTGAAACCTGAACTCGCAAACTCCGTTTCTCTTTCTGGCTCTGACACAGGACTTTTGAGAAGACAAAACTCAAAACAAACAGGTGTCAGGGAAAAGAGACCCAACACTGCCACAAAAAAGAAAAAAGAAGTGTTATGTGATTTATTTTTGTTTAGTAGATCTATTAAGCACTTGATTAAGCGTGGCCACATCTCAGATTGTACCCACCATTCACTTTGACCCGAGCAGTGGTTTTCAGTTCCCCAGCGCTGCAGGTGTAGTCCCCAGCATCTACGGATTTCACATCTCGAATGATGAGCTCGGCCACCGTGCCATGCTGCTTCAGCTCGTACTTCTCGCTGGCACAGAGAACAGTGTCTCCCTTCATCCACTTCACCGGGGTCCCAGGTTTGCTGAGCTCACAGGTCAGCCTGACCTGCTTTCCTTCTTTGGCTTCTTCATTCTGGAGCTCTTGCTTGAAGAGGACTGGTGTTTCTGAAAAAAGGAATGACACGAATGCTGAAGGAAACACGTGAGGCTGGAAATCACTTTTCCCTTTTAGTATCAGACGTGGTTTTTGAGACAGAAAACCGCAGGAATGGAGAAGCACTAGCACAGAGTAAACAGATTCTGACATCTCACATCTGGCTGCCAACATTTTACAGCAGCAAAAAGAAATTGAGGCCAGATGCTTATTTTCCTTTTAACCACTGTCTGCACTGTTGAAGATGCTGCTGCTCTTGCTGCTTTCATTATTGACATCAGTGGCAGATGCTGCGCTGACACTAATGACACAAACTGTGCTGCAGATGGGTGCTCAGAGCTGGACCACCAGCACAAAAAACATAGAACTTCACTGAGGTCAACTCACACACAACACAGAGGACACAGAGGAATGGCAAAGCACTTTGTTGTGACCAGCAGTACTGATTTCTCATCAGAAAAAAGCCCTACAATGTATTTTTTTATCCAACATGAAAACGCAGACTTAAAAGCAGCAGAGAGCAAACACAGAGAAGGAAACACAGCTGAATGTGACAAGATCCCTGGGGAGCTTCCCCTGCAGGCTCTGTCACGGCCTGGGATTCAAGGATTTAAGGTGAGCTAGTGCAGGGAAGGCACTTTTAGGGGGAAAAAACCTCAACTGAAATGTTCAGATAAGGAAAAAATAAATTCTTCTTTAATTCTGCTGTCTTGAGAATATGCAAGTCAGCGACTGATCCGTGATGCACTTAACCTGTGGCTGTTGGAAAACTGCAGCCTGTGATCCTGTTCCCTTTCACCTCTAGTTTGGGACACTCAGTGTCACATAACTACTGAATTTCTACTTCCTATTTTTGCATTCTGCTGTTCTGGTGTGACCCTGATAGATAAAGGACAGTTCCAACAGTGCAATTTCCTGTAGACATCCTTATGACTTGACTCCTTGACCTGAATCCATGTGTTTAAATCCTGCATCCACCCACACCCTTCTCTGTGAGGGGAAAGATGGGGCTGTTGTGGGAAATTACAAACGTGGTTTTTTCTAACGGAAGATTTTTCATCCAGGTCCTACAGGAATCAACACAGATCTTTGTTTTGTGCGTAATGGGCATTGGTAAAATATCGTCATGCTACAGAAAGACAGAAAATCAGGATCATTAACCAACAGCTCCTCTTCATGGCATCATCAAGGTCTCCTTCTTGCACAGCCTCAGGTAGGTTCTTTGCGCTCTAGAAAAATCCTGTGAGCAGCCTGTCCTCCCGCTCTGTGCTCTGGGGTTCAGGTTGACCATTCCAACAACCCAAAGGCTTTTTTTGCTCACACTGACTTCCCTAACCCAGGCGCAGCTTCTGATCGGTCCAGCCCAAGTGTGTGACACCAGGACACAGGACATCCTCTGGTTTGGATAAACACAACCTGCTCAAACCTGCCCAGGAGCGTGATTTAACTCAGACAGAGCTCCTCTTCCACACCTGGAGCTGGGACAGTGACTCACGACAGGCAGGAGTAATTATAAGGTGATAGTTGGTGAACCTGGTTCTGACGTGGGTCAGACCCAACTCGTACCTAACTCAGAGTTAAAAGACTCATCTGAGAAGTTTTGCTTCAGCTCAGACAACAACCATTTAGATCGCATGATCATAGAACTTTTTGGGTTGGAAGGGCCCTTTAAAGCTCATCTAGGCCAACCCCCCTGCCATGACCCGGGACATCTTCAACCAGACCAGGCTGCTCAGAGCTCCATCCAACCTGACCTTGAATGTTTCCAGGGATGGAGCATCCACCACCTCTCTGGGCAAGCTCCTTTAGTGTTTTACCACCCTCATTGTACAAAACCTTCTTCCTTACATCTAATTAAATCAACCCTCTTTAAGTTCAAACCATCTCCCCCTGTCCTATCAAGCAGGAGAGCACCTCCTGCCCAATGATGCTTTTTGAGTGCATGGCTCAGAATAAATCTGGCAGCCTAAAGCAATTGCACAGACAAATGTGGGGCTGGGAGTCCCCTCCTTGGAGAGAGCCATCACTGGAGACAGCTCCAGGAGGTGATCCATCCCTTGTGTGGATTACCTCTCAGCCTGGGGGGTTCTCCTACTGCTCTCTTTTTGGGGTTTGGAATGAGATGATCTTTAATGTACCTTCCAACCCAAACCATTCTAGGATTCCATGATTCTCAGAGGCACTTAACTTTCTCAGAGCTAGAGCCAGGTCAGATGAAGGATTCTCCTGTTTCACATTCTGTCACCGCTCTGGCTGCTGTTCTGGATGGCTTGATGAGAACATCTCAGTGCACAACATGAGGTCCCTTTTCAGTGTGGTTTCATGTTTTTATCATTTCAGTTAACTACTCTGAGCTGTTTTTAGGATCCAAACTATCATTCCAAAAGTGCTTACCCTTGACAGCAATATCTGCACTACATTTGGCTGCTCCAGCCTCACACTCACATCTGTCATTGTCTCTTTCTTCTGCCCTGTGAATGACAAGTTTGGCCTCAAACCCTGACTGGCTGAAGTTATATTTGGAAGAATTCCTAAGGCTCTTCCCATCTTTGCACCACTTCTCAGGGCTGTCTGCTTTGGAGGTGTCACAGTGAGGGCTCTCATCCTCTCCCTCAGTGACTTCAGTGCCAACCAGCTCCTTTGTGAAGGTGCAGGGCTTCTCCAGACTCACAGAAAAACCATCTGAGATGGTTCAGGAGAGGTGTGGGTTCTCAGATCACAAGTAATCTGTGAGATTTGCACCCAGGATTGCTTGTATCAAAGATACGGGTCAGGGCTAGTAACAAATAATTTGCTGTTCGTGAATATAAAGCCCTCAGGAAGGCACCAGTGATGCTGTAAAGTGTTTTGTAAATACCTAATGATATCTGGGAGAAGCTGAGAAGAAAAGATTCCTGCTGAAGAACATAAATAATTAGCCTTTTACAAATAAAGCCTTTCATTTTCCCTCAGGAAAAAGAAATCCATTTGTGTTTCTGTAGCTTGGCAAAATTTGGGCAAATTTTCAAATTTTGCAAAAAGAAGAGTTCTTTGAAATAAATACAGTTATGGAAAAAAAATGAGGTTATGATCTGACATGGTGGAGACTGCGCGTTTTACATCTCTGGGCAACGAGAAATATTTATATTTCCAGTAAGGAAACATCTCTCTAATCCCACATTCTTGGGCTGTCTGGCATTCATTTTATTCCTCTGCTACCAAACACTGCAGTTTTAACTCAGTTTAACTTCTCCAGGGAAAACAATCCACTGTCAACAATGAATAGCAGGGAACACATGCAACGTTGCCTTTCAAACAATGAAAACCCAATTTAAAACTTACTGGTTGCACTTTTTTTTTTTCATTGAATTAATTGATTTCTCCCCATGAATCACCACCTTATCAGCTTGAGAAAATTGAACAAGGTATCCACTGTACCATGTATTACAACATTCCCATCTCAATCCAATAAACACACCAAGAGCTGTCCAGGATTACAAAGTGTTCATTCTCCAGCCGCAATTTCATTGTATAATTAATGCTATTCTTGCATGTATACAGATACACAATGATGGTGCTACATTTGTAACATTTCTGTTCTCTTTTTTTCCACCTATCCACATTAACCCCACTTATTTCTACTCATCAATTCCTCTCCTGCAGTTGTGATGATTGATTTACCTTTAACAACCAAACTGGCAGATGTTTTCTTATCACCAGCTTCAAATGTAATGACCCCCGAGTCCTTCAGTGAGAGCTTTTTCAGCATTAGCAGGTGATATCCACCAGGCTGGGACTGGATCTCATTAAGTTCATTGGTATGGAGTGGGGTTTTATCCAAAAACCACTGCACTCTGCTATAGTCTACGGGAGAGATTCTGCACTTGAACGTGGCAGATTCTCCTTCTAACACAGTGACATCCTCCAGGTCTTCCGTTATTAGCACTTTCTGGCCTGAAAGGAACATAAACACATCAATTACTGCGATCTTCAGTTTCTGGCGTGAAAATCGACACGGAAAACTCCCAAGATTTCCCCCGTGAGCATTTCAAGAAAGAAATATGTTCGTGATAGAAAAGATTGAAACAGAATTCCCGTGATGTTGACCACAAAACCCACTCACAGGAAGATAATATGTACAGGACACACACCAAAAGAGGTGAAGACAACTTCAAAGCACCAGAAAACATAAAGCAGAACAAGCAGCCAGTACAATGCAAACCCAGGGTTATAAACTTTCTCCTAATGAAATCCCTGGAAAGGTTGGAAGGATGAGCCTCCATCAGCAGTATTGGGCTCTAAACATCACAAAGACATGATCCCTCCCTTGACAGCCTCCCTGATTTTCTACAGCAAATATAACTTGGTTTCTATGGGACAGGACCTCTGAGCCCACACCTCCTTCGAGTTCAGTCCAACCATAAACACAGTGGGAAGTGGAGAAAATGTCTGACTGTGGCTTTGGTAAAAAAACCCAAAACATCTGCCCTGCAAACCTACCTGTACAGATAGATACACCCCTAACTAAAAAAAAAAATATATATAAATAGAAGCACATATACAAAGATAAACCTCACTAGAAATAAATATAAAATAAGCTTATCACTATATACAAAAATATGTCTGATGTTCCTCCTACTTATAACACCAGCACAGGGATGTTTTACTTTAATGTTCGTGACAGAGAGGTGATTTTTCCACTTGGAAAATCTGGTGTTAAAAACCTCAGAGTCAATTCAGACAGCTCAGAGCCTGAGGTCATGATGGGGATTAAACATTTCTTTGCTTCTCAGAGAAGCTCTTCTGCTCTAACAGATGATAGAGGAGGAGTCTGACTTTACGCCCTTGTCTTTAATTACTAGCTACAATAATTAGCATGTGGACACTGCTCCTGCACCTCCATCAGACTATTCCTTAATTATTTTTTCAGAGGGCAGGGTTAGATTAGATATTATAATTATATTCTTTACTCTGAGGGTGGGGAAGCCCTGGCATGGGTTGCCCAGAGAAGCTGTGGCTGCCCCTGGATCCCTGGCAGTGTCCAAGGCCAGGTTGGACGGGGCTTGGAGCAGCCTGGGACAGTGGGAGGTGTCCCTGCCCATGGCAGGGGGAGGCACTGGATGATCTTTAGGATCCCTACCAACCCAGCCCACTCCATGCTTCTGTGCTCCACTATTTATCCACCACCTTTTAGAAACCACTGCAGGGAAGAGGCATCAAGGACATGGAGAAAAGCCTGGAGGCAGAATAATTTTCCCCTCATCCAGCAGCAGGCACTGTGAATCACTTCCCATTTTATGTTCACACAGGAGCACCAACCTCTCCTCTCATGGGCCTTTGGGGGGTTTAAATCACACCCAGAGTACTCCAGGAGTAATTGCTTCAAACTGCTCTGCACGTCCAGCTCCACATTCCTATATTTTTGGCCACATGTTCCTGACATCACGAGAGAGACAGAACCAGGAATCAGCGGCTCTGCTGCCCCGCTGAGATGCAGCTGTGCCTGTGCATGTTTCCCACGGCAGAAACGGGACGTACAATCACATTCCCCTCATTCATACCTTGCACAGTCAGCTTGGCTCTGGACTGGGCATCCCCAATGTCACAACTGTAAGTGTCACTGTCACTTTTCTCCAAGTTCTTTATGGTCAGCTGGAGGACTTGTCCTTTCTGTGTCATCTCGTATTTCCTGCCAGCCCTGAGCTCAGCGATGCCTTTCCTCCAGACCACGGAGGATGCAGCTCTCTCGCTCTGGCACACAAAAACTGCAGTTCCGCTTTCATCGACTTTCAGGTCTGAGAGTTCCTTGACAAAATAATTAGGCTTTTCTGGAAGAAAAAAAAAGAAATAAAAAAAATAATGACAGAGGCAGATTTGTTACCCAAATTCTGAGCATACAGAGTGGTCTTGGATCCTCTCTGCCCCAACTCATAGAATCATCAAATAAATAATCATAGAATCATTTAGGCTGAAAAAGATCTTTGAGATCACCAAATCCAACTATTAACTTAATGAAACCATGTCCCCAGTAACCACATCTACACATCTTTTAAATTCCTCCGGTGTTGGTGACTCCACCACTTCCCTGGGCATCCCGTTCAAATGCCTAACCACCCTTTCAATGAAGAAATCTCTCATAACATCCAATCTAAATCTCAAGGCCATTTCCTCCCATCCTATCAGATGCATCTAAGAAGATCACCAGGTTCCCCTCCCATCACAGGACAGATCAGGTGAAATATCTCCAGGAAATTTTTAATGCCATGGTCCAGGTACTGGTGAGGTCTCCTCCACTAGATAGCTTTCATTGCTCATATTCAAAGTAGAATAATTCAAATTGCCACTTTTAATTGGCTTGTTACAGAGCCCATAACATTGTTCAGTGTTTTTTCATACCTTATTTTATTTAAGCTTTAAGTCCTTGATGCTTATTGAAAACTGAAAATTGATCCTGCCCAGGGAGATGGAGGAGAAGAACACCTCCCATGGTTGCAGATATTTACCCCCCAACCTCTGAACCTGCCAGCCCCTCTGCACCCTTCAACTGACCTTGCACTGTGACCCTGGCTGTTGTTTTGGAGGTCTCTGTCTCACAGGTGTACTCCCCGCTGTCCTTGACCGTGGAGTCACGGATGATGAGAACGGCCCATGTTCCCTCTTGCTGCAGGTCATATTTCTGGCTTTTCCGGATTGCTTTGCCATCCTTGTACCACCTGATGTTCACATCAGCTCTGGACAATTCGCAGCTCAGGCTGACGTCCTGCCCTGCTGGTGATGTTTTATCCTCCAGCTGCTTTGTAACCTCAGTAGGTTTTTCTGCAGAGATTCAAAAATACAAAAAAAAAAAGGACCTTTGGATGAAAATATTCTCTATACGGTTGGCGGTTCTGCAATTGAAATCATAGAATCCCATGGATTGGGTTGGAAAAGACCTTAAAGATCATCTCGTTCCACCCCCTGCCATGGGCAGGGACACCTTCCACTATCCCCAGTTGCTCCAAGCCCCATCCAGCCTGGCCTTGGACACTGCCAGGGATCCAGGTGGAGCCACAGCTTCTCTGGGCAATCTATGCCAGGTTGGAACAAGATGATGGAAGGTTCCTTCCAATCCAAAACATTCTGAGATTTCCTGATTCTATGGAAAAGGACTAACTGCAGATTATGAACTATGTCTGAAAATTACTAATTTCTTCTCTCCACTGACCACCCAGGGAGCCTTGGGTGATTATCTCTGATGCACAGTCTGGGCTGTAATTATCTGTACACTCTACCTAGTGGGGTCAGTTCTCAAATATCTATTAAAAATTTCAGCATTTTGTTACCCTGCTTTTCAGCCTTCTGATTATTTACATTCTGGAGTCAGAGAATTCTCACAGTTTCATATAAATAATAGCCCACGTTTATCTAACTGTTCCTTTTGTTTTTCATTCCTTTCTCATGAGGAGAAAAGTTGATGGACTGTCTGTTTAGCCACTCTGAATGGAGACGTGTCAACCTCACCTTCCAATCAACTGTAATAGTAACAAATCTATAAATACTGAGTGAAGATTAAACTCAGGGGTCATTCCCCTTTCAGACATCTCTCTGTGTGTTTCATTTCTCCTCGTGTCCTATAGCGACAGCATTTCACTTGTTTTTAAGGAAAAATCTCACTTCTTCAAGGCTCGCGGGGAAGGTTGCTATTCACTCAGATCATAACAAGTGTTTGCTGACAAACCTTATGAAAATACACCCAGGATTTTCTGATCCCGTTACCTTTCACAACCAGAGAAGCCTTGGAGGTGAGACCACGGGCAGTGAAGATGACTTCCCCAGTGTCATCAGGAACCACGTTTTTGATACTCAGTGTGTATTTCCGACCCGCGTTGGAGGCTTTAAATCTCCCCCCACTTTCCACTTTTCTCCCGTTCAGTGTCCAGTTGAAGTTGTCAATGCTTTCGTGGGACAAAATGCACTCAAAAGTGCAATCTTCTCCCTCCTGGATTTCAGTGTTCTTCAGCCTTTTGGTGATGCCAATGTTCAGTTCTGGAGAACAAAAATTACATCAGTACTAGTTAAAAATGCTGTTATGGTAGACATGAGTAGAGTGATGGCGTTTTTAACTCTTTAGAGTGATTTGTCTGCTGGATTGGCAGGACACCACTGCATTCCTTACAGATGTCTGTGACATGGGAATGATTTCTCTGACTCAGAATCATCTCAAAGTTGCACAAACAGAGAAATGTGAATCTCCTGGCTGTGCTTAGGAAGGACTGCATGGAGAACAGCTCAGTGGGGAAGAGTCAGGGTTCAAAGAGTTAAAGAAAAGCTGTCAGAAAAGAAGCGTCTGGGACAAAGTATGAGGTTCTTCTCCATGTCGATATGAGAAATGGGACATCTGAATTTTTTAACTTGTTACTCCTGCTGTTCAAACCAGGCAAATTCAAAATTTTTCTCATCAGCATTATGAGTTTTGAAGCTGTGAACAACTCTTCGTCCTTCAGGCTGACACAAGGATTGGAGGACAGGCTGAACCAATGGGTTCCTCTATAGATATTGTTGTCCTGCTTTTGTGTTCCTACAATGGCCTCTGAAGCAATAGCTCAAAATATGAAACAGGCTGCTTGGGGATTTTTTTGTTGTTCGTTGGGATTTTTTTTGAGAATTTTTTTGTTTTTCTGGGAGGGTTTCTGCACCTTAAGGATGTTCAGGAAGAAAACATTGTTGCTACATTCCTGACACCTGATTTTCACTGAAAGCTCAGATATACCTACACCAAAAGTAACAGGAATTGTTCAGACATCACTGTGTTATGTGAGATTTATGCAGGAATAGGTGAGAGGCCAAGGGACCAACCCCACCCATATTTTTAACACGCCTTGAAAGGCCACTGTCTGCAACACTTACCCTGAACGCTGACCTTTGATTTGGCAACATCAGTGCCGATGTCACAGGTGTATAACCCCGCATCTGTCTTTTCAAGGTCATGGATAAGGAGGCACAGGGTCTTTCCAGACTGTATCTCCTCATACTTTTTGCTAGAAGTGATCTTCACACCATCCTTTTTCCAAACAGGTTTGACCTTCTCTTTGGAGACTTCACATTCCAGTTTGATCACTCCTCGCTCCTCACCAAAAACATCATCCAAGGATTTCATGAAGACAGCGGGTTTCTCTGAAGTTTAAGAGGCAAAACAGAGAACGACCAGGATGTTTGAGACCCTTTCATTTGCTAGCAAATATTTAGAGACATTAATAAACCCCTGGCAATACTGCTGATACCAATGCAGAACCTAAGCCAGCGTCAGCACTCCCAAGTCCTTCATCCTGCTCTCAATCCTTCATCCTGCTCCAAATCTTTTCATCCTGCTCTCAATCCCAAGATTGTGTTGACACGAGGGGCTGCCCTGACCCAGGTGCAGCACCTTGCACCGGCCTTGTTAAACCTCAAGAGGTTCACATAGCCTCACTTCTTGAGCGTGTCCATGTCTCTCTGGGTGGCACCTCAACCTTCAGGCATGTCACATGCACCACTCAGCTGGCTGTCACCTGCACACTCGCTGAGGGTGCCCAAGAACATGTTAAACCACAGAAACTCAGTTGTGTGCCTGAACTTTAAGATGTATGGAAGACAGCAGGAAACTGTCTTCTCATGGCTGATTGACTCCAGCTCCAGAACTGATGTATTAAAAGTCATAGAACCACAGAATATGCTGAGTTGGAAGGGACCCACAAGTATCATCCAGTCCAACTCCTGTCCCTGCACAGGACACCCCAACAATCCCACCCTGTCCCTGAGAGTGTTGTCCAAATGCTCCTGGAGCTCTGGCAGCCTTGGGACCATGATCATCCTCTGGGGAGCCTGTTCAGTACCCCACCACCCTCCATGTGAAAATTTTTTTCCTGATATCCAGCCCAAACCTCCCATGACTCAGGTCCAGCCATTTCCTCAAGTCCTGTCACTGGCCACCAGAGTGAAGAGATCAGTACCTTCCACTTCCCCTCACATGAAGCTGTTGAAGCCCACAGTGAGGTCTCCCCTCAGTCTCTTGTTCTCCCAGCTGACCAGACCAAGTGACCTCAGCTGCTCCTCTCAAGGCTTCCCCTCCATACCCTTCACCATCCTCATGGCCCATATTTAATAGCTCAGAGTTTTTTATCCATTTAACAGGATTGCCCCATGGATTTGGTAAATAATGGCTCGTTTGCATTTCTCCTTTTCATTCAGGAACCTGGTCTGGACCCACCTATCACCTTCAGCCGCACGCTCTCTGACACCTTGTCTGACTTCATCGTCACTGTGCCAGCATCCTCAGGCTTCACCTGCTTCATGGTCAGGGTGTAGCACTTGCCAACGCTCTTGATGTCGTTGAAGTTGTTGGTGTAGAGGAGGGTGCCATTGAGGAACCACTCCACGTCCTCGTCGTCATGGGACAGCTCGCAGGAGAACACAGCAGAACTGTCTTCCTCAATCTCCACGTCCTGCAGGTGCTTGAGGACCTCTACATTGCGGGCTGAGGGAAACCAAGGGGGACCGTCACCACCATCATCATAAACCAGTTGTTATCACAAACAATTTCATGGAGTTTATTAGATTAGTTGTTCTGGTCTCCTGCACACCTTTGGTCGCCACATTGCATTTACTTGGTTCTGTATTTGCTCCAACAGAAAAAAAAAAATCCGTTAAAAAGACTAATTAAAATTGTCTAGAACCCTCAGTTTTCTTTTTTATATATAAATCAGTTCAGGGGGATTGTTTGTTTGTTTTTTATTTAAAAATAAGTCATTCTTTCTTAAATGATGTTACGGTGACCCCAGGCATCCCACAGAGCTCCAATCCCTGCGTGCTGGTCACTGCACACACAAACACATCTCAACTAAATTGTCCCTTGTTTCCAGGGAAACTGACACAGAGGAGAGAAGAAGACAATGGTTTTGGCCACAAAGGCAAAGTACAAAGAGATTAAGCAACTTGCTCAGGTTTAGGGAGCAATGGGATTTTGATTCTTTTCTTTCCCAGTCCTTAGCAGAGGTTTCTCTTTGCAGCTTCTCTGCCCATAGAATGCTGTTTCTCAAGGACAAGATAGCTCAGAAGAGGCTTTGGGAGTATTCCTTGATATTTTTTTTATATATAGATATAGATATATAATTTGTTTGGATAGAATGGAGTCACAGAATCATTTAGGTTGGAAAAGACCTCTAAGATTGAGTCCAACCATTCCCCCAGCACTGCCAAGGTCACCAGGAGACCACATCCCCAGGTGCCACATCCACACAGCTTTGAAACCCCTCCGGGGACGGTGACATCACCACTGCCCTGATTAGCTCATTTCAGTGTTTGATGACACACCCAATGAAGAACCTCTGCAAGGCCAAACTGCTACCAAGAGCTGCTCCCTGGACTTTTGGAAATGGTTCTGTGGCTCAGCTCCAAGTCTTGCTGGAAGTGACCCAGTGAACATCTTTT
>WEIT01038977.1:6263-40354 GCA_013389985.1 Dryoscopus gambensis | reverse complement strand
TACATAAAAATTTGGTGGAGAGCTTGCCTCCTGCCCCCCTGCCCCCATTTCCCTGATAGACAAGGAATTAAAAGTTTTTGCAACTAAATATCAGAAAACGGGTTATTACAGTGCTTTCTTCCAGAACTTATGCAAACATTGCTTATTACCAGTTCAGCTTTCCATATAATCTTGGATTTCCTCAAACCAAAGGCATGAGACATGCCTTAAAACCCTGAATTGCTACTTGCTAGGTGTAAAAGGAGGCGCTCTAGCATTTCCTCCACAGGGATGCTGGAAGGATAACACTGAAAATGCTTGAAAGGTGTTCAGAGGCCGTGGGTATAGATGTTGTAGATATGAGGAAATAGAAAAAGAACCGACTCGTGTCTTTATTGAGAAATTGCATATGTATGCATCAGACCAGGAAATTTGGAGAAAAGGCGTCTGTGTTATTTTCCCAAGTCTGTTCTTGGCCTTCTAGGTGAGGTGGAAAGAGCACTTTTCTTCCAGTACATCCATTTCTCCAGTCATAGAGTGGGAACAGCACTACTGACCTTACAGCTGAGGAGATTGGGAAAGCTGAATTCACTCACGTGCAGAATGCTTCACAATTTGCATCACAGATCATGGGTTAGAATTAACAGTGTCATTGTCCTGGTGCAACCCCAATGCAGCTGATTTTGAGCCTCTCATATTTCAGTGTTAAAGCAAGGAATGCAGAAGTCAGTCTTGCTTTACCCAGCCTTGAGCAAACTTTGCCTGCGCTTTCTGATATGCACACCTTGGAAAAGGATGACATGGCACACTGTAGCCCTTGTATCAAGGACAACCACACAACACAAGGCTGCCTCTGCTGCAGTGACAGGCCATAGCACCTCTTGCATGAAGCCCCATCCCTGTTCAGTGAGCTCTACAAAACAAACCACAAACAAAAACAAAGGCTACAAGAGAACCCAAACCCTCTGTTGTACCTTTGTCCTCCAGAGCTTCTCTGGCTCACCTGGTAGAAGTTCCTTAGTGCCTATGATCTGCCTTGGAGAGCCTGGCAGGACAGCAGACATCTCATGGCAGTTTGTCATTCATCGTTGCAAGTCAGGGACTGGTGTTTGCTTCCCTATAGAAAGCCTCTGGCAGTAATTTTCCAAGCTTTAATGTATTCATCATCTCTGAGGAAGATCCATAATCTGAAGTTGGAGAGGGTCTCCTACACAGCAGGAACTGGTCAGTGCCCTGCTGCTTCCCAATGACAGGGATTTTGCTCCTTGTCCTATTTTGCATGGCCTCAGTATTTATAGTCTGTAGCCTCCTATACACCCTGCTCTTTGCAGTGCCACCATGAAAATGTCTGTATAAATGTGAATTTCAATAGCCATTATACTCCCAGCAGCAGCAATAGTGTTCAGTACCTCAGAGCCTGCTAATCTGTAGTAGTCATGAGGTTACTTATCTCCTGCTCTTTTCAAATACCTCTGCAGCAGTTACAAAAGGGAAATGGCAGGAGCTATTCTTCTCTGGAGTCTGAGAGGGGTTTTTTTCCTCTCTTCATTTTCTTATTTTTTATGCTATACTATTGCTACATTACGAAGCAGCACATTCAAAACCAATGGCAAAGTTTGCAAGAGAGATAAGAGATGAAAATCTCCCAAGTTTCTGCTAGTGTAAAGCTCTCAGCCCACAAGGGCAGCAAGCTGCAGGTTCCAGAGTGCTTAGCTGTCTGTTAGCTAATTAAAGCACTGTGATCTGAGAGCTTTGAAAGATTTAGTTCAGATCTTCCTTGGGGTCATTTTTAGCTCCACTACCTATTGGCTGATGAATCCTCAGCTCCAGCCTACAGGTGTTGAGCTATAGAAGGATGTTTGGAGATGGGTGCTTGTAGCTATGGACTTAGGCGTTGTTAAAAGGCAAAGAGAGATGTGGCTCTGCAGAGACTTCTAGTGAGAGCTAAAAATGTGCAAATAAAATAAATTATGAAAAAAAAATCATTTGGATTGTATTTAGAATGCTGTTGCTATGCCTCTTATGATGAAAAATTTGGGATGCTGATTCATTTAATGTCTACCACTGCTGACATCCAAAGTTGAAGCCATTTCAGCAACTAAGAACTGGGCAAGAGAGCCAGTCCTCTTCCTTTTTTATGTCCCTAGGAGGAGTGTCACAGAGTAATAGAGCACTGGGAGATCTCACTGTGTGGCCATCTGTGACTAAAACAAGGCCACAAAAAAAGCGCATTAAGGCACAAGCTCGATGATTAATCAGCTAGGTTGGACACACTGTTTAATAGAAACAGAGGAAAATTCTCTAAAGTGGGCTTAAGTGTCCCAGACAAGATCAGAGATCTGCCAGGTGGAAATCCAGCTATGGAGCTGGGTCTACAGAAACAAAGGAAGGTGCTGGACTTGCACTTCCAAGTGCGCCTGAGCGAAGCTAGGTCCTGCAAATGAAGAATAATAGAGCCAACTAAGGTAGGACACAGAGTATAGAAGATGTGAAGGAATGAGGAGGATGCTGAAGGTGCTTAGCAAAGAGCCCCAGAAGATGGGGATGATCTTGGTCTCATGTGGAGATGGTAATAATACAACTTTATCTTCTGCTTATAGAAGTTAAGATACTTAAAAGTTCTTTCAGTTCAGCTTTAATAATTCGGTAAACAAGAGACCCTTAGTTAACGCACAATAATGAAATCTTCGTATCTGTTGTCCATCACTCAGGCTTTGGAACAAAAGAATAGAACAGGCTTTTCTTCTGTCCTGCTGCCCAGGGTCCCAGAAAATTCAGTAAAAGACAATGTTGAGATCTTTGGAAGATATCTTTATTTCCTACCGAATTTCTGCAAGCACAGTCGTATATAACAATAATCAAGACAAGGCAAAATAAAAGCAAAGAACCAGGCCTGGAAATCTAAAATAAATTGTACTCCTTTTGCTATTGATCACCTCAAGTCTGTGCTTTCATTCCTAGTCAAATTGGAGAGAGAAATAACTTGAGGATTTCAGAGTACCTGAGCCATATACAGTATACCTGAAAAAATATCCATCTCAAAAGCTATGGGCCAGGAGCAGAGAAATGAGGTTGAATTAAAATCTGGCTTTCTTCTCTCCTCTTCCACTCCCCTACTAAACTGAAAAGCTTCTGCTATCATCTGCTGGTAGAAAGGCAAAGGCTTCAGGCACCTGTCTTTTTCTGTGCCAGCATCATTGTAATTACATGAGCAACCACCAGGATAGTAAAGGAGTCTTTTTCTTCAGTGAGTCTGCCTGTTTGTCCAGCCTGGAAGGAACATAGTTTTGGTGTTTCTCCTTGTGCATCCTCATGCATGGCCCACTGCAGCTTGGCTGCCAGTAGCTTTTCCTGCCTCACAGGGATAGATATCCAGGAGGAAGAGAGTAAATGAAAGAGTGCCCAAGGTGCCTCACAACATGATTAGGTTTGCCTTCTGAATTATTGCTGCCACAAGCTAATGAACATTTCTCCCCCAGCTTTCTCTCACAAGGACAAAAAACTCTCTTGGTTTAACAGGATTTTCCACATGGCTGTTGTTGTGGGTACAGGCTCTGCAAGTCAGAAATGAGAAATATTTTCACTGTTTGAGGCAGCTGCATAAAAGTAATCAAAAAAGAAAAAAAAAAGACAAGCTGTTACAGAAATCAGGAAATGCAATGAATGAGCTCAGATTTGCATTCAAACATTACCTCAGATCCTCAAAGGCAGAGAAATTTGAGGTGATCTTTGCAGCATGATTCCTTGACATCTTCTGGACGTTCAAGTGCCTGAATACAATTTTGTGGTATATGTGTGTGAATACATATATGTATATGTGGTATGAATGTGTGTTTACCTGCTGATTATTTATGTGAACTCTGGCATGAGTGTGTGTACATACATTCAGGGCTTTCTCTTTGAGCTGGGTGTGTTTAGCCTGGACAGGAGGTTCAGGGGTGACCTTATTGCTTTTACAACTACCTGACAGGAGGTTGCAGAAAGGAGGGGGTCAGCCTCTTCTCCCAGGTAACAAGTGACAGGATGAGAGAAAATGGCCTGAAGTTGTACTTGGGAAGGTTTAGATTGGATATGAAAAAATTTCTGCACCGAATGGGTTGTCAAGCTTTGGAACAGGCTGTCCAGGGATGTGTTGGAGTCACCATCCCTGGAAGTATTTAAAAGTCATGTAGATGTGCCACTTAGGGACATGGCTTAGTAGTGGACTTGGCAGTGCTGGGTTAATGGCTAGACTCAATGATCTTAAAGCTCTTTTCCCATCTAAATGATTCTATGACTCTATGATTCTAAACCTATTTTCTGGTGTTTACTTAAGTAAATAATAATCCAGTTGTACTTACAGCACTTTGCAGCCAGAACACTTGGGGCACTGCAGAACAACAATAGAAATGCTTCAGAACACAATACAAACACAGTATTAAAAGCATCTTATAATTCAAATAAAGCATGCTGAGTTCCTGTGACTCAAAGCCATGGAGATGTCAGAAGGGAATAAATATGTGGTTACAATGGTTTTATTTCAAAGCACACTGTGAGAAAATGTTGTTTAGATGGATTTAGCAGAGCAGTGGTGGTGCGGTGAGTTCCTTGTGCCTGAGCCCTCTCTGACAAAGACTGACTTTAAAAGCTGAGCTGTGTCTGGTGCTGACACATGGTCAAATTAGGCTTGAAGGAAGCAAGCCTGGGTTATTGCAAGGATCAGCACTGTGAAGGACTTTCAATGAGCAGTATCAGGATGTGACAGTCCCTCTGCTTCAGAGGAAGCAGCCATAGTGCTGAACACAGGGCACGTGAAATTTAATCTTTGCCATTTTCACCTACTCATAGGGACTGAGGGAGTGACCTCCTAACCAATATGGGAGGCATGTGAAGAAACAAAGAATGACAATGTGACCCTAAAGGTGAGGGCTGCTAAATAAACAGCAAATCCTGTGTTTCATACCTGTGGCCCATCCCAGGTACAAAATAAAACTCCCTACCTTCCTCTTTTATTACCCTTGGCCCTTACCTTCCCACAAATTTACCCAGAGAAACACGGGTCAGCCCACTGGGAGCGCGAGCTTCCCAGCTCAGCTGCCAGGGAGACCCAGCAAATGCCACCGGAGCAGTTGTTATTCCTCCCATGCAATATCTCTGAACACAGCACAGAGATATGAAGGCAGCAGAAGTCTTGCAAACAAGAACCTCGTGATTTGTTGAGAGCCTTCTCCAAGGCTAGTGCTGCACAACAGGAGCTGCATCTGGTGATAAGCGCCTGCCTCCAAGGCTACTGAAAGCTAAATAAGCCCATGTTTGTTTGTTGTGCAGCAAGCAGAGCTCTAAGCTGGATGCTGCCCAGTGCTTTCCCCATGTAAATCGGGGAGTTCCTGCTCAGATGCCAAATGTTAGAGCTGCCTTTGAGTGCCTGACATTGATTTCAACGGGATACAATTGCTGAAGCTTGATTGTCACTGAACAAAATGAAAGACGTCAAGCAAAGTTGTGCCTGGTGGAGCCGAGTTTGGTGTAGCAAGAGAAAGGAGGAACACTGCCCTCTGGCTTTTCAGCTCTTTGGAATAAGCATTTTTCATGCCCAGACTCCAATAGTATTCCAGGAAAAACGCCAGGAAGCTCTCAAAGAGCTTAGGGTCAGGGCTGAGCCCTGCTGGGAGTGTGCACAGTGAACTAGAAATAGTGCTGGGAGGCAAGAGTACTGAAGAGGGAAAAAGTGGTAACCAGGAAAGCACCAACACTGCAGTGGAACAGAGCTGTTCAGTATCAGCTGGCTCAAGGAGGACCCCGGAGGCCATGGATCATGTTTGTTGTCTCACTGTCATTGCAGCAAAGGTCCCATGACCATCTTTCTGACTGTCTTGACAACTCTGTGCCAGAAGTCCACGCTGTGAGAGACCTGATAGAGTGAAAAAATAAACCCTGTACTTTAATCCCACTGACAGAAACACAATCACGAATTCTACGTGCCAATTCAATCACAAATGTGACATCCATATTCTCACTCTAATTTAAAGAACATTGCATGATCTTGGCCCAAACTTTAATTTAATATTACCAGGTAGGGAAAGAGCCTTCCGTGTATAAACAAGATTACTTGTTTGCTTTATCAGAATATCATAGAATACAAATTAGTTACCAATACTTGTACAGCACTTAGACAATACATGCTTGGGCTCTTGGAGTCTCCTCTTGAGAAAAGTACACGAAAGACACTGTTCTGCCATCACTGGGTTTGCTCCAGCAGCTTTCCCTGTGTGATGGGTAGGAAGTGGGTCTGGCTGGCATAGGCCCTACTGAAATTTAAGCTCTTTTACAATGACACTACCCTCAAATGTCTGATTGTCACCTGACATATAGGGTGTTGTGTATCTCAGGTGCAGTGCTCAGTCTGCACTCCCAATGAAGTCATTGAGGGCTAAGAGAATGAGAGGTCTAGGTAATACTGAATCAAGAACCAAAATAGTTTAAAATTTATACTATCAGAGTCACTACTGATTTTCTTCAGTCTGTACCTTAGCTGGAAAAGTTCCTTTGGCAATAAACCCAGCATTTCTGCAAGACTCAGAGCCAGAGACTTCAAGCTGACCCACCCAAGTCTAAATTTATTAAGCAGGACCATGTAAGAACAGACACAGCAGCTCTGTCATTGCAAGGTTAAATGTTTGAAATCTAATATATGAAAGAAGGTGAAACACCAGGATATATTGGGCCAAATGGTATAATTAACCCCCACAGGAGGACTGAATTCCACATGTCCAGAATCTCTTAAGTGCTACCTTTCTCTCCAGAGACCTCCCATTATGCTGCCTCATGTATTATTAGTGACATTAGACCTATTTCTATGGCCTCTCTCCCTGTCACCGTCCCTACACATCACACATTGACATTGTCCTTTCCTCCTTCATAAGGAATGACATTTTTGACATCACCCTATGAGCAAAGAGTAAAGAAACAACAAAGCAGCAAGCTAGTGCAGGATGAAAATGCACAGATCCACCTAGTTAGTGATCTGAGAGTTTTGCAGGCAGATGATGTAGGTTTCTTCTTCAGATAGAAGGAAAAAGGATACATGGAAGAAAGGGTCTCTCCCAGTCCAGGGCACCTGGTGAGAAAGCAAGAGTGTTCAGAAACTTCCAAAGTTCGTTTCATTCTTTTAGGGCACAGATACAGTTTTGGGTGTTTGAATTAAAAAACCTCCTGGGGCTTCCTTGTTCATTTTGAGAAACTCCTTTCTTATGTGAAACACTTCCCTTGGACATATGGGCATGAGGAAGTGTAGAAAATGTGCAGCCTGGGAGAAAAGTCTGGAAAGGCCAGCTATTCTAGGCACAGGTTTGAAGACGCTGAAAGAGACATTGAGGCCACTGCTGCCTTCCTGTTCTATTATTCTCCTTTTCCCCCTTCATTTTTGCCTGAAAAGAACTTGAGGATAATAATCAGCAGTAACACAAACAGCAGAAAATGACAGATACCTAGAAACTAATAAAGGAGATGCTTTTCTGGGATTGGTCTGGGGTCTGTAATAGTTTTGAAAGGTACTGAAGAACCTGACTGCAACATTGCTCCAATCTCTCTGTTCAGTTTCTCACTTTAGTTTTCCCTGGTGCCAGCACTATATCTATGCAGCAATGTTATATGTAAAGGAACAAACAAAGCATTTAGTGCTTTCCAATTTTCTGAGGTTCTAGCTCAGTTTTAAATCAGTCTTTCCTCAAGCTCCTTCTGGAGAAAGAGATGAATGATGATTAAATAAGGAGCATGTAAAAAGGAAATGGATAAACAGAGTATTAAATGTTTCTCCTGGAATTTTGTTCATTCTTCAGCCATTACCCTCTATTTATGTACAAACAGGTGAAAGGATGGGTACAAACATGTTCCAGCCTAGACAAAGTAAAATTGATGGAGACTACAGATGCCAGAGCAAAGGAGATCTCAGAGGGCTCAGAAACAAACTCTCTGACATAACCACTCAATATTCATTGAAATGAGCTCAGGAAACTTTGCTCAGTTAAAGACTGGCTGCGGGGGAAAGCAGATCCAAGCTGAACGCTGCAGAAGTGTTCTCTTGGACACCTAAGATCTAGGTCAAAAGAGACATAATTGTCCAAGGGATGCAATGTTATAATGACATCTTCCAGAAGTAGTGTTCTGGAGTGCTCTGGCTTACTAATGCTCGTCTTTCACGGTTATACCACTGCAGTGTTAATGTCTGTACAGCTGACTCAGTAGTACAACTGTACCTGGAAATGCAGATTCCCATGGACAAAGTGGACTTTTGACCCCATGAGTCAGTGAATAACAATTAGGACAGATTCTTTTCCTAGTGACATTAAATCTGGAATGAATCCATGGAACTCATTGAAACTTCAGCTGTTTTACAGTAGTATAGAATATTTTAGCTTCTTTAGTTGTGATACTGCAGACTTACATTGATAAAATCATATATCTTGTGTCCATTTCATTTGGAGAGAGGAAACTACAGATTACTAGATTCAGCACTTCTCATCACCTCGCCAGACTCCCCATAAAAGTTCCAGGACAGACATGACTTGACCAGGTTAAGCAAACCTGTACTGTCATGTTAAACAATGCCTTCCCACACGGAGCCATATGGATGGTACCACTGCAATAACATCTTACATTTCTGTAATACTTTTCATCCCAAAGCAGCCAGTGAGGGAACCTGTTTACAGGTTTTGGTGGAATGCTTTGACCCTCCTTTTTTGCACATGAGCTTATTAATTAAAGGTATTTTCATAACCAGCACTTGCAGCCTGTTCTGCTTTCCACTGCTGCAAAGTCCCTTCCTGGAGCCTACGCAGCTCAGGCTGAAGCTCTGGAAGGCCACATCACCCACTGACCACCCAGCAAACATGTCCAACTGAAGCTGTGAATGAATGTGAAAGGCTGTCAGAGAAGAGCCATGCTTTGCAGGTGAAGATCAGCAAAATCTCACTGCCCGGTAGAGTGAGGCATGAGGTGGGTCGTAAATCTTAAAACAATGGTTAAATGGCCTGATCTATCAAATACGGAATTGGATGAAGCATACACAGAGACTTACCAGTCTTAAGAGAGAATCTAGGTCAGATGGGGGCCAAGCAAAAGCTGAGCACTTTTGTCATGTTGCGTTCTCAGGTTATGCCGTGAATATCTAACACAGAGAGGAAAATCTCTCCTTTACCCCTACTTTTGGTAATGGCTCTCATGACACTGAAGGCAGAATATCATTTAACTGAATTTGATAGCTAACTCTGGAAATAAGGGAATTAGAGCCATCAGTAAATCTTTTCACCTCAGAACGTAAACAAACAGGATCAAATTGCTATCTGGTGTGATCTAATTGAATTCCATGGATTTATAACCACTGATGAATTTTAGCCAATAAAGAGAAGAATGTAAATGTTTTATTTCGATACTTGTGACATCACAAAGCTAATATAGCTATGCAATGAAGGGAAGATTTCTAAGCACATTTGTCTAATTTAACTCTCACTTATAATGGAAAGTAATTAAATACATTCCATGAAATTGGAGAAAGCAGAAAAGAATGCTGAAGAATGTCACTTCATTTGTGGGACCGAGATGTATTTTGCTGTTTCCTGCTGTTTATCTTCAGCTTTGCGAGCAGGAGTTCACATTTATGTTCAGTTATCAGCCGCCAACCTAGAGCCCATTGGAAGATGCATGTCATTTCCAGAAGGATCTTAATAAACACCACCAGTGGAGAGGCATTTCACACTTGGCAGTTCATCTGTCAGAGCAAGACATAACTTCAAATTATTTCCGTGACCATTCTCCAAGTATTTGTGGAAGACAACTAACCAGAAGATAATTCTTAGGGAAGACACAAGTTAGAGAGGACTCACTGGTTTCATTAGGGGACAGCACAGCTCAGCAAGCTCAGGGGTGACACTTGTCTTACCATTGATATGCTACACCAAGTTCATCAGGCCAGTGGATGAAAATGGAAACTTCCTTGCAATGACGAGCTCAGTGCTACTAAGAGCATTCCATGGCTCTGGGGTGCCACTGCCAAACCTCCCTCAACCACATCTGCAGGGGGAGATAGGGCCCAGACAAATGCTTGCATCAAACAGAAAAGTTAAGAGAGCACCCCTCAGCCTCCACTGGAGCCAGCCTCTTTAGCAGTGTTGGAGATATAGTCTTCTGTTCCCCTAAGAAATTCCGGAAGTTGCCAAAGATACTCCAGCTTAAGAATCAGGCCATAAAGCTCATACATGAATCAAGTGGGTAAAAGCAGTAGCACTCACCTGAGCACAGCCCGTGTCCCTTTAGATGTGCTTCCACTGCATTGTTTATCTGGCAATATTCCTCTCTCCCCAGTTTTCCATCTCTTTATCACCTTCCTCCACTTCTTGGATAAGAGGGAAGAATAGGATGATAGAAAACAGAGAAAACAGGATGCCAGACTCACAAGCAGGCAGTAGAAAGTGAGGTAAGAATGGGTGTCTTGCATTCCCTCAGCAGTGGAGAGGCAAAGGCACGAGGAAAGGCATGCACCCACAGAATCTCAGGAAAGGTGTGTATATAAGCAGTGCTGAGAGTGTATGCCCACAGCACCACGAGGTTGTAGCAGGTCTTGAGAAACAGGAGCTCTGCAGTTCTGGACATGTATCCCAGAGGGCTTTTTTCCTTTTCGGCTTGTCGCCATGGATATCACTACATCATTACACTGCAAGTTCACCACTCCCAGCTACTGCCAGCTGGTAACTACCAGGTTTGGGGACACATACACACACACACACACTCTCTCTCAAACACACTCACACAGAGTCACACACACTCTCTGAGAGCGTGTAGCTCTTCTCGCTCCCAACAACACTTTGACAACAAGGGTGTTGTGACTTTTTCCTGTTCTGAGAAAATCTGTCCATCAGCTTCCCCCAGCTCATGAAATATTTTTCTGGGGCACTTCTACAAGAACCGCTCTATTCTACAAAGCGTTAATGTGGAATGCAAATGAAATATATATTTGAAAGGCTGATGAAGGCATGACAAAGCTGGAGGCTACTGAGCTGTATCTGCTCCTGTGAAGCATGAACCCACTGTATTTTTTTGCCCCATAGCTTAACCTAGTTCTGAGCCTCAGTGGTGGGTAGAAAGGTGAAGTGCAGGACCCTTGGACAGGGCAAGATCAGCAAATTTCAGAAAGTCATGGCTCAAAGGTGTGGGTGGTTTTGCACTTCTTCTTTAAGCCGAGATGCTAACCATGCTAAAATGCAAGTATATTATGCAGCCTGGCAAGATTTCAGCAATTTTATTGAAAGGGCATTTTGTTATGTTTATTAGATTTGTCAAAAAGGCACTTTATGATGTTTATGAGATAGTATATAAATTTATGAAACTGTAACATTTTTATCAAAAATAGCCTTTGCTGGAAATCAAATAATGCAAGTAGTAAAACCTCCCATCAGAAAAATCCAGGCAGAATTTTCCATCAGGCAAGGTACAGACTCATCCACAGAACAATCTGTGAAATACTAACAATAAAATCCATGCTGTAAAGCAGTAGAAAAGATGCTGGGTGTATGCAGGAAGGCTGCAATGCTCCCAGCTGGGTGCAGATGTGGCCGTTCTCTCTGATGTCCTTGCCTGACTACAAGCGAGGGGCCTGCCGGTTTTGTTGCCCGAGCTTTTGCAGAAGGAAGGAACGAGCTTCTGGCTAGTGTTTGGCTTTGTGTTGTGTACTGCTGCCCATAATAATCACTTGTCCCTCTGCTTTCCAGGACACGACTGGCTGGGGTTGATATAGTGCACAGGAATGAGCCACAAGCACATCCTCCACCAGCTCTCTGCTCTGTCTCCAATCCAGTAAGCCCCTTCTGCAGGGTTGTTCTTTTTCTTTGTTGCTGTTGTTGCTTTTCATTTACTGCTGCTCATTTCTCTCTCCCCTCCTACACCCCCTTCAAGTAAAAAGCTGTCTTGTAATTCTGCTCAGAGAGCTCCCTTCTGCTCCTCATTTTTTTCTTTTGTTCATCCTCCACAATACCATCAAGATGATGTGAAACACTTGATCTCTTCCTTTTTCTTTCTTACTTAGGAGGTCAGTTTGGCACTCTGCAGTTGATGCTCTCCCCTTTCTTGGAGACTGTGATGTGGCAGCAGGACAGGCTGAGAAACAGATTAAGCCATTACTGTGTCAGCTGGGATCTTGATCACAGCCATGACAACATTTCCAAAATGAGGATTTTGGAATGCCATTCCCAAGTCTCTCTCCCAGGCAAGGGAAGGTGTAGCAACAATAAAATGTTTCCCACGCTCCTTCCATTTTGCTGAGGAACCCTAAAAAGTTGGAAAGGTGGTGGGGATGAGAGGTGTTGGAAGGTTAGGCAGGAGAAATCCATGGACTAAAGAGCTGAAAGAGAAGGGATGAGGAGGGAATGAAGTCAGCCCTGCCTGTGTGTCAAAGCACACTGTTCTTATGCTGGAGGAGTTCATTCTGCCATGAATCATAGAATCACAGCATTTCTGAGCTTGGAAAAGACCTTCAAGAGTCCAACTGTGAACCTAGCACTGCCAAATCCACCGCTAAACCACATCCCTTTTTCTGCTCTTACATTTACAGCTTGCTCTATGATGTATCAAAATGATACAGACCTAATACTCGTACAGACTTAATACCTAATAACCACAGCTAGAACACTAGAAGAAATAGAAAACTAAAGGCATAAAGGTTTACAATTTCCGAGTGGTACTTTTTGCACTGTTTTTATGTATGCTAAAGTGCACAGTGAAAATGGTGTTAATGTACTACTCCTAGAGTGACTGCTGTCTTTTAAACAGTTGCTTTTCAAAACACACATGATATTTTGGTATTGGAAGAGCAAAAAGAGTGTTGCAACCACAGTATTTCAATTTCAAAACTTTTTTATTAAATAAGGCCCTGAAGGGCAGAGAAGGGAGCTATTTGAAAGCAGAGCACAGACAAGGGAGATGTGATCACTTTGTGTAGCGAAAGAGTCGTCTCACAGGTCATCACTTCACCAACAACCCTTCTGGATCTGATTTGTCTTGCACTTTTGGGCGAGGAGGTGCAGCACCACCTTGCTTGCCGTTCTCCCTCACTCCACTAGGGGACACATTCAAAGCACAATGCCAAGTCGGGTCCTGCAACACCCTTACTAGACCTAAACTCTCATGATGCAAAGAGTGTGACTGTGGCTGTGACCAGCCAAGGGGTATTGAATCTCCTTCTATTTCCACACGTCTTGTTTTGGGAAATATACCTCATAAAATGCCATGGAAGCTGAAAGCTGACAGTGTCCATCAAATAGCAAAGTGACGTGTTTATTGTCCAAGCTCTCCCTAGCTGAAGTGGCAGTAGACTTGGATACCCCTATTAAGTATTTATCCATCTGAAAATGCTGCCCTGTCATTAGTTTGGTTGAGGTGGAAGTATAAACGACAGTGATTGGCCTGGACAGTATGAAAATGCAAAAGGCTGGGGGATGGTAAGTAAGTGACAGTGTGCAATTACTATGCAAACTTTAGAGGAATTATCATCATGAAACAAAACTTCCTTGGCATGGATGCTGCTTTCAGCAGACTTAGAATCCACAACCCAAACAGATTGAAGAAACTGCCTAAAATGACAACCACTCTGTTGGCCTAAAATGACATCAATTGCAGGGCTCACAGAACACATTTGTGTGCCTTCCCTCATCCCTCCCTCTATAACCCCAAGATACACCTGAACATGAAGCTTACCACCACCATCTTGAGAACTCTTTTACTGTAGCTATACAGCAAGTTTATGCTGTGTTTAAGGAGCGTCCTTGTCTGGGTCTGTCCTGAGTTTTTGTTTGTTTGTTTTTCCACAGGGAAAAGGTCCTAGATTTACAGGAATTCTACATTCTTTAGCCCTGACTAAGTTAGGACAAGACTCCTCTCTTCCACCAGCGTAGATCATAGCACACCAGCTTCTGCACCAAATATCAGACACAAAGCCTTGGGGAAGAAGCTGGTACATCAAACATTGACAGACACCTTGTTTACTGACTCAGAGTTTTCTCTCCCATTTTTGCCAGTTTTATTCCACCCTTGTTGCGATGAGCTATATCCTAAGCATATCCTTCTCCATCATTTTAGTATATACTTCTTTATCTCCAGGTCCCTCAAGGCATGTCTGATCAGCCTGCTTTTCCTGGGTGTATGATGACCTGTGAATCCTGGATGGCTGCTTGTTTGCTGGGCAAGGAGACTGTGAGGTGTGAGATAGTGTATGAGATTCTGAGTAAGTATTCACAGGCTACTTTTGGGTACATGCACCATTAGCTGAATTCCATTAGCTGGGCCCATGATCCAGCGAGAGCCTATGGCTAAGCTGATGAATCAACCCCGGCATGAAGAAATATCATATGGGATATCAGCAAGAGGCCAGGTAGAAAAGTTCAAAGTAGAGATGTGTCCACACAAAACTTAATACACCATAGCTCATCCAAAGATTTTTGCACAAGCCACTTTTTAAATAAATGCAGTGTATCAAAAGTGAACATTGACTCGCTGTAGTTCACTGTGTGAATTCAAAGTGTTTCAGGTTTGTAAGAAGAGGGTAGTACAAAAGCACAAATAGAATAAGCCGGCCATTAGGTAGCATTTGTCATGTGGCTGTGAATAACTGAGGAAAGCACGTGAGCAGCACATACGAGAGAGCCACAAAAGAAAGGAGGATCAGAGGCAATGTTAGAGCTTCTTCCTCTTAAGAATTTATTTAACCCACTGACTGCTCATTTGTTTAATTAAAAATAAAAGATTACTGAAAGACCTCCCTGGTTCTTGGATGATACATTAAGGATACCTTAACTCAGAACTTTGGGCTGGTACCCTTTGGACTGAACATGGCCTTGGCATACTCCCAGTGCCTTCCACCAATATACTCCCCATTACAACAGAGCTGACTTTGCCCTCTCTTCCTGAGGCCACATAACTGCGCTTGGTATTTATGAAAGGAATGTATGAAACAGAAATGAAATAGAAAGAACAGTATGACTGCAGATTTGTGAATTTTACTCCAGTCCAAATGAACTTGGAAAGATTTCTAGGCAAGCTTTTTAAGTCAGGGAATAGTAAGGCATCAGGTTTTTAAGTCTATCAGCACTGACGCTGATTCAGTATTTTTTGTATCACATTAAACACCAGGATTCATAGACGATCTGTCAGACTTTCAGAGGAGACTGTCCAAGCACTTTGAGGTCACAAATGTCTTGGAAACCAGATGTCCTTAATCTCTACATGTTGTTAGCAGGTCAGAAGAGTTTCTTGTCCACTGACAACCTTGCTTTGCCTCTGGTAATCTGATATGGATTACTTGACCAAAGAGAATTTGCTTCATACATAGAGGTGGCTGTTGCCATTCCTGGTGAAGACCTGACATCTTCCGAGGTTTGGAGCATTGTTTACTGTGGGAACAACTTTACTGCACTGTTCTTTAGGGCCTTTGCAAAAAAAAAAACAACAGGGGTGTAAAAAAAAGCATGGCTCTGAGGGGCTCGGTCACCCCTCGCCACTGCAGTTTGCATGCCTCATGATGGGATGGCAGCGAGTATCTGTCAGATGAGTCCCACTTTCCCTTTCCTCCCACCTGTGCTGCCCCAGATAGGTTTGTATCCTTTCCCTGAGACTGTGGAATCCTCTGTCTGCACACCATGAAGCCCTTGATACTCCTGTAACATAAGCAGAACAGGTATATGAGAGACTGGCTGTGTTCCAAACTACTCCCTGGGCAGCTCAAAGCAGAGCAGCTTGTGGCTGAACAGATGGCAGCGTTCAAAATACCTGGGCTCCCCCAAGCCAGGGGCTTGAGTTCCAACAGGGCCAATTCAAACAGCTATTCCCAGTTACCCATCTGCACTCCAAGTATCTTCCTGTCTCTAATGCTTTAGATAAGACATCACATCCTGAAGCTGTGCCTACTTAGTATGCCCACAACATTTTGAGACAGCACTCTCGGTGAAAACTGGGTTTTCCCCAGTGATACTGGGTAATGTTTGCACCCGGAATTATCCAAATATCCAACTGACAGGAATCCTAGACGTTCTGGGAAGTAAATTTTCTGGGGAGGTATTCAATAGATAAGATATTCTGCTATGTATATATCAATATTTACAATTTCTAGGACCAAATCTGGAGTCTCACTGAATAATTGGAAGAAAACACACATATTTTGACAGTGCTATGTAAGCACTTTGGGCCTCATTTCTAATTTATAATATGCTTTGGGATTAAAGGTGTCCTATAAATGTAAGATAATTATCAGTAACAGAATCTCTGCAAGTCCCAAAACAGTCAGCTAGGAACAGATACAGGGTATTCTGCATGTTTGTCAAACCAAATGTAACCACTAGGAGAGTATTTCTTGTCTTTTATTAGAATGAAGCAAAGAAACAGTATGAACAAATATAATTAAAAATACTTTCTGGATTACATGTACCCCTCATTGCTTTTGCAAGTCAGATATCAAATTTTGCCCTGTTTTCTAGGGGTTGATTTTTTACCCTATAGTCTTCATCTGATTTTACAGTCAGCATTACTTCAAGCTTATTACATTTGTAATACAATACAAATACAACACCATTAATTTAATTTTATTTACATTTCAGAGTTATTCAGCTGGAATAAATTGAACACAATTTGATTGAAACTGTCCTGCAGGACTGACTTTAGGCACACTCAGGAAGAGTGCTTTATAAATGATGGCAGCATTTAGTACACAAAAGACACCCTCTTGAACTGGAGGATTTGCACGAGTCATTATCTGATGAGGGAAAAGCAACATTGCCAAGAACAGGGCTAAACTGGGCAATTCTTCTCTGGAGCCCACTTTTCACTGCATGTGCCTTCAGAAGAGACACTGGCTGGAGAGCATGATGACAACACATACAGCTCCTACAGAAAGCAGCTCCTAACCTGGGTGTTTCGTTGGCACAAAAGCATCAGGACTCAGCTAAACTGTTCACGTGATGGAAAAGGAACGAGGAATATCAATGTTTGTTTTGTAGTGGTCCTTAGAAGTCCCAGTCAATGGTGGGGAAGCTGTTGTAAAGACACTTTGCAGAACCAAAAGACCATCCCTACCTCCCAGGTGTATGTAAAGGACAGACAGGGCAGTGGGTTGTTTGATTTGAGTCCGTGTGATGGAGAGTGGCCACTGGCAAGCTTTTCATAGGCAACATAGTAAAGGAGGGTTTTCAACAGAGATATGGAAAGATGATGAGGGTATTTTGCTGCTCTTTACCAAGATTCTTCCCAGTAGCAGCAAGGAAAAAAGCCCAGAAGTTGTTTCTATAAAAATGTTAACAAGTGAGAAGTAGAGACTGACAGAATGACGAGAAGGAAACAATATTGTCATAGCAAAGGAGAGGTCTTTGGCAGGGTGGGAAGGGGCTTGACAGGAAAGGTAAATAGCTTGTGTTTAACAAAGTAAAGAAGAGGAATGTAGTAGAGAGGAGCAAAGAATATGTAAAATCCTCAAACTGATGGATTAGGAGCAAGATCTTTTTAGCAGTATTTTGCAGGAATGTGCACAGACTGAAAATACACTTGGCAAGACCAAAGAGAAGGATGTTTCAGTAATCAAAATGCAAGACAATTGAATTTTAGCCAGGTTAGATAAGGCCATCTGATGCTTTTAATGAGAAGACTAGACTACTAGCAGCATCTTTCTTACCTTGCCTGGAAGTGAAAGGAAGAAGTTTTTAATCAATGTTTTCTTCTGACTATCACTGGATTTTGTTCCAAATTCTGATAACCGGCAGTATCTAGGAGACACTCCCATTCACATCTGTGGGAAGACATAGAATCATAGAAAAGTTTAGGTTGGGAAATATCTTCAAGATCATCCATCAGGTCCAACCATTACCCAATACTGTGAAACCTAACACCAAAGCATGTCTTTAAGTGCCACATCTACACATCTTTCAAGTAATTTCAGGGATGATGACTCCATCACTTCCCTGGGCAGCCTGTTTCAATGCTTGGCAACCTGCTTGGTGAAGGCTGTGGTATCTTTGGTGTCCTGCCACCTCTCTAACTGAGCTCGTGTAAGTCCTGAATGAGAGTTGGAAGATATTACTGTTAGGACAGGTAAGTAAGATTTGTTGGTGCTGATTTGGTGGTGTCTAATAGGTGAGCACTCAAGGTCAATCCTCTTATGGAACTAACAGAAGAAAAAGCGGATTTTTGTTTCAGACCACTGAGATTTTTGTGATCCATCAGCAAGACATTTGATTATGAAGAAACAGAATTGCCATGCTATACCAAACAAATGGACCATATAGTTTAATAATCCTGCTGTGATGGTGCCTGTAGAAACAATTCAGATTAAGTACAAGGAACCTAGCAGAAGACAAGTAGGGAATGACTTGCCAAAAAGGGGAAGTTTCTTTTTAATTCTTATCAGTTAGCAACTAGCCTAGGCCCTGAAGCAAGAGGGCTTATATCCTTCCATAACAAAGAAAATATGTATTCTATTTAATAAGAACATCCCCAATTACATTATCCATATAAATGTCTAATCCCTTTATTTAAATCCTACTAATCTCTTAGGCTTAATGTTATCTTATGGGAATGAGCTAATTAGGCATTGTATAAAATGTATTTCCTTTTAACAGTTTTATATTTGCTGCCTTATATTTCCATTGAATGTTCCCTTGTCCTTGTATTCTGGGAGCATGAATAGGAGCATCTATTTCTCCCTATTTCTCCTTCTTCCTACTGCTGACATTTTTCACATCCCAGTCAGGGACATCCTCTCTGATGTACAACTTCCAGTGTTTCCAGATGTTCCCCAGTCAAACACCATATTCAGATTGCTTTGCCATTTCTGCCACTTGTATATGAGAGCCTTATTCAGCATCTTTACCAAACAGAAACCAGAGCAGGGCAAAAGGGTTGTGCCATTGACCCAACCAAAGGCATTACCATGATGGCAGGCTGGTTTTGCCCCTACTCTGAGTAGACTGGCATTATTTGCAAATTTGAGCACCCCATTATGCCTTGAGCAGGAGAATCCACTGCACTCTCCCAGTTCCTTTCCGGCAGCATTTCTGTTCAAGGAAAACCCTGCAAGTGCCTGGGTGCTCTCCAGCAATGCTTCCAGAGGCACTGTCCTGTGCCTGCTCATGCAGGATGGCTCTGCCATTGCTCCATCTACTCTACAGGTGAGGAGGCTCTGTGGCAGTGTCCAATCCATCTCTAACGCCTCATTTTGCCCTCCCTCTTCCAAACAGTTAAACAGTAGCCATGGCAGGGATTAAGGAGGTGTCTTTCTGCCAATCCTTACCAACTTTAAAACTGAACGCTTATTCCTATGCTTTGTTTCCAGCCCTTTTGCAGGTGTTTGATGCTTCCTCCTCTCACCTTTTACCCCCCTTGCCTTTTTAATAGTATCTTTTTAGGAGGGGTTGATACATGTTTTTAAATGACCAAATAAAATCTGACAATTTGTTCACATCCTGTATGACCTTGCAGTGGTACTGGAGTCATGATAGTAAAGCTTAGTTCTTGCTAGACTATAAAGAGCCTGCATGGAGCAAAATATAGATATTGTGAAGGATTTCTATCTTCTAGATTCAGTACAATATTTCTTCTGGCACTCATCCAAGCTTCTCCACATTGATTTTTTTTTCTCAGAGCTTTTACAGGAGGCCAAAAAACCTTTACATTGAACCCAGAAGTAAACTGATCACAAGCCAAAGATGAGTCCTCTCTCTGCAGCTATCTGAACCATTACAGCAGCATTTATTGAGTGCCTTTATTTTTCTGGTTTTAATCTGCAGAGTGCTGACAGCTCCAGAAAGATCTTTCTTAATGGACTTTAATAGTGATGCAGCACTAAACTTATATAGCACCTGCCACACCAAGGCATCCCAGTAGACTTCCCAAATAATAGAGTTTAAAGCTTCTGCTTTCACAAGCCAAAGGCAAGGCTCAAGAGAACGAAATTAAGTTTAGCTTTTAAAATATTGACAAACTTGACATTATTAATTTCAAGAGGTGAATTCATCACTGCTGGAATCGATTGCAAGGGAGAAACCAGGGGAGGATCAGCAGAGACAGTATTGGTCAGCTCAGAGCCATACACATGCATGGGAACCCAGGAATGAAAACCCTTGTTCAATGTGCAACAATTGCATGTTTACAGCTGTTTAACCCACTGCAATTAAAATCAGTCATCCAGAAAAGCAACAAGAAGTCTGAAGTAGGACTTGCTGTATGTCATTTTGAGCTTTCATGTGACCTTCTATACAATCGTCTCAAAGCATTCTACAACTGTTCAGAGATTACACCTATAATGCTGCAAAAGCATTATAGGCATTACAAAACAAGACTCATAAAGATCAAGCAATCTTTGGAAATTAATTCATAGTAGTACTAATAGGAGAAATTGAGGAACTCAGGTTCTCAGATTCCCCATCTACTACTTAGCCAACAAAGCTTTCTGAAACTCTAAGAGGCCAATGTGTTCCATGAATAACTTCTCTTTCACTTTCGTACTAATCCTAAGAATGGTTGTATAGGTGTTATTAAGGCTAAGATAATGTTAATAATTGTAGCTTTTAACTGGTATAAAGCAAGTGTCATTTCCTTTCATCAATAGGATCTCATGCTTTGAAAGCCAAGAAAGCAGGAGAAGAACCAGACTTTATGTTTTCTGAGCAGACCAGTCTTTCAGGAATAAATGAAACAAGTCGGAAACATTTTGCAGACCACCTGAAGAAAGAATACAAGGAGATGCTGAAATGTTTAGAACATTTATAAACACATTTGAACAGATCCTGGTAAGAGATTTTACCTCATTTCAACAGAATAGGAAACCCATTTCCTAGCTGTCTGCATGAGCTGATGAAAACTGCTTCTGAACTGTGACTGCAAAGTTCAAGACAGGTCACACTTTTCAGTAGGAAATAGGGCACATGCTTATTTAGTATTACAACCAATATATACTTACTTTTTGGTTCCATATCTTTCCAAGTTAAATACATCTTCAAATGATTACAGCTATTTTCTTATTCTCAAGTTACTTACCACATCTAATAAATCTGTGAGCACCAATCTGTGAATCAAGATACAAGTTCCCATTTGAAACTGCTAAAATATTTTTTTTTATAATGGCAATAAATGTTTTTGATTCAGACAGCATAAGTAACTACATCTTATTGATATTATGCAGAACTGAGCTTGGAATAAGGCATTTTTATTTCTCTGCTGTAAGATTGTCCTCCATGATTTTCAAACCATTCTCAGACATTTTGCTACCAGGCAAAATGTGACATGTAAAATCAGCTACTGGAAGGAAATGGTATGACTGGGCAAAAAGTATGCATAAAAAAGGGCGAAAAGAGCTCTGCTTGGAAAGAGAACGTTTATAACCAAACTCAATGGGAAAAAAAAAATGGTCTGGGGATTCAAACTGTTCTTGTCATCCCATATGGGAACTCCACCCTTCCCCAAGGTCATTCACACTTTCTGCCTCCTGTGAAGTCCATTTACAATCCTTTTTTGAGTGTTTATTGAAGGTGTGAAGAGGGAAATATCTCTGACTGAGCTATGTCTAGCTAGGAACCAATTTGCACCTTCCACCTAATCCACAAATTTGCAGTATCACTTCTTTACACCTATGGGCAGAGCATTTGACTGTGGAAGCCAAAATGCTAACCTGGTGCCCTTGGGCTCTCCTACATTTTTTTTTTGTGTCGGGACAGTACAGCTGGGTAAAGCAGATAACAAATATCAAAGGCCCAGTTCTGTCACTTTATGAAAATATGGGAGTACTGTCAGCGCCATCCAATGAAGAAGGTACATCTTTGGGTTAAACAGATCCAAAATATGAAGTATTAGTGGATTTGGATGAGAAAATGATGAAGAGATACGTTATCCCAAATGCCTAAGCCCCACAAAGACACAGCATAAAACATGAGGCACAGTGCACCCCTTGGTTCATGCATTAGCCTGCGTGAACTGGGAAAGAGGCAGGATAAGAAAAGAAAGTGTGTGCTACCTTTCATATCCAAAGCTGGGGCAAAGAGTCATCAAGAAGCAGTTGATGCTGGTACTGATAAAGGAGGAGATCAGTCTAGGTTGGGTCATGGAGCCAAGGATCAGAGAGCAAAGGGGACAAAGAATACTCCGTGGTATTCTATAAGGGTGACATCTAATTGGGTGGGCCTTCCTGAGAGACACTGCCCCCCAGGCAGGGAGTTTGGTGAGGGACTGAGAAGCTTTAGCACCTTGCAGGGAGGAGAATGAATGATCACAGCTTTTTGCTTGGTTTTATGCAGGGTTGGCATGACATGGGGCAACAAGAGAGGGGAGAGGAAGTTTACGTAGTAGGTACTTTAGCCTGGGGCTTTTAGTGATTTTGTACCTGTAGAGGATTTTATGTGTTTCATTCAGGAGCCCAGTACTGCTGGGCACTGTCACAACATAAACTACAAAGGCAGTTCTGCCTTGATAAAGTTACCAGCCAGGAACAGGGAGCCCAGAACAGATCGATATATAATGTGGGAGTCATCGGCAAACCACCTGCTTAACCAATGTCTAACAGCTTGTTGCCAGAAATAGAATACAGGAGACTAACATGGGTGTAAGAGACTCTGCAGTAAATAATTCGGGATTATGCTACAGCTAACTACTGGTAGTTTGTCTCTGATCTGTTTTTGTCCTGCCTTACCTATGGCCGCTGTCCTCATGCATTTTACTTCAACCTCCAGAAAAAAAGAAAGCTAGCCATAGATCTTTTTGCAGGGATATAAATTAGAGCCTAGGTTTCAGTGTAAGCTGAACCCAAAATGGACACAGCTGAAACCTAAACAGCAGAGTTTAATTTTAGTAGTCCTGCAATGCCATCACATCTCCTAACCCTGTGTTTTCCAGACTCTCTATTGCCCCTCATTTTCCTCTAGCTTACTGGAAGCCACCTGCTTGTTTCTAGCAAAGCTGAAACCCAAAATATCACAACATTCTCCCTTGCTTCACTGCTCAGCTCTTTTCCAACAGCCTGAAAAGACATTACCTGAGCAGACCACTTGCTGGGCTGCGTGCTCAGTCCTGGGTGCTCACTTGTGAGAGAAGGGGAAAGAACGTGGTTTGGGTAAGCACACTGACACTTGCATGAAAACAGACATGGGAAGATGGCAAAGGAAGGGCTTGGGCAGATGTATGTCCTGCTTTGGGACAGGTGAAATACAATTAGACCATCTCACTATCTGCTTTACAAGGCAACAAAATGCAATGGCAAGAGCTGCCATGAGACTGTCCCAGAGGAAGGTGACTGACAAGGCACACGGACAAGTGTTGATACAGAATCAAAGCAGAGAGAGCAGAGTCCTTGTGAGAGCCCTTGGCAACAGGAGGACCAAAAAAACCAAGAATAGCTCTTGGGACAGATTGTGTGATTAAGTGGAGCTGGAGATAATTGTGTTTTAAAGATCTCCTGGGGAATGGGCTCAGAATAAACACAGCAGCGGAGTTGGATCTGTAGCTATGTATAAAGCAACTGATGCATTTTTTAGCATAAGACAGGAAATGGAGAACCTTGGTCTACATGAGTAAATTTCTTTTGAGCAAGTCAGTGTGCTGTTATCCAGATGTGCCGATACCAGTGGTGCAACACTGTCCCACACAGGCCCTTATGAGTCCCAGGGCTATACTGAATGAAAACATTAACAGGAATAATAGTGTCCAAAAGTTATTTCTCACAGCCTGCTATTTGGGAATAATGCAGAAAGCTGGGGAAGAAATAATTTTTTAACCATCTTCTGGATCTTGGTTCCAACATTACCTGGATGTTCACCCTGGTTATTCCTTATTCCTGACTGGGTGCCTCCCTTTTTTTTTTTAACAGACGACAGACTTGCTACAAGCTCTGATATTCACAAGCAGGATAAATGTCCAGCAGCTGCCAGCTAGCTCTCCCTATTCATTCATATGACTATCAGTCAACAGATGCTGAAATCTGCTGCCCATGCATGTGTGCAAACTAGCAAAGCTTTAAACCCCTTGCTGGCAAAGTCTCCTGATCTTCTCACAGATGTTGTGCAGATGCACTGTGCTGCAGTAAATATGAGCTGCATCCAGTAGGCTTTGCTAGCAGCATGGCCATGCCTTCAGCGCACCAGATGTGCGCACTAGCAGCAGCTCATAATATAGAAACCAGCTGCTCCCAGGTACTTAGATTTCAGCATTTAACTTCTGGGACCAGAGCAATGCAGTTTGCTTTTCTTTAAAAAGAGATACCCAGCTTTCAGTTTCAGCAGTACAGCATCCCTTGCCTGGTTGCTGGAGCCCTTTTTCCCAGTGCAGCCAAGGGCCAGATGAATGACCAGAGTGTAAGTGCAGCTATCTCCCCCGCTGCAGTAAATCAGCATCGCCAGAAAGCGCTGGAGTCGAAGGGAGAGAGTCACAGTGTGCGGCCTTCCAGAAATAGGGAGGTGAGGGGCCCACCCCGGAAATGCAGGGAGGCACCACTGAGAATGAGTAATGGATATCGACACCTACTCCCAATCAGGCTCCTGAGGGACTTGTGACACCTTCTGCTCCCGGAAGTGAATGAGCTTACTTGGTAACAAAAGTAGGTAACAACAGTACTTCACTAATAAGCACAGGCAGCTCACACCTCAGAGCTGTTGTCTATAAATTGCCTTCAAAAGGTGGTAGAAATTCCTGAATAGGGTTTTTGAAGATTTTCTTTGACCAGGAAAGCAGAAGGCTTTCTTCCCTAGTGAACTGATTAGGCCTGCGCTGACACAGTCTTAATCCAGCCTTGACTATGAATAACAGAATCGGAAAACAGAGCAGTTTGTCCCAGATCCCATTTTGAGGTGTTGAAGTGTCACATTTTTTCAGAAATAGAAGTCATTACAGACAAAGCCACTCTGACAGCTTTTCCCTTGGTCTTCTTAAACCTCTCATGTTAACCACTGCTGGGGGGATTAATAAAGAAATGAGTAAACTCAGCAGGTAACACAAGTGACAGTCCCAACAACACAGACAAGCTTCAGGAGGCTAATTGTGACAGAGAGGGCTTGAGGATCCCTGCTCAGAAGTCTCTCAGTTTTTGTATTGCTTCCTAAGAGCTCGCTGATAACTTCCCCTTTCCTAGCCTCCTGTTACTCTTTTCTCCATTGCTATGGTTTCTGCCTGTGGTATTTCACTGAAATGTTTTCAGCTTGTTAACCATTGACCTGCCCCATGTTCCACCTCTTCCCAACAGCAGCCTTCAAGATGTACCCTGTAAGCTGTCCTTCTGTTGAAAAGTTGTTATAAACAAGTCCGCNCCCATTTTGAGGTGTTGAAGTGTCACATTTTTTCAGAAATAGAAGTCATTACAGACAAAGCCACTCTGACAGCTTTTCCCTTGGTCTTCTTAAACCTCTCATGTTAACCACTGCTGGGGGGATTAATAAAGAAATGAGTAAACTCAGCAGGTAACACAAGTGACAGTCCCAGCAACACAGACAAGCTTCAGGAGGCTAATTGTGACAGAGAGGGTTTGAGGATCCCTGCTCAGAAGTCTCTCAGTTTTTGTATTGCTTCCTAAGAGCTCGCTGATAACTTCCCCTTTCCTAGCCTCCTGTTACTCTTTTCTCCATTGCTATGGTTTCTGCCTGTGGTATTTCACTGAAATGTTTTCAGCTTGTTAACCATTGACCTGCCCCATGTTCCACCTCTTCCCAACAGCAGCCTTCAAGATGTACCCTGTAAGCTGTCCTTCTGTTGAAAAGTTGTCTGTAAAATGTAAAATGCAATAATCCTCCTGAAAGCCATATGCAAATCCCAACAGTGGTTTATCCTCTCTCTCCTGTATGCATAGTTTAGACTTTACATGATCACCCAGTGTCTCATTCCTGTGCCAGCACTCAGCTCCATACCTGAGTGTAGGCATTCACCCTGGTCTTCTAGCCAGACTCTGACTCCACTGACATCCTCAATTTGTCCTACAAATCCACACATTTGGACCCCATGCAGGCCAGACTCACTGCTGAAGTCGAAGATGTGTTTGGGAAGCTGGAAGGGCAAGCAGACCTTCAGAAAGTGAAGAAACTGCAGTGAGTCTGTTTCCATCTCCTCTCCCTGCTCCAAGACCTCTACCTCCCTCACCCACACACAAACAGCCACTTTCCCTCCCACCTGCTCTAAGGAGTCCTCCCTCTCACAGCAGCTGTGTGACTCTGGGGCCACCTATGAACTTGGTGTGTTACAGGCTATTGCAATCTGGGATGGAGAGTCCCAAAGACTTTGGAACAAGGCTTGCCATGCCTGCTGCTGTGGCTAGGAAAAGGATGGCCGGTCCTTATGCTGTGGGGGGATACCATCTCCCCCCGCTCCAGCCAGCAGTGGCCCCACACTAGGCAGCCCATCCCTCTTTCTGCACTGCTGGTACCATCAGCAGAGCTGTGCAGGCGCAAAGAAAGGATCAGCAGCTGGAGTTTCACAGCTGCTCCCACTGGGGCTTGTGGTCATGAAGTTCAGGTGCTGCAGCTTGTCTCTCATCCAGTCTGCTCTCCATTTTCTGTCCCAGCTACAAGGTTGTTGTGCAGATCAATTTCTTTCTCTTGCAGCTGGGCCAAGGTTTCTCACCATGGCTGATATCTTGTCAGAAGCATCTCCCTAACTACTGCTTCACTTCCAGATTCTGAGTCCTAACTCCCCCAGTTCCGTGGAAACCATTCTTTCATGGTTTGCTGCTCTGATTTCTTATCTGTTGCTTTGCTGTCTAGGTTCTCCTCAAATTTCTCACCTGAGTGAAACAAAATGGGGTGTCCTGGCTTTAGCAGTAGCCTGTTAGAGTGAAATGCTATGCAGCTTGATAGAGGAGGGTACAGAAATCCCCTGCTGAGTTTCTAAGGAAAATTCTAAGCCTCAGCATTCTCCTTACCTTCAATGAGCACTATTTTCCTCACTCTCTGGCTAATACTCCAGCTCCTCCAAACTGGAGTAGCAGTTCTCCCCTTCAGGTGAAAGTCTCAGTGTTTTCAGCCCAGGGAGAGTAGAGGAGAGTAGAGCACACTGCCCCAGGAGTGTTACTGCAAGAGGCAGGACAGGATTCTCAGCAGCCCCTCACCAATTTGCCTCCTCTTCAGTGTCTGTCCAAGGCCAGTGGCTGCTGACCTGGCCTAGGGAGGACTCAGCTGCTCAGGGCCACCACCTCCTCCAACCTTTCCTGCTTGTATTCTGCCATCAGCTTGATGGGACAGGCAGAGTGTGAAACACCTGCGGCTCTCTGGAGGTGTGACTCCCAGCCTGGGGTCAAAAGGTGGCACAGATTTAACAGAATGGGCAGAAGGTGTGAGGACCACCGCAAGCACTGGTCAGCCCAGCAGATGTTGCTGCATGGCATGATAGTTGTGGTTGGCTGCACAGCGTTCCTGCAAGTCCACCTGGAGTCTGCCCAGTCATCTCCAGCTGGGGAAATGTGTCTCAGAGGAAAGGCAAGGGAACTGAGCACAAATGTGGTAGCTCAGTTATACAGCGTAAAGGAAAGCTGTCAGTGTGCGCACAGCAGGGGAAACTGTGCTATGGGTACAACTGTTAACACTTTAAACTTGTTTCATTAACAGCATCAGACAAATTTGAAACAGCTGCTCTGTATGCTCTTCATTTCCAGTGGCAATGTCTTTTTTTTTACTTGCTGTAAAAGAAATTGGTGCTGCTGCTGCTGCTGTTTACAAAATTACCCGAGCTGTACTTATGACTTCTAACTTCTGATCTTGCTGTGATCACATGGATACCATAAACGGCAGGATCAGGATTTGCTCTGCTAACCTTGGTGCCACAGCCCTGAAAAAGCTAAATGCTGGATACATTATGGAGGGGAGCAGGCAGGGGCAGCAAGGGAGAACTGTCAGCTCTCATTTCACATTCTCTAAGACCTTTTGTCATTGAACTACCAAACACTTTCTCATGACGCCAAGCAATTAAGCCTCCCTGACACTGGAGTGTTTATGAGGGAATTACTGCTCATCTCAGCCGTGCTCAGAAACACCAGGTCAGAAGTCAGAGAATAAATAAACCTATTGAGGTGCCAAGAAATATGTTCAGTTGCTGCGTCCCTGGGGCTGACATCTTCAGAGCAGTGGAGGAAAGAGCAGAAATAGCTTATATTCAAACAGATTACTGGGGCAGGCAGCTTCCAATCTAATGAAGGGTGAACTTTTTCATATTTATACAAGATGAGAGTTTTATAATGCTTCTTTATCTGTGTTGCAGTAGGACCCAGAAGACCTAGGTGCAGACAAGATCCCTTTGCACAAGGCATTATGAAAATGCTGAAAACAGGTAAAGAAAACAGAAGAAATATATGAATATTACTAATATTCTACCTTTCCATTTAACCATATTCTTTTGGCCTAAGCTGCTTTTTCAAATCGAAGGACATGTATAGTGCTTAATTAATTTTTACCCATGTAATTTATAAACCAAGTAGCTGCAGCAAAGATGATTTGGGATACCACTGTTAAACAAACCTGGACCCTGTGGCAGAGGAAGCAGGTCCTGGGAGGTGCTTATAGGAGCACCCAAGGCATGAGTTCTGCAAGACGGCACAGACTCTGCATCAGTTGCTATATTGGGAGTTGAGCAATGTGATTACTACATCTGCAGATGCCTTCTTATGTGACCCAAGGCAGCTTGTTTCACTTTCCAAAGCCGCTTTCCTCCTGGTAAAATTGCTGTAACAATGCTTACCTTTTTTTTTTTTAATTAAAAGAAGTCCTGGAGATCATTTGCTAAAAAGAACATTCAAAGGCTAAGAATGGTCTTTGCTGAGTCTGCCATCCAGCACCAGGAAATGCCTAGCACAAATTCAGCATCATTACAGATTCATAAGTCTCATGGTTTCTAATAATAATGAAAGTCTCACTTATATAGAACATAGAACCATTGCATCATTTAGGTTGGAAAAGACCTTTAAGATCACTGTGTCCAGCTGTTAACCCAGCACTGCTGCTAAGCCATGTCCCAAAGTGCCACATCTACATGTCTTTTAACATCTGCAGATTTAGTTTTCTGTGAGTGATTTCAGCATCAGTGGCTGTCACCCCACTGTGGGAGGTCACACTTTTGTCTTCTAGGCATCCTCACTCCTTTTACTAAATCATGTCTAATATTCAGATTTTTTATTGGAAATATCTTATTTGGCATTTTTAGACTAGCCTAGAATGTTTAGTTGCACTCCAGTTTTTCCACTTGTGCTTTTTTCAAAGTGCCCTGGATTACCTTAGGGGCAGATGGGGGAAGTAATACATGTGTGAAAAAGATAGTAGTATTACTAATTGCCTCTGGGTTAGTAATAATAATGCAAAGTGCACCTGGTTAAGAATCTTCTCTTTGACCTTGGACCCTCCATCTAGCCATTAATTGCAAAGAAATGGCACTCTCTTAGTCACAGTAATAGCAACAACGGCCATTTTTTATTTCTAAAAACACCATCCAATAAAGATTACTTTACTAGAGTGCCCATGAGATTATTGTTTCCAATTGAGAAAATGAAACTGAGGCACAAAGAGACTTAAAATAACCAGAAGAATGTCGAAGTCCCAACTCCAAATTCTGTGTTGTAATTACTTAGACTTGTCCTTTAGTTTTCAAGCTTATGTTTTATGTTTTAAAAAGACACAGCTACAAAAACCTTCTAATCTGCATGACTCATAAATTGTTAATTCATGGCTGGTAATTTTTTTTTTTTTTTGCTTTGTCAACACAAGCAATGTTGGGAGCCAAGATGAGCTCAGCTTGCTTTCTTTAATCTGGAGACTTCCTTCAAGCAGCAAAGAAAACCGAGTTGGATTCATTGAGGCCCAAGCCAGAGGCTAAGGTGCGGGCACTTCTCTCTTCAGACAGCTTGCACTGA
Organism: Dryoscopus gambensis; assembly: GCA_013389985.1. Classification (NCBI taxonomy): domain Eukaryota; kingdom Metazoa; phylum Chordata; class Aves; order Passeriformes; family Malaconotidae; genus Dryoscopus; species Dryoscopus gambensis. Next base: position 10,512 of record WEIT01038977.1, on the reverse strand, counting down.
CACCTAACTTACACTAAATGAATAGGCAAATGTTGAGGCATTCAGCTGGATCACACCCTGCCAGGCCAGGTGCATACAAAAACCAAGGTATGCCTTTAAAACGGAGAAAATGAGATGAGCCTTGCAGTTAGGAGCAGGCATTTGCAAGCCTGGCAGCCTCGGCCCCAGTTCAGCCAGCCTTTGGCACAGTTCAGTCACCTTTTCCGGGGTCAGATCTATGTTGCTGACTTGCTGCAGGTTAATGCCTTCATGGTCTGCAGCCCATGCCCAGAGCTCTAGTGAATCATCATAATTGTTCACTTTTATCGTTTGCTGTGCCTAGAGCTCAGACATGTCCTCTCCACTGCCCTTTCTCACATGCTCATTTTATTTCTCAGCCTCAGTACAGGTTCTAACAAGAATGATCTTCCAAAAGAAAAGATTTCACTAAGAATATCTGCCTACTGAAGAGGAATAAAAAGTGGTGATTATTTCAATCAGTTCAAGAGTCTCTCAAACAGACTGGCATCACGAGTCACTTTTATCATTTCATGGTAATTTAGATCTCAAGATGAGAAGAAGATGTACAATACTTGTGACGTTCTCCACCTGCTCCACTTTATGGTTGTGCACATGTATCTCAGTCAGGCAATCGTGTTTATACTAAAATAAACCATCCCCAGATGTTCTGATTACAAACAGGTACAACCTTTTCTAGCGTACTGAGAAAAAAAAAAAAAAGGGAGCACTTGAGAAACAATGGTATTTAATTGATGCCTCTAAATTTGGTGGAGTTTTGCCTCCTGATTCTGTGAGGTCCATTACCTCATCTAATCCTGCAATGAGGTCCTGCTGAGAATGAGCAGAAGTGAACCTCAGTGAGAGGTTAAAATCAGACTTTACCATGAGAACATTTTCAGCCTATGTCCTAAGAATTTCTCTCCTTAGAGACATCCGTTAGTATTTTTTACTAAATTCTGTGTGTCCTGCTAGCAAATACCTTCTATTTTTGTTGACAATTTTAAATAAGAATGTACGGTTATAATCTTTCCCCAAATGGCCAGACAGCAAACATTAGACTTTTCAAGTATTTCAGTGTCTGCAGCCTGTATTTTGGCTGCTTTTCTCTATATTCTCTGAATTGTCTGTAAAAATATGCCTGGAGAATAGCTGCAGGGTTACTCATTAAAAAGGATTAGCACCTTCCCCATCTCTTTCATGCATTCAGATACCCAGAACTAAAATTGCATGAGCTGTTTCTCTTGTTATGTACTTAAACTGTTGCTCACTAGTGGCATCACTCTTCTCCAAATTACCTTCCCATCACTCAGTAGGTGTTTCCCCCTACCTAATGCATATTTACAATGCATATTTGCTTCCAAAGGTTGAAACATGCTTTGCTGTATCTGGACCATTTGATGACTTTCTGCATATGAATATTCCCAGCCCTGTCCAACTAATATGCTGCATATCCCTCCATATGTTTCCTAAGTGCTGTTTATCCATTTGTCTGTGGATCCTTGTACATTGTTGAGAAAAAATGCAGGGCTTGCACTGTGGATGAAAAAAGCCAGAGAAAATGTCACTTAGCACTGAAACTCCTCAGGGGCCAGAGGCCTGGCTCAAGAGGAGATCTGTTGGAGGGAGAGCCTGCACACTGAATGCAGGTTGCAGTGCCCTGTTCATGACTGCATTAAGTTTAGATCAGCTGAACCAGTAGTCTCCTTGGCAGCCTCTAAAGAAGTGCCGCTCAGCCGTACTTCCCCGTGCTGCCACATTTCAACACAAAAACAGACTTTCTAGTGGTTGCAAATGGATGGATGTAATTAGCAGACACATGACACAAACCAAAATATTAAAGGGTTTAGAAAAGCAGGTACAGATTAACACACTGAATTTTCAGGAAACTACACTGAACTGATACATTGGTAATTTTGTGTTGTCTAAACAAAGTAGGAAATACCACAAATATACAGAACCAGTATTGCAAAGGTCATATTAAAAAAAAAAAAAAGGCCAAATACATTATTACAAACATAGCATGAAACCAAAGCACATGCTCCCGTCTTCTCTGTCCCACAGTATTCCATTGCACTATAATCCTGAAGTCCATCACCTGTGTGTGCCCCTGAGATTATTCTTCCTTAGGGCATTAGTAGTAGCCAGAGTTAGTTGTTCGTGTCTCTTCACTGGCACCATGCTTAATACGTGTTTGCTTTGTGTAATAACATTGTCCCTAAACTCATGCTTTTCTTGTGTTTCACTTTGGAGTGAATTATCACACCCTTGCAGGGTTTTTAAAAATCTGAACTCCTTGGAAAACTGGAAATCTGACATTATCCCAACATCGCTTTACAAAATTATAGACTCATAGAATGGCCTGGGATGGAAGGGACCTAAAGATAGATCCAGGGACACATTCCACTAGACCACGTTGCTCAGAGCCCCATCCAAGCTGGCCTTGAACACTCCCAGGGATGGAGCATCCTCAGTTTCTCTAGGCAACCTGTTTCAGGGCCTCACCACTCTCACAGGTAAATATTTTTTTCTTACTATCTAATCTAAATCTACTTTTTGTCAGTTTAAAGCCATTTCCCCCTTGTCCTTGTCCCTACATGCCCATGTAAATGGACTCTCTCCATCTTTCTTGTAAGCTCCCTTCAGTTACTGAAAGCCAAGGCTTATTTGAAATGACACAAGAGTACTGAGCAGAGACAATGCTTCTCCACGACATTGTAACAGTTGAAAGCTAACTCAGTATGAGCTTACCTTAATTGCAATTATACACATAAAGCTTATTAGATCATCTTTAAAAAGCCACTCCTTATCTGAGGGGAGTTTACAGCTTTTGGTAATAGTACAGGTAACCAGCACAAAAGAGATAATTTCAGTTTCCAGCTGACTTAGTGGCTTAAAGGGCTGATTTAACAAGGCCGGGGCTACTTTTATGCACGTACTCACTTCTCTTGGTACCCTCAGGAGTGTTGCCTCAGCAGCTCAGCTTTGTCCCCAGAGAGCTTTGCCAAGAGGCAGCCCTGGTGCTTCAGTGCTCAGGGTGGTCTGCAGCCACAGACACCTCAGAGAGGGCACACAGCTGCACGGTGGGGAGTCAGGCAACCGCAGACCAGAACGGTTTGATAAAATCACCATCATTAGTGAACTGTCACGAACCAGCCTCTTCACAAGAGGTCTGTTTACATGACTTCAGTTAAATTCCAACTTTTTAATAAAAAGTTTTAAGCATGTGTGTATCTGTTTTTTGTTATTGCTTTTTTTCTGTCACGAATTAATTTGATAAAAAATGCTTTAGGAAGCTTAATATTAAAGCCATAATATCTTTGACAGAATTAATTAGTTGTTCACAAAGATCCACATACTCTGAACTTGGTTAAGAATGTTTATTATTTTCACAATTTAATAACCCTGGTTTTAATTGCAAAGCAAAAATCAAAGTATAAAACGGGCAACAGCAGTCAGGAACAGATCAAAATTCCACCTTCATTAATGCCACATCAAGTATTTTTCCACACATTTTCCACTTAGATCTGAAATTTCTAGCGGGGGGGTCAGCAATATTTCCATTTCACAAACAAAACCAAGGCAGAGAGTGCAAGGCTGTAACTTGCTCAATACTACTGGCTAAACCAGTACCAGAAGTACAATCCCCATTACTCAGCCCTCAAGTCCAGACGCTGGAAATTCCCCTCTCCTTTCCTGTCCGTCAAAGGGCGGCAGCCAGAAATGACCGTGCCCGCTGTGCTCTTTCCTCCCTGCCGTACTTACCTCTTGCAGGTCCCCAAGAATGGGGCCAGAGCAGCCAGCCTTCTCCCGGCTTCAGCCAGCCCACAGCTCCGCGTCCGCACGCAGCAAGCGGTGAGGAAACCCCCGAGTACGTCAAACACCTACATGGCTTTATTTCGGACCGAGGGAAACCCAGGACGAACATCTACAGAATAAGAAGGCAAACAGAAGGCCAAACGTGGCCCTCGGGGCCCTCCAGACCTCCCTCCAAGCGAAGCCCAGAGGGAACAAGTCCCTGTCCTCACCCTGCACCGCACCAGAGCCCCCCAACCTCCGGGGAGAGCTCCCGAGCGCGCACAGCCAGCCCAGCCCCGGCACACTGCGCTGGCAGCGACCAGTGGAAGTGAAAGATATTCAGTATCCCCCCCTCGGCGAAGCAGCTCTCGGCACAGCGGGAGCCCGGGCCCGTGACGGGCCCGGCCCGGCCCCCCGGGACCCGCTCCCTCCGACCGACTTCCGCGTCGGGGGC
>WEIT01038975.1:37941-74795 GCA_013389985.1 Dryoscopus gambensis | reverse complement strand
ACCAACCAGAACACACAGGTGGGATACGTGTGACCAGGGCAGATGTAGGGGCAGGGGAGACCGCCTCCCAGATCCCAAATCCACCCGAGCATCCCCGCCTCCCCCCAGGGGAATGGGGGGAGGGTCCCACGACACATTTTGCAGAAGCTTGCTCACAAGAGATGTAAGCTTTCTAGGGAACGGGGAAACCAAGACACTGATGGTGCACTGCCCTTCTTTCAGGCTGATCCTTTGGGGAAGAGCACATAGATAGGAACAGAAGTGAAGCATCAGCTGGGAAACTCTACACATATAACTGTCCACTCTCCATTCCACCCAGAAAACTCCAAGCCCTCTTGAAAGCACTGAACACCCACTTCAAAGAGACACTAAAAAGATTTCTCTAACAGAGCTACCACTACAGAAGAAAAATAGAAACACATCAAAACCAACTCCTTTAGGCTTCTTGGTTTAAATTCTTCAGAAAACCCTTGGCAGGATGGGTAGGGCTATACCCTCAAATAAAAATCTTTTTGTAACAAATTTTTGTTCTAATTAACAACACTGATAAAATTATTTCAGGAGATTTACAAGGTTTTCCCAACTGCTATAGCAGTGACGCAGTAAGAACTGCATGAATTCTGCAGAAGGCTTGGATCTAATGCACTCCAGTGTTTTAAAACTAAAATCTAGATTTCTGTTTTGAAACAATAAAGATATGTACCTAATTTTGGTTAGATGTCAACACCCAGATTCTCTTGTTCGGGGAAGTAGGTTGAAGGGATTTCTGAGGGAACTAAGGTGAAGCAAGAGAACTTCCAGACTATAGACCAGTTTGCTATTTTTAATGCAGGTAAAACAAGTCTTCAATTTCAGATAAAAACTATTAGAAATTTCCATCATTAGCAAATGGAAGGTGCCTGTTCTTTTACAGTCTAAACAGCAGTACTTACAAAGTACATTTGCAAGTTAGAGGTTTGAGTCAGAAGAGACAGAATATCTGTGTTCCATTTCTATTCACTGAAACATGAAAGCAAAGTTCATGCCTTATTTAAGCACACCTATTAATTAATTTTATATTAAAATATTTTCAATTCTTAAAAGCTTAATGCTTTAGTACATCTTTTAATACTGTCAACAGTGTGGAACTTGCCAGTCTGGTTTGCAAGTATAAACAAATTCTATGACACCAAGCTGCAGTGACAGTACCAGTTCCTTTTGCTCTGGCACTTATCATAGAAGTCTACCATCAGAATTGCCAAACAAGCACTGTTACCAATGTACCCCATCTCTAATGTCCTGGCTGAGCAAAGCAGAGCGAAAACTCACCAGCATTAGTGTTTACTACTCATGGAATGGTATAAAAGTTGCCATTGTTTTCATCATATTGTAGACTAGAAAGATAAACAGATGATTTAAAACTGTCACAGCTTATTCAGCATTCAATTGCAAAACATTACAACCAGAAGCCTTAATAGATTTCTTTGGAAAGAATCCGCAGACATAAACCTGGATGATTCAACTGGCTATAGGGAAAGGGACAACATTTTTTTTTTTAAAAAAAAGATTAAACTTGTGTAACTGTTCTATTGGGAGATGCATATTTATAAAAGATTAGTTTTGGCTGACTATGTCAGCTTTAAAAAGCATTTTATCCTAAATATTAAATAACAGTGAAGATACCAAATCAAGTACATTGGTAGGGGGAGAGCCTTAGAATCTCTTTAAAGATGATAAAAGGAACACAGTGTCTGTAACAACATTTTTTAAAAAGCTGACACTCATATTCTCTGGATAATTATATTTTATCATCTTACTGCAATATAAAACTAGGATAGTAACATGAAAGGATCCCTGGAAAAAAGGTCCCTGTTTTCTGCTGAAAAAGCCTGTGCTGTGCAGCCTGTTCTGCAGTTGACCAGAAGCCTGGCAAGCTTACCCAGATGCAGATGAGACAAGTGAATGGAAGCTTTTTAATTACACATCATCAAAATAAAAGCTGAAATGCCACTGCCCGAGGGCATGCAGGACAACCTCAGTTCCAGACAGCCAGCACTTTGTGCTGTGCAGCCTGTCTTAGGCCATGTGCTCTTCAAACACCAAAGACAGGCAATGTGGAAGATGCAGTGATTTATTTGTGAGACTGTTACACAAGGGCAAATGCTGTCAGCCAAGGTGCAAGAGTACCAGCTGCTTCTCCTCCTCAGATTTCTCTCTGCTGCAGGCAGCATTTGCTACCACAATGTCAGACAGATTCCCATACCCAGGATCAGTGTCAGTATATTGCTGCACTAGTTGTACATGGAAAGTCACCTCAGAGATTTTGAAATGGAGCACCTGTACAATTTTCTAGATGAAAAACTCTTCTGGACTTCAACTAGAGACTATTCTCCAAACTATGAGGTAATTCCTGTGAGTAATTCCAAGTCACAATGAAGGTTACACCTACTGCTGAGAAATGGAGAGTTAGGCACAGACCAGCCTGCTTTCTATATCACACCGATTCCAAGGTGAGATTGCTTGAACTGCAGAAAGCAACTTGAGTTGCTTGATACCCATTATTTGATATCCTCTCTCAGAGGGCACAATGATCAAAGCATATTGCAGCCTGTGAGTGTTAGTGAGATAGCAACTGCGGTAAAATGAAAGTGGGCCTGGAGAGAAGAGGAAAATGGATACTTTGCTATACATTGCTCTATTGAGCAATTTGATCTTGAGATATAGTAATTTTTGAGAACAATGCAATCTCTTTGGTCTCAGCTTTGCAAATAGAGGACATAATCACTTCTCCCCACCAAAGTAAAATAAAATGAAACATCCTTTTGATGCAATATATATTTTTAATTTAAATGAGTATGTCACAAAATGAACAATATCTACTGGTTAATTTAAGATACTCCTACCAACACAGAGCTTTCCAGACCGACACAGTACTTTCTTCTTGCCACCCCACTGGCACATACAAGTCACCACATCTGAACTCAGTGTGTACCCATGCTTTCATCTATCCTTTCAACTCTTCCGATTTAGCTGCATGTGCACTGAAGTTCATAGTTATCATCCCAGTGACTTCATGTTTTAGACAGAGTAGACCCATAATGGTGGTACTTCTGCCACCACAGAATCACGGAATGAATCATAGAATGGTTTGGTATGGAAGGGATCTTAAAGATCATCTACTTCCAAACTCCCCACTATGGGCAGGAACACCCTCCACTAGAGATCAGGTTGCTCAAAGCCCCATCCAGCCTGGCCTTGGACACCTCCAAGAATGGGGAATCCATAACTTCCTGGGCAACCTGTTCCAGTGCCTCACCACCCTCATGGTGAAGAACTTCTTCATACATGGCAGCATACTGATCATTCAAAGGCAAGGCACTACTGTTTTTCTGTGTCACAGTAATTAATTCCTTTCTACATCAACCAAGTGATTCTGTTGCCCTGTGAGGACATCCCCACACAGACACACTGTTTTAAGTGCAGTCTCAGTGTGCCCTGGGTAAGAACAAACGTGTTATCTTCACCAACATCTGAATGCTGAGCCTTGGCCTTGCCAGGTGAGGTTTAGACCATGGAAACAAATGAGGTTTTAGAACTGCTTTTTTCCATAGGGAGGAAATTCAGATAGGTACTGGCTTTCTTGGCATTATATGGAAGAGACGGATTTCAGTAGCTTTCTTTTGCTTTCATAATCTCTCTCTGCTGTGTGCGCAACTGCAGGCATACTCTAAAACTAGGGCGCTTCTAGCATTTCCCACACACCACAAGAGCAGTTGCAAGAGGCATAAGACACTCAACAAATGAGGTGATATGAACTTTTTAAGCATAAGAAAGTTCAAAAATAAGACCATTCTCCTTCAAAGCCTTCTTTCTTTGGTTATTCTGCATTACCACCTTACACAACTATACAAGTGAGATTACAGTGCATTTCTCTCACTGCATTACTTTTAGAATACATTTACCATCTCCCTGACCTTCTGGATACCTCCAACCACTTTCTTTCTACAGAGCTTCAACCAGCAGTACAGCAGCTCTCACTGGATTCCCAGTTACTAGCCTGCCAATTCCCTCACTACCCGTCCCTATTAAAAAAACACCTACAATAAAGCTCAAGAGAAATCCATTATCCAGGATTTCCCCTCCTCTGCTTTCAGTTAGTTTAAACTCAGAATCACTGTATCTGCTGAACTAAGTGAACTCCTGGCCTTCATCCCATAATTGCTTTAAAGCATCCTCAGTCTCATCCTTTTGTGTCTATGAAGAAGATTTGGTTGCAAGAGTAACTTTGTTCAGTTACCTCATTTGCGAAAGAATAAATGGGCACTCATCGTAAGAAGAGAAACAGGATCATCTCAGCCCAGCCTATTGATTTAGTGGCTATTTTCATCTTACAGTCAGCCATAATAGAAGTACATTTGCACAAACAGACAACTGACTTTAGACTGAGAGTGTTTCATGCCCATTGTGGTTTAGTTTCACAGGACAGCTCCCAAGAAATTGCTCTGCACAGGCCCTGACAACTGCCTTTGTGAGATCATATCTTTTGCCAGAGAATGAGTAAAAATATGGATGTTCAAAACACAAGAAGAGAGGATAAGGGAGAAAAGAAGTATTATTTAATACTAACAGTCTGAGGCACTTAGTGCTCCATGCAAAGGAATATGGGGTAAAATTTGCTATAACTGGCTATAGAAGCTGCAGAGTTTTCTGCAAGATGCAGTTTCTAAAAAAAATAATGAAGTACAACAACGTTGTTAACTTAGGAAAAAGTTCATTGCCACGTGGGTTTCAGCTTCTGACTTGGCACCCTGAACTGAACGTGGGAGAGCCGTGTCAACACCAGACTTCGCCACAGGAGCTTGGCTTGGCTGAAAAGCCACGTTAAGCATTACACTTGAGATAGCTACACTGCTCCTCGTACCTAATTATCTTCACACAACAACATTTTAGGCCACTTAGATTTATGTCTGGCACATTTACTGGGATTTCTCTTCCAGAGAGATAAATTCTAGACTACCTACAAGTTAGTGGGATCAATACAAGTAACATAGGCAATCATTTCACTGCTGCAGGGTTTCCTGGGCAAAGCTCCCTGCAGCTCAAATTTTGCAGAGATGTTCAGCGTCCTCCTTCCAGCCTCAGAAAAATAAAACATGAATAATGCCTGCAAGTTACTATAGCAACAACCACCTCTCAACTAAAGACAGCAGCAAGATTCACAGAAGCCAGGCTTTGTTTATATAACCTACTCTGGACAGACAATTATTTCCGAAACAGTTAAAACTACAAAGACTCCATGCTGTTATTTAGCAGTTGAGTTCCTGGATGCACACATTCAGGCCATTACTCTAATTCAGAGTACTCCTGCCTGAGGAAAACAGGCAGTTTTCTGGTAGCCTGCCTCTGCCTCGCTGGAAGCGATGCTGTAACTACTTAAAGCAAGTGCAACACTCCATTTGCTGTTTCTTCTCCCATTCTTTATATAAAAGATACAGCCTATGACTGCAAGCTAAATAAAACAAGCATTTAGTGTGGTGCAAAATGCATATACGCAGAAACAGTGAAGCAAAAAGGAAGGTTTCCCACCACTGCTGAGCAGGGAACAGAGCTGAAACACTGACTTAAGAAAATGTATTTCTGTTGCATGACTTATCCTTAATCACTTCAATCACTGTCAAAAATAAAAGCTGTGCCAGGCCTACACTATCATACTTAAGGAGGCAGAAGACAAATACAGCTAATAGCAGCCAAGAGCTCAACAAGATTCTCAAGACATCACTTACTGCAAAACTTGTGTTTCAAAGTAAACATCATAGGAAACTGGAAAATTTATTTTCAATTCAGGGAGCCGGTCTTTACTGCTGTCCAGCTGTCAGGAAATAGAGCTTCCTGAGGAGCTACGTATTGCTTGGCAGAAAGGCAGCAGAATCTAATTGTTAATTACAGCACTCCATGCACAGAAATGAGTCTGCACAAACAATAATTCCTGGGCTCCATGTATTTGGAAAAATTATAATAAATTAATATGTGTTTAGAAAGGCAAGGATATTATTTCAATAGGAAAGTACTTACATGCAATCTTCAAATAACACCAACAACTACTTTCAAAGAGTCTTTGCTATGAATACATCAAATGGTTACTAGAGCTCTTTGGCCTTTATGTTTTAAGAATAATTCATCACCAAAATTCATCATCAAAACCAAAGTATATTTTTTACCCAGATTCTCTCTCAGACTTGAGCCTGAGTGTCACACCGCTAAAAAGTGCATCTTGTCTCTTTACACTGCCACCTCACTCTCTCCACACAAACCCACCACCTGCAGAAGTCTTTTAAAAAATCAAAACTTGTTTCTCTATAGAATCTCCATGGGCAGCTGATTTCTCTTAGACACAGACCACTCTATTGGCAGCACAAACGTTTGCTCAGAGTCCAGTACTACAACAGCTCTTCATACATCATAAAAGCATAAAACATTCCAAGGCCATGCAGGTTCTCTTTTAGTTCCTTAAGCATTGGTGTGTTTGGCTTTCCAAGCAATTTCTTGTTAGCTCTCTTGGTGATTGGATTGCCTGGCCGCCATAATTTGCAGCTCTTAAGCCTTTGGAGAGATATATTTCACTTTTTTCCCTCTCACAGTCTTCAGAGAAACCTTTTGTCTCTGACTGACTTACTTTTATTTTAAGCATGTTTCAGTTTCAAAACCAGTCTGAGAGAATTCAGCCATATTCAGGTTACAAAAACCACTGAAAATTAAGTCCTCTGAAGAAAAAACATATGTAAGAATGGTTTGCTACAGAAAATAAATCAAAACAAACATTTCTTGGTCTGTTTATCTAAAAGGAGCAACATAAATCTTCCCTTACCTCCTTCCACTGCTTTTAGTTTGATACATATATATATATATAGGTAGTCTGTATATCCAACAAATCAAAGAGGGTCTTAAAAAAAATTATTATTGTCATTGTATTTGATGCCTTAGTTATATGGATAAAAGCCACCATGGTGCTGTTTGGATTCTGTCTAACAGACAAAACACGGAATAAATGTTAAAGTTGTTGCCTTGCTTTTCAGCTCTAATTTTTAATTGTTTTATAATGATGATGCAACAGAATATGCAATGTAAAACATCTGAGTAAGTGCAGCAACATGCTATAATTAAAAAAAAATCTATTTAGCACGACGTTTCAAGTATTCAAGAATAAAAAACAATAAAAACCTCAGATATTACTTTAAACTAAAACCCTCCAGTGTTCAGTATTTTGCAACAAATGCCTCTCATTCTTAATACTAAGACATGCACAAATGGTTGCTTTTGGACTGTTCCTAGTAACTAAACTACAAACTCTCAGATGTTTGACTTTTCCATTAAGCTGTATCATCACAACCTCAGGTATGGAGTGCTACTGAGAGAGATCAAAGCCTGACTTGATCCACAGTTATTTAGCCTTACTGATGGGAGGGTTATTAATTTCCAATTACACAATCACATGCTTAATTATTTGATAGTATGTCACGCGTAAGTTGTATTAAAGCAAGTTGTAGGGTCAAGTTTCACACTGAGATGTCCTTATTTTTCAGTGCTTGGACTTGAAACCCTAAAAGTTAACCAAAACCTTGCATAATGCACTGACATATCAGTCACATAAATTTAAAAACATACAAGAATTAAAAATAGGTAACTTTATATACAAGCAAAATTCCTTTCCAGTAGCTGCCCTCCTGTTCCTCTTATCCTATGGAACAACATCTTTGGCCTCTTTCCTCATCTTACATCCTCTTCCATGCCTCCTCAACCTTCTTCTCTTGTTCCTGAAGCTGCTACACTGCAACTCTCTTCTCTTGCTTTTCTCCTTTTACCCATGTAGCTTTCTGGGCAGCATTGTTCTAACCCAAATGCCTCCTCATGCCCATCTCTCCCTAGAGGCATCACATGACTTTTCCTGCAAACCCAAGCAGCAGGCACATGAGCAGCACGGGAGAAAAGCAAGCCTCTACGCTCCTAGTTGGTGCACCTGGTGCCAAAGCTGCCTGCAGAGACTGGGACTTTTTTTCCCTGGCTTCTTCCCCTCAGACTCCAGAGCTCCAGGGAGGACCATGCTTAACTCATTCCATGGGGATTGTGAATAATTTGAACACAGATTAGCCCAACACATTTGAGAGGAAAGGCTGCTGCCTCAGTTCAGCCAAAAATCCTGGACAGAAATATAACACTCAAATGCTGAATGCATCCCTGACAGGCGTGAACTAGCTGTGACTTTTTATGTCACTAATTCAAATGGCTTTGCATAACGTCAGGAGGAGGCGTAGCTCTAAAACCAAATTCGTACTGTTGCCAGTTTCAAATCTTTTCATTAAAGCATTGTGGCCTTAAGCCATCCCTCAAGACTGATTTTTTTTCCAATCCCTATCGCTTTCCCATGTCTCATTCTTTAGCAATTGGTCTATTTGCTGAAGATGAACAAAATAAAAAGGAGGGAGAGAACCTGGCAAAAGAGAAATAGAGGCCAAACCATTTAATTCTATCAAAGTTATAAAGAGATTGAAACAAAACTCTTTAAATGGGAAATGTTATGCAACCTTTAGTATTTGCCATCTGCCTTGTAAAATTCAAATCAAACATGAGAAGGATAAAATTCTCACTTGGGGTTATTTTATTATACCAAAAATCCTGATTTTACAACATCACTGAAATACTTCATGTGGCTCTTTATCACAATAAAGTGGCTTCCGCTTTACTGTGGATTGAGAAAACAAAGAACGTAGACCTCTAAGCCACATACTTCATCGCAGTAGCCTAGCCTTGAGAGACGTACCAACAAAGATGAAAGATTCCAATCACTCTGATAGCAAAGCTGAACATTTAATTTCATGAAAGGTCTTTGAATTTGACCCCAGAAACAATGAGGACTTGTTAACAATATTTCATATAGCATTTTATAACATTTAGAACACTCTCTATATTTTATGTCCCTGCCTTTAAGGAGTAAATGCTTTACAAAAATTGCTAGACTAAGCTATAGTGTACCAAATATACCTCTAGATTTATTTTGGTTTAGACCATGTTCTGGATTCTGATTCTTTTGTTTGGTCAACCAAAAGAGAGAAAAAATAGACTGTCTCATTAGGGTGTTTACTGCAAGTGACTTATGTCAGTGTAATACTTCAAAGTCAACCTATTGCTCTCTAATGCACATCAAATATTCCACTTCACCACTAAAAAAGAAGTCTCACAAAAATATATGCATTACATAAATAGTGAAAAAGGAGAAAATTGATGAGCACCACAATGCTGCAATCATAGTATTTGACTCTGTGCCAAAATGCATTGTCCACTATATTGGAGTTATATTTCTGAAAGTGCAGGCAGCCCGTGCTGGATGCCTGATAGCCACTGCTAGCAGGTCCAGTAACTTCAGACAGGCTGGCCCCACCTCCCTTCTTCGGCCGGAACAGGGGAAGTGGGGATGGAAAAGGGCTCGAGGCTGCTTCATCTTCAGGCAAGTCACTCAAGCACTGTCCTCCAGCCCTTGGCTTTGCTCACAGAGACAGCGGCTGGGAGGCTGGTTGCCAGAGCCATTACGTTTTCTTGTGTGCAACCACTGAACGGATCTGGCTCCGTACCAGCTATGCAATGGTTCCCACAAATTACCTGCAGGATCCCCACACTCCCCTTCCTGGCTAGACTAAATTATAACTGTAACATTTTTGCTTATTTGGGAGACACACACCAGGTTTTGTTGCACAAACTTGGGGCCACATGGATCAGTTACTGCTGGCACCAGGCTAGTACTACGTGTTTGCTGGGCTCCCTGTATTGCATTGTGAAAATTATTTTTAGGATGCAAATGGACTTACGTGAAAGGTTATTCTTTAAGCCATGCCCATGTGGATTGCCGTTCCACAGGGAGACAGAACGCATCAAACCTGCTTCAATCCTTCCTAAAAGTATTTTTATGGGCAGTGAGTAGCTCACCACCAGTGAGGTTCCAGGCTACAAGATTATTAAAGCTCTATGGAATGTGACTAAAATAACATCATCCGTGTCCACCTTACTGGTTTATCTTCATTCAACAAAATAAATGTTTCAAAGTCAATCACTTTGCAGCATGATGCAAGATCTGTGTAAGCGATCACCTTGCTTCACAGCCCCTTGATCAGCACAGCCAAGCAGAACATCATTGACCAGGCTCTGAACAATTAGGATTCATATCACAACTATACAATAGAGGACACAATAACAAGATGCACTCTGTCCAAAACACTTTAAAACATTACTTCCAACAACTGGAGTGCCAACTAACTTATTTTCATTAGTGCTTACCTATAGCTGTGCCAGCTTTGCAATTAAAACAAACAAAATCAAAATAAAATTGTCAGCACTTTTTACTTCCAGCAAGCACTTCTCCTGCTTTTAATGGAAGATCAATGCCAAAAGCTGATGCAACTGGAGACAAACACTCTGCAAAACCAAGGTTTGCAAGACAGTACTTTAAAGGTGCCCTCAACCTTTTAATCACCTACCAGTTCTTGTCTGTGAGCAGCAGGTCCAGCAGAGCGTGACTCCTAATCAGTTCACTGATCACCTGCATCAAGAATTGTTTTGGAATGTGTTAAACTCATTCCTAGTTTCTAGCACCCAGCTGCATTTCCCTTCCAGGACACTGTTTAAGAGACACCCATGAGTACTACAGCTCGTGACTGAGTCTCTCTCCAGCTACCTGAAGGCAGCAGCACCAACATTTCTATTGGCTTGTCACCTGCCCCAGGCCAAGCTTCAATCATTCAAACCATTCCTTTATAGAGAGCACAATCCCTCCTCTTTAGATGCTAAGACTAGCTCAGTTGGTGAAAACATGGTGCTAAAAACACCAAGCTTGTGGGTTTAATCCCTGTATGGGCCATTCACATGAAAGTTGGACTTGATGATCCTTGTGGGTCCTTTCCAACCCAGAATATTCCATGATGAGCTGTCCACTCTCTTTTTTCTCTTTTCACCCGGTAAAGGGCCTGAAATACCTCTCGATGCTCTTCAGCTGACAAGTCCCATGCTATGCACGGCCTGACAACAAGCCTGGGGGTGGATTCTCTCACGAGCTGAGTGATTACTCTGCTGCCCATAGTCTGCTTTGCACCACAGACCACAACAGATAAGTGGGGAAAATGGTTTCATACTTTTTAAATAGCTTTGTTTGGGAGTATGCTTGAAGGGGATCAAGAGCAGTTTTAAGGCCCAGAAAGCAGAAAAACAGATTCTGGAAAAAAATTAATCAACAAATATACAAGATCTTCAGTCTAACAACACCGTAAAGCTGAATATGATTCTTTTATGTTAAAAACAGACGTGATTTTCAGAGAGGTCTTAGGAACAGAATTATTGGGAACTAATTGCAGCCATCACAATAAGATAAATTATTATTCTTCTCAGTGTTCTTACACAATACAGACTATTTTGGATAGGAATTAGGCTGCCTGTAAAGCATAGAAAGCATCCTAACCACCACAGCTTTTCAACAGACTGATTTTTTTTAACTATTTATCAAGAGAATCACTATTCTGAAACTCACACAGCTTTAAAAATCTGTCAGATCTTTGGGCAGATCTTTCCTTGGCATTTCTACACCACCTTGAACAACAGCACCTGATTCAAGGCAGCACCACATCAATGTCACTATGCAAAGCCAGAAAGAGAATTACCCTCTATTTTTAAAGTTCCAAAATTCACTAACAAAAACCAACGCCAAACCCACACATTTTCAAACTACACAAGTGAACGTTAATTAGTGTCACAGTGAACTGATACTCATACCTGCATAATTAGCAGTAGGTAGTCCTAGCTGTCATCTCCTCCTACCCTTCTGCAAATTAAGAACTGTCTAAATTTAGCTATACAAGTTAAGCCTCCTGCTATTGCTACATCTAGACTGGGAAGCAACTGTAAGTATTTATATACTTATATATACTTAAGTTAATTTGAGACAGTTGCAAGAAAAGAGATTAATTTGCACCCTTATTTTGTTTATTTTGTCTACATTTTACTTTATTTTGATGACACTAACAATCTCACAAAACAATGAGTGTTGATCCTGAGTTGGGAGTTCAAAACCTTTTTCCTGAATTCTGTTGATAAATAATGTGAAACAATAACATGAATTAAGAAGTTCCAGCTTTTAATAACTTCTGGTAAGCCAGGAAAAGATTATTTTTATTTTGGTAGAAGACTAGACCTATGCAATTAGATTGTGCTAAATATGCAATTTGTTTGCATTTGCAGAATATATATTACTTCATTCTTCCCCTCATAGCTGTGCTCAATGTATACTGGAATAAACTAGTGTGGTTTTAAAACCAAAACCATTATCATTCTACCTCAAAAGAACAGAAGTTAAATTGAAGAGGACAGACCACTTGTCAATTCCCTGTTTGGAAGAAATTCAGGTAACGTGCCGAGTCACATGTAGTGAATATGACTATTTGGGATGATCATTCTGATAATATTGTAAACATTTTTTAAAAAAATAGGGCTGTAAATTATCTCCCCTTGGAAGAATTAATGTTATATTTAGATGACATGAATTTGTCTGTGATGCACCCAGATCTCTGCCAGAAAAATAATCTTCTATGGATGCTCCAAGGAAATCTCTTAAAGACATGCTAGTGACTCATCTGGTCAGGAGCTAAAGAACACTGACTGGCTTTGGAAACAGTTCTTCCTCAACATCTAATCTGGGATTAGATATTGTAATGATTAAGAGACTGTATGCAACCTGGGAGAAGGACACTGTCCTCCAAGTAGTTCATGCATCCCGCGGTGCCACTGTGAGTCAGGCTATACATCGTCAGTAGGAAGCTAAATAATATATTTGCATATGTTAAAAACTTCTTTGCACAGTAGCAGTACTCAAAGCTCCTACCCTATAAGCATCTCCTCCTATGCAGAAGATCTGCAACCCTTCCTTAAGCCAAGAGACCAATATGCATAAATTTAAGCCCATTCAGACTCTTCATCGAAGATGGATCTGCACTGACTGACAAATCCCTAATTGCTACAGAACAGACTCTTATTCTAGGTCTGTATGACAAAATGGGAAAGTAAGGCAAGTTACAGACAGAACAGAAAACAACTAGAGTCCTCTGAGATAAGTACAAATCAGAGGGAACCATACTAGTTGAGTGGAAAGAAAATGCCTCTTCAATTCCAGTACTATCATCCAGAAAGTCTTAAATATGTCCCAGATTTGCCAGTGTCTAATTGCTACTGTAGGACAAGTCACCATTTCCCCCCAGAAAAAAGCAAGTCTTATGAGAGCTTAGTTTCCCAAGGACATGAAACACTGGACAAATAATAAACTATACTGCTGCATGTATGTTTTTCATGTTTGTTCACAAAACTACTTTCAGAGGTATCCTGTATTGTTTTTAACAGATGCATTGCGTGCCTGATGAGGTCTGAATTTTACTGTGCCCCACGGACCACTAGCTATTAACAATTCCTACCACAAAACATTCTTGATACAAAGAAGTGTTCAAGATACTCCTTCCCAACCTCACAAAGCCCTTAATCCTTCCGGTGAAGATATGACAGCCCCTTACCCTACAGCTGCAGCAGCCTGAGGCAGCTCTGGCTGCTCCTGTTAAGAGGTGGCCGCCCAGCCAACTGCATATAATTCTACACCACCACAGGCAGCACACCACCAAAATTCGCTGTAAAAAACCACGTTGTCATGCTCCACTCTGCCCTTAAAAGGCAAATGGTGGAAAATATTTTGCATTTGTGTTCATCTTCTTCCTTTTGTCTAAACCATGCAAGTGACCTGAAATAATAAGCATGGGCTGATTAATTACTGCATGTGTTCCCTACTGCAGAGCTGAAAGGTCAGTTGGGGTAAAAGCAAAGGGTGACATGACGAATAACACTAAACACTCCCGTTTTTAAGCAGCCACCTTGTTCAATGAACCACACACAAACCAAGAAAGGGTTCTTTTCACTACATGCGCTCAGGCTTAAATGGACCAGCTGAGAAATAGTTACTGAACTACTAACTCTGAAGATGGAGAAAAATCCTCATGTGGGCCTCCCTCCCAAGGCTAAGCGCTTAATGGCGTATTAAATATGTAGACATCTTAGTGCAGATTTCTAAGGATTTCTCTATATTTACATAACAGTTGGCAGCTCTCTCATCTGTGGTTGGGATTTTTGTTTGTTTGGGTTGATTTTTTTCTTCATAAAATCATCTGCAACGGTGTATTTGTTTTTACAGCTTTGTTTGTGTAGAAGAGGCGTTCAACTGCATTTTCTTTTACTAAGTGCCACAGATACCATTAGTACTCTTCTGAGTATAAGGATAGAGATGTAACAAATAGCAGCAACCATCCCAGAGTGCTTTAATCTGAAACTGCATTTTAGACCTGATACCAACACTTTCTCTGACATGACTTTGTTACATTATTGCAGTACTTGGGTGTTGAAATGCAGGGAAGCATACAGTGTATGATTTTCAGAAGTCCTTCATGTTATACTGATTGAGGACCAAAGAGGAAATCCAGAGAGATCAGAGCAAGGAAACACTGGGTTAAGAAAATGTAAATATTTCAACAAACAAGAAATATTTCATTCTCCTACTCAAAAGTGGTCTGCCTATTTTAACCATGAGGTGGAGAAAATTTACTGTGAAGTTTCAGCAATCCCTCACAGTCCTCAAAGTAATGGAAGCTAACACTGAGTCCATTCCTAATTTTGCCGTCAACAATATCAGTCTTTCCACAGAGAAAAAGTAACTAGAGAGCAAGCAGGTGTTTTGAATCTAGCAAGATGATTATACAAATCAGTTTTTCAAGGTATATAATTATCAAATCCTTAAATCACTTACTTCAGAGAATGTAACAAGAGAAGGCATGCAGACAGGCTGAGCCATGTAGATTGAGCAATGAAAATGTTAATTAAGAAAGTTATAGAAGGGAAAGGAAATAATACAGTTCCTCAGCATTAGCATGTGGAGCTCTGGGCTCAGTCACCACATGGTGAGGAAGACCTTTCTAAAGCAAAAACAAGTAGAAAGCAGAGCTCAGGCTTTAGAAGGGGAAAAGAGAGGTTCAAATTTCTTCATATTTTTTCCTGTCCTCATCTTTTGCACATCCTTTTGCATGCCCAGGGGAGAGAAGTAGCACCCTAACAAAAATAGGCGCAGATGTTGATGCTAATACACACTCTACACTACACCAACTCCCAAGGGGCTCTGTGGCCAGTGTGTCAGCCAGCTTCAAGGCTGAAGCAGTGAGGAAAGACCCTTATAAATCTAATCCATATTTCTCTGCCTTGGTTTTATTTTACAGGTGCTTCCGTTATTGCAAATACACGTATTTCACCAGGACTAGACAGAATATGTAAAATGTTTTTTTCCAGGACAGATGAACAAGCTTCAAAGTCATGGGCACATCACTGACTCCAGGCTGACAAACTAGAGCACAGAAGGCACCACATCATGCATAAGTTTGCAGGCCCCTGGGAGTCTGGGGACACAGCTTCATTAAGCAAAAAGCGCTTGCTAACACTGACTGCAAGGCTTGGGGGACCAGGTCTCACTGGACCACTGTGAAAACTACAGAAAGTTCAGAAAGGGCCTAAAGACTCATTGACTGCTTTGATCCTTTACAGGTCATTTAGGTCTGTGGTAGTCCTGTGGAATACCACCTTCCCTTCTGTATATGCATTCAAGCTAATAAAGTGTGCATGATTAAGAGCTACCTTTGCATTACACACAGCTGAGGGAAGGACTTGGTTATGATTCAATTAAAAAAATGTCACTGCCTCCTCCAAATCTGTCCTCCTAAGACTACCATACCCCTCTGCCTTTGTACAAGTATAGGGCAAAGCAGCAGAGATGTTGTATTTATCATGGCACAAAACAATAGCATGCTTTAGCACAATACACTGTATTTTCCTCAGCTAAAAGCACACAAATAATCCGCAACTGCAACAGTAGCAAGTTATTTCACAATAACCTAGTTTCTGAACTACTCATCTGGCAGACCCAGGAGCAGTACTTCTTGTTCAGGACATTCCTAATGGATGTAACACATCCAAACCACCTACTCCCTGTCCCAGTATCCCTCTTCATACTCTTTGCTTGCTCTGCAGTTTGATGCAACAGTCTAGCTAAAGCAGCATTAAGAAATTGATAATAGGGGCATGTCATCAAGACAAAAAGCTCTCTCAGTAAAGTGCGTAGAGTAGGGGAAAAAATCTGACTGTGCCCCATCACCAGCTTTTTAAAGATTAAATCTAGCATGTGCCAACGGGCCTAACAGCAACCTGTCACTGAAGTCCAGAGAAAATCAGCTTCTTGAGTGACTGCATCTACAAGATGAGCTCTCACCTCCCACATGCCTTCTTAAGAATCACCCAGAGTTATCCTAAATTTTTACCAGGAAGCAGAAACACTCCCAGAATACTAAGACATTTTCACATGTGCATGGTCTTGCCAAGATGCCAAAGTTGCTCTTTTCCAAGCACTATTTGCCTGTATTAGAGCAACAAACTAAGAACACTAAAGCAGGCTTTGCAGTAAGAGCCTTAGAAAAAACAGATACTGCAAGCTACCAGCTTGAAGGACTTACTTGGCTTTCAGTAAAGAATCTCTCTGACATCTCTTGAAAAATTTTCCAGTATGCATTTTATCCTTCAACTTGCTAGGAATGACCTACACTGAGAATTAGGGGAGCATAAGGAAGTTCTGAATGTATCTCAAGATATCACATTAAAATTATACATCCAAAAACCAGGCTTCACTATGCTACAGCCAAGGTCCTTTATCACCTGCTATCAAGCTGCTTAATATTTCTCTATTTGTTAATACTCACATACTTGCCGCCCACTGAGTGCTGCAGTTGGTAGCAAAACTGATTGAGAAGGCAGGTGCAAATGCTTGAGCACGCATGGAGAACGGATGGCAGAGAGCAACCAGGGCACACATGCATCCTCGGAGTTGTGGGTACTGCCCAACTGAGGCTATAACTTGGGCTGTGCTCCTCCTGTCCCTGCTGAACACAATGTATTGACTTGTGTGCACTTGATAAATAGATAGCAGAACAGTCAGAACAGGGGTTTGTGTTTATTTTCAGTACATTTTAGTGCAATTCAGATGTTAATTCAAGAAATGGCTGTTACTTCTCTGTCAGTTGGCTCAAATTAATCTCTGGTTAACTGCTGGAGTGCACCAGGATAAAAATTTCAACTACTAAGTTACTTAACTGTAAAAACTTAAATGTGTGTCAACAATTTACCCTTCCATTCATTTCCCTCCTTTTACAATGAAGAGTGCAGAAAACAAGCACACTGAAATAGTATGTGCTCCTTTCATTAATCACCAGCTATATTAAATTATTTCCAGTTATCTGGACAAGAACACCAACGTTTTGTCATCATCTCTAGAAACACTGCTGTAGTTCTATAGATAAAAGAGATGGTTTTGACCTGTCAAAAAAAGAAAATATATGCATGATTTAGTTCTAGATAGGACTAATACCAACATCCTCCTCTTCACACCTCAGTCCTCTCCCACGAAATGTTCCTGGGTTATCCTGATATAGAGTTAAACCAAAAAATTTTAGTTGAAATCCTTTCCTTAGTTAGGTATCCCAAGTATTTACAGGATTTGAAGTTAAAGATTTTAGCTTCCTATTTTTCCTTTCTCACAGAAGGAAAGGTTGTGAAGTTAGTTGACACCAACTTCCACATTCCAATATAGTCTGGAAAAGACAACACAAACTAAAAGAAATAAATCTAACAGTGAACTCTACATCCAAAGGGGGTCCACGTTTACCTACAGCCTTTTTTTTTTTTTTAACAGCTTTAAAATAAGTTTTCACCTCCAAATTCAGTGATGCATCCCTGTGTCATGACTGGTTTCAGTACCAGGTAAAAACCCAAATCCTAGCATGGGATTTTAACTCACTGTAGCCATCTGCTTCAAGAGGATTATATGGATTTTTTTAAAGTACTAGACACATTAAAAATAGCAGAGAGCCATTTCAAATACTTTTTCAGATACCTTGTGTTAAAAATATCACTTAAGCTTGAAAGCCAAAGCTACACAACCCTGTAAATTTGCTATTTTTTGTCTATTGATGTCCTCTGACATCACAGAAAACCCAAAGCTAAAAGTGTAAAAGTACTAGTACAAGCAACAGCTATATATTAGCATCTCCATTTTTATTATTCATGACTAAAGGAAGCATGTGTAGTCACTGTCTAAGTCTCAGCTATCCTCAGGCTTTCATTTAATAGCATAATTATAATTTCAAATATGGCAGAACTTCAAACACTGCTTCATTTTTATTTTGACAACTTAGTGTTAAAGTTTTCAAAATCAGGAAGAGAACACTTCCAAAGAACATTTGTTACCAAATGTGAAAGTCTCATTTTGCTTCATGCATTGACTGCACACTTTCAGAGAACAAACAGCATATGCATTTCAGGCAGGTGGATAAATGTCTTTTCCCAGGATGTTTAGTTGCTGGGCAATATATGTATTTCAAATTTTTTGCTGCCTAGGAAAAAAAAAAACACAGCAATTTTGTTTGTTTTGATTCAAATACTTGGGACTGATCTGCTTTCTGTCTGAGCTGTGACTTGTTCTGCATACATTACAAAAAATTGCTTCTATCCTATCTCCCTAGACAGAAGAAGCAAATTTCCATCCATATTCTGATCAATGGCTTTTTTTCTTTTTAGCCCAAGAAACCTGTGCAATCTTCTTTGTGGGTGAAAAAGAGACCAGATGAAAGAAGCTTTATCATTTCTATTTCATCAAATAGGTCGTTCAGTTACTGGAGATGTATGATGAGCTTCTCATCCTAGTGATATCATACCTCCCTAACCACAAGCAGCAAGAGCATAAGTGAAGTCATACTTCAACACACAATCCTAGCTTTGAAAAGTCATGACAAACCTTTTATTTCATAGGAGTGATGCCTTTAGTTGTCCCTATTCAATGCCAACTTTCTGTTAATACAGATCTGCTTTCAACTAGGCCGGAGGGGTGGGAAGTACTAAGGATGTATATATAGAAATGTGCCTGTGACTGTACAAGTTACTCCATGTTCCCTACCCCTCCCCACCTTGCATCATTTTACGCTGCCTTGGCCTCTGCTTTTGTTGCCCATATGAATGTTGATCACTGGACACAGGTTTTAAGAACTGTAGCAGCTCTGACTTTGTAGCACTACTTACAAGTACATGACAGCACTGGAAAATAGCAAGAGAAGTCAAAAAACTTCACTTTGTAGTATATTCTTATTATAAGTACTGAAGAATTCCATAGCAGCTGTATATTCTTCTTTTCTACTAAAACAGCCTCAAAACATAGGAATTTCTTGTTTAATTTGGTAATTTATTACATTTATTTTTTGAATAGCCAAATAAATAAATTATATCAACCTTAAGTTATAACAGCCAGAAGATTTGCCTTGTTTTCTTTGAATTCATTCAATAAGGCCTTATAACAAAATGCTATTTCTGTTCACGTTCTCCAATAATGATTTTCTTATTATATTGTACTTCCATTTCTACTTTCCAGCATTAACTGACAGCTGCAGAATTCCACTGCTTGTGTAACCAGTATTAATATTTCAGATGAATTCAATTTTCAAAGATTTTGGCAATGATACAGTGGATTGCAGCAACAGCTTTTCGTATCTGAACTTCCCAATTACGTTTCAAATTAAAGTGAGGTGGGTGGTCTCAGCTTACTTTTACTGCTTGTTACCCTCACAATTACTCCACAGTTCAGCATCCCCATTTTTCGCTTCCCTGAGCTCTCCACTCCCAAGAGAAAAAGCCTGCAATCTAAGATCAGGAATAAAAAAAAGGGAGAAATTCTTATAACCATCAAGGAAAATAGTTAAGCATGAATTAACAGTAATAAGCCATCAGATAGTGCTAGCAACCCTTTATTTCCAGGAGCACTAAGTTTCACTTGCCCCACTTAAGTAACAAATTCAAACCCCCCCCAGCTTATTCATTGTCATAACTTCACAACGTTATTTGGAGGTTAAAGAACCTCATACCCAATTCACTTTCAAAATAATCCCAATATGATAGCATGATTTAAACAAATGGCAGTTGCAGGCATCAAAGGAGGCCACATTTCATAGGACCCCGAATTGTTCAGTGAGCACAAATGCATCCTGTGCTGGGGCTGTGCCCTCTGTAATGGTACCATGATGGGCAAGGGCTTCTTGATCACTGCTGTGTGCTAAGGCAGGCACCACAACATAAGGCAACATCTGGGGGTGCTAACTCCTCAGTTTGCAGCATCTGTGTTGACTTCCACCCCTCCACATTAGCTCTAGAGTCTTTCATGCCAGATATCAATTGCTGGGAAAAAAACCCAAGTCACTGCTGCAGCTGACATGTGGGGTACAGAGGATGATGAAAAGGACCATCTCTGTACAGGGACTGTGAGCTGTCAATCCATGAAGGGAGATAAGGGTCAGATGAAAGTGTTGCACATAGAAAGCATGATAGCATCAAGCATCAGGTTGCTTCCAGGTATGTTAAGTAGCACTTAGAGCAAAGGAAATAAAAAGCAATTAAGTGATTACTTCAGAGACAGTTCATAGTAAACAAAAAGGACACCCTTATGACATAATCCAAAGTTTACAGAGGAAACACAGCAGGCAACTACCAAAAACTCAAACAGACTTGAATGCTGAATGACAAAATGAAACAGCAAAAAGAGTACCGTCATCAAAATGTGGTTTATTGGTTTTTTGGGGGGTTTTTAAAAATATTTTTGCTGTGTTTATTCACCAGAAAATAACCTGAATGGAGGTAGAAGGGAAAACACAAAATAATACTCTTGTTTTCATGCTGTGCCTGTACAAAGTTGAATAACTAAAGAGACTAAAAGTTTTTAAAAAGCACCATTAATTCACCCTTTGGGGAATAACTGGCAGTGCTTCCATACCACAGAACATCTTTTGCCAGTTGTCTGGCCTAGAGTGGATGAAGGAAAGGAAATATTCTGATACAAAAGTTGTTACTACTTTTGGAATCAGGATGTTGCACTGCAGCTGTTTTAGCAACTGCAGGCCCTAGTTTATGTAAAAGACTTCATTACAGACAAACAGGCCCCTTCCTCTTTTGCAGATTTGAAGTTACAACTAATTAGACTGAACGATGTTGTGGACAATTAGATAACTGCACTATGTATCAAGAGAATGGCTACTTACAACGAAGAAGTCAACTTTAATGAGTAATCTGGTGTTTTAGAAAACAGTTAGTAATGAATTACTTAGATATTAACAGAAAGATAAACCCTTCACTTTCATAATCTGTCTTGGAAAAAAGAAAATCAGAACATCAGTGTATTAGCAGATTGCTCTTCTGCAACCCCTCGTATCGTGTTAGACTCCTTACAGTTAATTATGAAGTGAAAGTACAAAGGAAAACCACTACATGCATCCCACAACTAGAGATAATGTTCTCCCTTTACAAATTTTAATTGGAAAGCCATTTAAAAGGTCTTTTTCTGGAAATATGTAGAGCAAGGTGCTTACCTATTTCATCCATTATATTCAGTACTGAACACTCATTTGCACCGCAGAGGTCTACTGTGCATCCATAGCATGATCCACATCACCCCGTATGCATGGCTTCAATCTCCCAGCCTACATTTAAAAAATTCAGGCTAGCAGTTTTGCAAACCTGAAGTAGAAAGGAGGTGGTGTCACAGAAGAAAAAGGTGCAGTTTCAGAAAGCGTGGAAAGAAAGCATGCCATCAAGATACAGATATCCTTTTGAGGTCAAAACTGACCCGCTCTCAGCATTTCTGGCCCAACATCTGATCAAAATGGAGTTTGTCACATCCACAGCATCATGAGATTATATGGAAGGACAGGGAGGGGGGAGAATTCTGCGGAGCAGTTCCCCCTGCTCTGCGTCAATAGATTTGGGCTTAGCCTCTGTTAAGCAGCTCAAGCCACCGGTTATTGGTGCTGGCAGCTGTCTACCACACTGCCCCACTTCCTATTTCAAAACACACTGCCTGGGAAGGAGGCCTTGGTCAGCCAGCTCCAACCTGCTTCCAAATAAAATGGCGAAGTCAAACAGTGGAGCCTCCATGTTTGCCTTGCCTCCAGTTGTTTAAAATACACCCTCACCCCCCTTTTCAAACAGCTTAATGCAAACATCAGTCACAGCAATACAAAAATCCAATAAGCATTTCAAGATCAAAAACTGACTTGAGATGAGGCCTCAATTTTAAAGAATTTTGGCATGTGTATGTAAGCAGATTGTTTACTTAGGCATTTCCAAGATTTTAGTATTAAATATATTATTTGGCATTTTAACATTTCTTGGATAATTCTTGATGTGTTTCTATTGGCTTGATAACAACTGAGCGTTTTCAACAATCATAATGCAGTCATTAATGTCAACACTTTGCTCAATATTATGGCAAATCAGTTACTAGCAAATTAATAGCAACCGCTATACAACTTCCCTCACCCTCAAAAAAAAATGCTAATAGCATATTTAATCCAGATTTTAAGAAATACCTG
Source organism: Dryoscopus gambensis (assembly GCA_013389985.1). Taxonomy (NCBI): domain Eukaryota; kingdom Metazoa; phylum Chordata; class Aves; order Passeriformes; family Malaconotidae; genus Dryoscopus; species Dryoscopus gambensis. The sequence goes on along the minus strand of WEIT01038975.1, from coordinate 52,254 downwards.
TGCTCCAGGGCCACCTTCTCTACGTCATGTTTAACTTTACACTAAGACATAACACACATCTATGTAATACGACCAAACATAATTCTCCCCTGCAATTCCCTCATTATATATTTTGTTACAAAACAATTAAAATCAGATTTGTCACACCAACAAAATCATGGCAACCTTATACCTCCCATTTCAGTACCAACAGCTAATAAACGTGCTGGTTCCACACTAACCATTTGCCAAGCCATAGTAATTACTGTACTCGTATGGCACAAGGGCTTCTCCCATCCACTCTGCATGCTGGCCCATCCACACGAGCTTAAAAACGCACACAGCAGTCAAAGTCGTGTCCTGCAATATGAAAAGCAGCCATGTGGCTATGATATAACCAGGGGGCCTGGGAGAGTGGGATTGAGCATGCAGTCCTGTCAGAGCACTCTCAGCAATGAAAATCCCAGGAACATGAACCAGCACTTAGCCCCTCACAGCTTGAATCTACATCTTGAGATGAAAACATTCCTAGTCTCTGCTCTCCTTTGCATTCATTTATTCAAATATTGGTTCTGATGCAAACATCCTCCCTCAGTCCTTCAACCGGTACAACTGAAACCAAATTTTGCTGGGGGACTGGCTACCTTGTTGTAGGAGCTGCGACTAAGGCTCTAGAGCTGTTCCCATGAAACTGAGCTTGACAGTTTTATGGAATATTAGGGAAGTAAATTGCTGAACGTTATGTAGTTTGAGTTGCAAACTCAAAATAGAGTATGTTAATTACCTTTGATTAGGAATACTAAAGATTAATTATCATTAATTTTATTACCTTTGTTCAGATGATGAGCAGGTAACTTGCTCTGCAGGAGGTGTCCTTGAGGTATAGCACGTGAAATATGGAAAGCACACAAAAAACCCAGCTGACTCAGAGCATGCCCAAAAACACCTCACTGATAGTGACAGCAAACCAGAATTAAAACCCTAGGGAGAGAACAGGTTAAACCAACAACACTCCTCCCCCGAGTGGTTCTAAAAGCAGTGTTTGGGTATTCTGGTACATTCACACACAGTTCAGATCCCATGGCCTGAGGAGGTAAAAGCTATTCTATCACTGACATGTAGGGTAAATTAACTTGCTAATTCACTTTCTAATGCACAGTTCACTGAGCATACAATTACATAGAAAAGGAGAATAAAAACTCATGCAGCCAAGCACATTAAATTCGTACGGGTCGGCACATTATACAGAGTTGAGTTTTTTAAAATTCTGATAAATACATATACATAAACAAAACCACATAATTTACCTTTAAATCAAGTCACATGCACAGCAGTGAGCATATGTCATCCCTCTCCAGCACTGCCAGACAAAAGCTACATCGCCAAAAATAGCCACAGAGCGTGCTGGAGTAGCTGCAGAATGCCCTAGATACATTTAGGCCATAAAGACTGAGTAGCAGTACTGCAAGGAAAACTTAGGCACTAAGGTTCATAACAGGCAAGGGCTGGAAAGATGGAGGAAGATGAATTTCCATCCTTGAAGCTAATTTTTAATAGATGCTATTTTAGCTCAGTTTAAACGGGCAAGTTAAAAGGGAGAAAGTTGTTTCCATGCAGAGCTGGAACATACGTGTATATACACAAAACATTTCAGAAAAAGAATGTATTAAAGCACTTGGTAGAGGTTTTCTTTAAAAAGACCAGCTAAAAGAAAAATGTGCTTTTTTTGTTTTAAGGAAAGAAATATATAGAGTTGATGTTCCAAGAATACTGTCCCATGCTCTGGTATGCATTTCCCATATTCAGTTTCTGAACTGTTTTTTAAATAGGATTTCTTCCTGCTCTTCTCCTTCTGAAAAGAAGAGGAAAATTCAGTGGTCTTTTTCTAGATCATATAAAATACTATAAGCTGAAAGGTAAACAAGTAAAGATCAGTGTGGTAAGTGTTTTAGATCAGTTTCTACTGCAGGCAACAAACAGGTAACTCCAGTCTGTCTCAGGAGTTAGCAGGGCTCATTGAGAGAGCTTTAAACTAGCTTTGAAGGGGAATGGGGATATAGGCTCAGCAGAGGTGGGGTGTGGGAAGGGAAGAATTATAGCAACCATCCTAGTAGGAAAAGGAGGCCGAAGAGGGGATACCTCAAGCCAGCACAAGCAGCCGAAGATGTAACCACAACACAGGAACACGGGGCATCCCTTTGCATCCCCTGGGGGATATTGGCGCAATCAGATAGTTCTGCAAGGTGCCTGTACACCAGTGCATGCAGCATGGGGAGCAAACTGGAGGAGCTGGAGGTCTGTGTGCAGTCACAGGGCTTTGACCTCATCTCAGTTATGGGGACGTGATGGGATAGCTCGCATGGGACGGGATGACTGGAATGTTGACATGCAGGGCCGTGCGCTCTTTAGGAGAAACAGAGCAGGAGTTGCCCTCTATGTGAGACAATACTTGGCATGTATGAAGCTCTGTCTTGGGATGGATGATGAGCTATGGGTCAGGATGAAAGAACAGACCAGTAAGAGAGACGTTGTTGTGGGTGTTTGCTACAGGCCATCTGATCAGTAGAAGGAAAGAGATGAGCCCTTCTACTGGCACCTTGAAGCAGCCCCGAAGTCACAGGCACTGGTTCTTGTGAGAGACTTTAACCATCCTGACACCTGCTGAAGAAGAAACACAGAGAAGAAGAAACTAACAGTAGAGAAGGTTCCTGGAAAGCATTGATGACAACTTCCTGTCACAGGTAGTGGAGGATCTCACAAGGAACGATGTGCTTCTTGACTTCATGCTACCAAATGGGGAAGGCCTTGTTGCAGATGTGAAAGGTTGGAAGCAGCCTTGGCTGCAGCAACCCTGATACTGTGGAGTTCATTATTAGGTGAGGAAGAAGCAGGGCAGCAAGTAAGGTTATAACCATGGACTTCAGGAGAGCTGATTTTTGGCTCTTCAGGGATCTTCTTTGAAGAATCCCATTGAAACAGGCCCTGAAGGGAAGAAGGATCCATAAGAGTCGAGATCACTTCTGTCAGGCTCAAGAATGATGCATTCCAACAAGCAAGAAATTGGGCCAACAGGGCAAGAGACTTCTGTGGATGACTAAAGAACTGTGATTACTTCAGCATAAGCAAATGTGATCAGGGAGTCATCTTCATAAACTTCAGCGATTTCATTTCAACAGATTTTGGATGCACCTGACAAGTGTGTTTCTCAGTCAAATACTGAGTGTGACCAGAACTAATCTCTGCAGTGGAGAGAGCAGTGTTCCGTCTCTCTAATGCTATCCTCCAAGTTACCTCTGAAGAAGAAGGCTCAGTCTGAGTGAAGGGATCATTGCCTATATCAACTGACTGAGACAAAATGGATTTCCCCAGATTAGCAGAGGATTGCCCTACACTGGCAGGCAAGGCTTCACCTTTAGGCAGATGAGCAGGAGAAAGACAAGAGGCATCTCCACACATGCCCTGCCCCACTTACTGACTTGACTCTCTAGGTGGGCCTTGTTAAATTACCTGTGAACCACCTGTTGCTCTTCTTTTGTGTCTATAAATGTCTCCATAATAAATCAACCTATCAGTTATTTATCATGCATGTATAGATTTATTCAATTTTTTTTCTTACTCTTTACATGTTAAACCAAAAAGAGGATATTTTAACTGCTTGCTTTCTGGTAGACAGGAAACAATCACAGTTATGGGGCTGAAGAGTCTCCTGGCAAGATATGATTTCACTGTAGATGCAATATCCTCACAAAATTGTTTTAGCACATTAACAGAAAAAGCTTCTGAAAGTCTGAACAAGCAGTCACTTCCTTCCCCCCCCCAGCAGTAATAACACAACCTAATTTTTTTTTTCCTCTGTAGAAGTCCATATTCACTGTGGCATGAATAAGCAGAAGTCAGGGCTCCTTTATTTTTCTGCTGGCTTTGCTCCTGCCCCACCGTGTGAGCTCTGTTCTTCCAACTGCACACACAAGGGCAATGCCCCCATACTCAAGAGCAAGCTAGTATACAAACATCAAAAAGAACAATTAAACAAAAGCATTGGTAGTGAGAGCAGAAAACAGTCCCAAAACTCCAAAGAGCATTAGCTGAAAACAGCTGAGTTCCCTGGCTTAAGACCAAAACCAACAATGTAAAGATCCCCTTTGAAAGCTCAGTCACTTCCACGGCTGTCCTGAAACAACCTGTGTAAGGCAAAGTATAGCCAGACATGGGGCAAACTGGCTGGCAGCTGACAGATACCAGAAATGTTCCACAGGTCCCATTCCAGGAAGCGGGGAGAAACATGCATCTCTCTTTGTGTCCTCATGAGCTATTTGCCAGGAACAAGACCTGCAGGTGATCCAGGTAGTCTGAGACAATTCCTTAGATGCTGAAAAAAGCCCTCTTTCTGCCCAATAATGTGATCCAAATGTGCAGAATAATTTTTATTCTTAACCCATAATTACACATTTGATTACACAGTTTTAGCAAAGGAACTTTCTTCAACTATGTTGCATGAGTCTTAAGATGCCAATTTGATTTCAAGTATTTTTTGTAGTATAAGTGTAGTTTATGTCACTATACACATTTGGACCTCAGTTAGGCCTATGTCCACAGAATCCATATTTTTTAAAAAAATCAGCTATTTTGATTAATAATATGGTTATGAGGGAATTTACTTGAGGGTGAGATTTGCTTTCCTTGTACCAGTGTCCTAGAAGAGGAGAGGACTTAAGAGTTATTCCACACATTTATGTGACTAAGCAGCGATGTCTGATACACTTTTCAGTAGGAGGCTGTCAGCAGCAGTGTATGTAGGCTTCTTTAATAAGAAAGGAGAAGTAGAATCCAGAAGCTCGGAGTGCCATTATTTGCAGTTAGGTAGCATTAAAGGAAGAAAAATATTTCTGTTTATTACCATCATTTTGGAGCTCCTAGAAATGCAGGCTAAAGCAGCTAAAGTTAGTTTCACTAGGATGTTATTGCTGGAAAGACATGGGAACTTCACCTAACAGTTCCAGGATCGGCTATTTTCCTTAGGAAGTGCACACCTTTTCCCACATGCTTTAGTATAGTGTCAAAATGTATCCATAGGACGCATGTACCCTTTAGAAACACTATCCATTCACTTTTTAAAATAAGCATGTCTGTATCTAGATGTGACTACACACCTACATATCTTTTCTGTGAGGACTGCCAGGAACTGCGCCTTGTCTGACGTGCTGGTGCACCTTCCCTCCCAGCTATGTCCCTTTTTCCTAGCAGACAAAATGCTGTGGAAAGAACAATCTCTTCTGCATTTAGTTAAGCTGTGTGCTTGGCAACTCTTTGAAGAAACTGCTCTGGACTAAGGGATTTGGTGAACAGATTTAAAAAAACAGAGCCACACTGTCAAACACAGCAATTACTGAACAGTGACTAGAGCCTGAACAACCACGCAGCAGTTAAGTATTTGATTCAGTTGCAGAGTAGTCAGCCTCATTACTCCCCAAAGTGTATTTGAGGTAGTTCATAAGCTGCAGCCAAATCCTAGCCCTAAGGCAGCAGCCTTGTTAGCCCATGTTAAAGTACTTGCCACAAAAAAAACCCTCAAAACCCAAACAAAGAAAAAACAAAAACAAAACAAAAAACTCAAACAAACCAAAACAAAACCAAAGAACAGCAACAAAAAACCAACCAAAACAACAAACTGAAAAAGCCTCTTAAGCCTTCAAAGCTAGCCAATAACTTTTGGGACCAGTTCACTGTTAAATAATGCAGACTTCAGAGACCACATATCAAAGAACTGAGTGTACCACTTAACTTTTTTGTCACAGTCTCTGAGGCACAGGCTAACTGTATCACTACAGTCGCTTCTAGCTTTTGTGTTTGGAAATGCTGATTTTGTACATCCTGGATGACATCCACAATCCATCATTTTAACACCTCTCTCTCTGACCCATGATGCATTGTTTGCAATAAAATAAATGCAGCAGAGTTGAATTCAGTGCCAGGTCCCCCCAGTGTAAGCAGGGCACCAAATTGACGGTATGGCTGCAAAACAATCTAGACACTTACTGCCAATAGCATAAGAACAAACCCAAGGAATCTGGACCCAGTCCCGCACAGCATCTCTCTAGTTCTTGTAAATGCAGCTTTGATCTCTGGGAAGCTCTGAAGCACAAGTCAGATGAGCTGCTGGCACACAAATTGACACTCTTCCAAGTAAACAGACATTGCAGGCTTCTGGGAAGCCCAGGTAAGCACATTTTGATAAAACAACACGAAGTGTGAAAAATCAGGGGGTCAAGAACAAAAAATACAATTAAAGTAGAAGTAACTCTTCTTTATGATGCCTCTCTTCCCTGTGCCAGACACTCTTGACCTATCTTCCCATTAAATCCTATGGAGCCCTGTTCTCTGATGAGTAGCAGGCTGGGTATTTCAGGACTGAAGCCCTTTGTTTCTTCATACAAGTAATACCAGGCTGTGCTGGAGCAGCACTGCCCGCAGCCCTGCCAGAGCGCCTCAGCCCTGACTGAGGAGAGGGATGATTCAGACCAGTCATTTTATAAGTGCCTTGCTCCAAACTCCCTTTCTGCAAGTTGCCCAATAGCCTAATAATTCCCCACTTGCCAGAAAAAAAAGTTTTAAAAGGTAACCACTCCATTGCAAAATTATAAACCTTTTTATACTTCTACTATTTGGAGATATGACTAGATGTGACAGCAGGATGTACAGACTCACTGATAGTTCAGAAGATAAACAGATCTGGGATTCAAAGGCTGATGAGAAACTTGCACCAATTCCTTCAAGGCAGTGTGCAGTACTATAGCTATGTCTGTCCTTGGGAGCTTCCTCATTCTTTGAGATGGATATTGTATGGTTATTTTTTTCAAGCAAGAATTAGACCACTAATTGGTTACTTGCAAAATGCAGTTCAGTTCAGTAAAGCCAGAAAGATCCAGACAGGGCAATAAGTGCTTTCAGTCCATTAGCAAGAGAAGAATATCACTGTTTTAGGTGTGGTCTGATTCAATACTTTTTCAATTTACTGTGCTTCAGAAGAATGACAACAGGGACAAAGTAGGCCCAGCCTTTTTAATGGTATTATTGCACAAGTCTAAGCATGCATCTTCTTGCCAGACACCTTTAAAATTCCCCACACATAGCACCTCTTCTTAGGACAAACTGAGCTCTGCGCTGCCCATGAGTTACAACTACATAGGGCAGAATTACAGTTGTGCAAAACATCTGCACCTCTGAAAAGAATAAATCATTCAATTGCAACTAACCCATGCAATATTTTAAATATTTCAAGGTGAATAAGCCTTGTTTTTACCTCATACATTATTTTAATTCTCAGTTTCAACTCCTATTCTGAGAATTCTTTATTAAAAGACCTTTGGAAGAGGGTTTAAAAACCATGGGAAAGGAGCACACATGAACTCTAGCTTTTCAGTGCTCATAAATGGAAGTACCTTAGTTCTTTAATAGGGGGACTACAGCTGATACCATGGGACATCTTTCCAGTTGTGATGCTGACTACAAAATTCAGTGTCCATCTATTTGTAGAATTAACTACAGCAGCTAATAGCAGAGCTTTTTCCCCGCTCTCTTAGAAGGAAAGTACTTGACACAACAGAGCAAGAACAGGATCTAGAATCACTGTCTACAAGCTTTGTGTTTCATTTTGCCAAAGCCTGTGATGCAATCAAAAGTGTAACCTCTTCCCACATTCCACAGGCATTAATAACCTGCCTATGTCTGTATTTGTTTAAGGATTTTAAAAAAAAAAAAAAAAAACAAACAAAAAAAAAAAAAACTCAAAACAAACCATACCCCATCTTCTCCATACATAAGTGTTCCTACTTTGCTTACCTGGGGGTAGAGGAATGCCTTAGCAATACTTACCTATTGTTCTTTCTCAAATAATCTATTTCAAGTATTGGAAGGGTTGTCAATGGTGCCTCGCTTATGTCATAGTATGAGGGTGAAGGGTAGTGCCCTGCTTGCACAAGGACGGGTACAGGGACAAAGGCTTCTCTTCACGTCAAAAGCACTAAGCACTCAACCACAGCACTGCTCTGTACTTTGCCACAACCGTCAGGAGCAATCCTTGCTTGGAAAGCTCTGAGACTAAGATATCCTCCAACAGGTATCACAGACACTGGAAATACAAACACCACTGATGAAAAGAGTTTAGCCAATAAACTTCACCAAAATCACAAACCACACTATAATATGTTAGAATGTCTTACCTGGGTAGGACAAGGAATGGAAATACTTTAAAATTTGTTATTTCCCAGGCTGACTGGGCAGCCCTGTATCTACAACCTTTACCAAAAGATATTAAAACTGCTTAGAAGACTGTAACAACTGTTGTGTGTATCTACACCTCATCAAGTCTATGAACCAGTAATCCAGTGCAGTGGCAGCAGAGCCAGCAAAGCAGCCTGACAGGCAGTCTCCATTGCCATCTGCTTGGCCACCAGCACTGCAGCACACACAGCTCTTGGCTCTACTGGCACATGACGGGCAGAGCTCAGTGCACCAGGACCATCATGCTATGCAAGTGTCCCATTAAAACAGCCCTGCTCTGCAAGCAGCAGTGTGTGAGCAGCTCTGACCAGATACAAGCCATGCCAGCCCAGCCCAACCAGGTCACCGAGTACAGCACCGGGAAACAGCAGAAAAGGCACAACTGCCAATTAACATAAGCCTCAACGCTCCACTTGCTCAGCAGTGAGTTGTATTCAACACAAATTAGCTTCTCTTTCAGTACAAAGTCCCAATTAATCTTAAAGGCATGCAGGACACCAAAAGACTCCTGATTTTCCTCATTTTATTTTTCTCCCTTTAAAAAGCAAAGCATAAAACATAATCCAACATGGCACTACTTCGCAGCAGCACAAAATAAAGGTATTTGGGATGTGGCTTTAGCATTTATAATTGCACAGCAGTGTGTTATATAACAGAAAAGCCAGATCTCATTGGATTTTCCCATTTAAAGATTCAAGAGTGCAATAGAGAGCAAAGGTTTAAACATATGCACACGGTGATTTCACAACATCTTTTAATACCTGCAAGTAGCAAAGTCTTCTCAAAGGTTTACAGGCAAAACATTTTGTTAAAAAAGTATTTGTGATATATATCTCACAAACGTATATACGTTATGCTACATATTAAATCCTTCTGGAGGATACAATTGATGTTGGTTTTATTTGAAGAACATTTAAGCAAAATGAAAGTTTGACAAAAAGGGAGAAAACCCTGTGCAGAGAATGGGAAGTAGGTACACTGTTGCTCAGCCACAAGTAATTAGAACCTCTTTGGCTGACTGTTTTTCCACAGAGTAATATTTAATAATCCCTACACAGCATGAAATACTTGAGTCAGATGGGAAAGCTCTCATTATAATCACTATTGTCAGGATGTTCTGTAAAAACAAGTTCCTTCTCCCCAGAGAGGGAAAGAGATATTGTTCCTGTAAATGCTGCTAGACATGATATTTTTTCTGTATGTCACAAGAATTTTTATGCGAAAAGGCAGTGTTTGCAGCACAGGTCTCAGACAAGCTGTTAATCAATAACTGGTTATCTTCCAATAACCAGTCTCAGAAGACAGCAGCTTTAAAACTAAAAAACAAGCTTTCCTCAAGTCAAGAGCATGCCCCAGTTTTTAAAAATATATTGGTATGCCATCTGCAGAAAAAATTTTCATGAGGATATGTAGTGACAGGACAAGGGGGAATTGGCTTCAAACTGAAGGAGGGTAAGTTTAGATTAGATGTTGGAAAGGAATCCCCCACTGTGAGGGTGGTGAGGCACTACAACAGGTTGCCCATGGAAGTTGTGGATTCCCCATTCCTGGAACTGCTTAAGGCCAGGTTGGATGGGCCTCTGAGCAACCCAGTCTAATGGAAGGTGTCCCTGCCCACAGCAGGGGGGTTAGAACTATATGATCTTTAAAGTTCTTTCCAACTCAAACCATTCTGTTATTCTCTTGACTTTCGTAATTCTTGCTCACTCCCAGCCAGTGTACTTCCACACTATATCAGTCCACCAAAGTGAGGTCAGGTTGGACATTCTGTGCAGGGAATTTGCTGAGAATGAGGATGGCAAAGGTCTTCCAAAAGAAAGCAAATAACTCCCCCTCTCCTCAGACACATATTACAACAGGTTTTATAACCACAGAGAAAAATTCAAAATCTTACTCTTCTTAAAGGTATTGGATTCTGCTTACTCCACAGAACATCCCATTTATAAGCACACAGTAACTCTACCAAACCACTTTGTTTTAAGAAATATCTTGGCTCACTTTAATGACTGATAAAACATGTGACCAACACCAGAAAAGCAAAAGTAAACTTTCTCATGAAGTTGTTCCCTATCTTATTTCTTTCTAAGGCTATGTTAGCTTATATAATTTCAAGAGCAAAGTGCTTATGTGACTCTTTGGATGAAGCATGTCAAATCACACCCCTCGGAGCCATGAAAAGGGCATACAAAAGTGAATGGTAATCGGGAGCATAACCTCTCTCCCTAAGACAGACTCCCTTCCTTCTGAAAGCTCCTGGGAACTTACCAGGTCAGGTAACCCATATTGCTGTCTCCCCTACTTAAAAAATAAAACAAAACCAACCACACCCCTCAGTACTCTCCCACATGAAAGCCAGAAACACAGAAGAGGCCAATGACATCTTGAAAGTACCCCTGCCCAAGAACTCTACTGAAAACTGGCTGGCAGAATTTGACACGAGCAAACCCTCTTGCCTTGATGTATAGAAAAAAAAGCAGCTTCAGTCTAACCATCTGGGACTAGATTTTAGTGATAAGAGCTTTCTACTTGCAATTATCTAGATATTTTTGAAAAGAAATCCTAGGACAAGAGTAAGAAAAGTCCATAATCCAAGCCTGGAGAATAAAGAAAGGCCAAACAGCAGCACTTTCTCAAAGTGTTAGCTAAATCTTCACTGAGATTAGTTAAGAGTTCCCTTAAAGGAAACTGCTAGTAGCAGCAAAACACACTGAACTGTTTACAGCCAGGCAATAGCAGGGCCTGTTTGCAGAGCTGAAATGAGCAGAAATCACCTCTGCAAACCTTGGGGTCAGGAGCCTTTTCAGAAACACAGCACAATTGTCATGGAGATACTGTCTTCACTTCTCGGGAAAGGAAGATCAAACCATCATACTATCACCTTAAATATTTAAGTCCTGGAGGCTGCTCATCATGCAGATGCCACAAACATGTGAAATCTGAAAGGAATTTTAAAAAAGCCTAACCAAAAAAGGAGGCATCCACAAGCATCTCTGTCCTGTGAGCAGCACAGTCTGCACAGTACTGCCTTCCTTTGCACTGCATTGGTTACTGACTACACAGACTTAAGTTGAACATACTGTAGTGAAAAGCCAGACTGTGCAGCCTTCAGTGACACTAAGCATGTGAGGTACAGTTTACAGCAGCAATCCACCTAAATCCCAGGGATGGTGAGGCTCACAGAAACTCCCCGGACACAAACTATGACAATTGTGTTTCCTAAAACAGAGAATAACCTGGTAGAGAAAAATACTAACACAGAAGTAGATCAATATATTACAAAATAATTCAGAAAAAACAGTTTGGAAGTGTAAGAACATACCAAAACACTGATAACCCAGGCACAAGAAGCACAAACTGCTTGGTCTGCAGCCTGGTTTTATTGCCAATGCCTCACTCAGCAGCTGGTTATCGCTGTCCTTTTCTGGTTTACAGATGGCAACTGCCATCTGCTTTTTTCTTTACCTCTTATTTTGCAGTTCAGACTCCAAGTAAACACATCACTACCATAGTTAGGTAGCTAGAGAAGGTTGTGTTTAAAAAAACCCAAGAAAACAAAACCTACTTTTTCTTCCTTGGCGGCAGGGAATATGAATGAGGTAAACATGTTTTCATTTTTCTTGTGAAAGGAAATGCACGTGAAAAGTGAAAGTAACATTATCTAGAATTTGTATGGATCACATGTCCAAGATGGGATGTACATTCCTCAATGAAAGCACTGCTACAATTACAAAGGAATGACAGGAAAGAAGGTTCATCAGATTTTTTTTTTCTATCACACTGCCACTACTGCGTTATAAACTAGTGCAAACTCCACTTACATGACATCTCTGTCTTCAACAGCTCAAATGTGTTCGGTGTGATTTGTGGTGTCTTAGCATACAGGCCAAAATTCAGTACTGTAATTTTTACCAGTGCATTTAGTCAGCATGCAGGCAATGAGGAAATTGAATTGGAAAAAAGGAAAAAAACCCCCAAAGCTAGAACTGGCTGTGTAAAAGAATGACTTCTCATGTCAAGGGCAGGTAACTGGATAAACCTGCATTTCCAAAACAGCTTTCAGAAAAGCTTCCTGAAGCAGAATTGAGAAACAAGATAGCTTTGTACACTAAGATACAACAATATGAATCAAGTTCTGTCAGCACTTCTATAATAAGCCTTGCCTGTGCAGGAGTTTAAAATGAAGCTGAAAAAGGTCAGGAATTCAAGAATGAAAAAAACCCCACCCAAGCCTCTTCAGCACATTTAACAAAATGTTTTAGAGTGTTATGAGATTTTAGGTCGAGGATCTTTCACTGGACCTTCCACTGGTCAGACTGTCTAGGACATCAGCACTACAGTCGTATTCCTAGCAATCAAATCAGAACTCAGGCATCCTACAGAAGACTTACTTTTGAAAGTGTTACTTCCTCAATCCTTTTCCTTACTGCCTGCCAGGAGAAAGACAATAAAAATGCTTCCTAATGTTTTCTGTGTCATTGACTATCCTCAGATGTTTCAGGGAGCATTCCTGTTCTTGATTAGGAGAGAGAGCGCATTTTTAGTACAGAATACCATGCAATAGGACGTGGGTATGGCACCATGCTGCAGCAAAGCTCTTACAAAGACAGAATTCTACCAGCTGGAGTATTTCCTGCAGGAGTGTGCAGTGGCACCAGCCTCATTCCATAGCCCTCCAATGCTAAACAAAAAGCCAGTAGCAGATCACAGAGGAGATGTGTGAGCAGTTGTGCCTGCTATGCCAGATTGTAGAGGGACAGTTGTTCCTATGTCAGCTTCAGATATCAGAGGAAGACCCAGAAGAATGCTGGCTGTGAAAATAAATCAATAAATAAATCAATCAACTCCCTATGTGAAGACTAGGCCAGTTAGTAGGCGTGACTGGAGGTTCAGACTGTAGTGGTATTAAACAAAATAAATAAAGAATGATGACCAGGTGGCCAGCAACCAAACTGCAAATTCAGTCTCTAAGTACACTGAGTCCCTTCTGGGAACTCCAGTGCCTTGACCATTTTTCCTGGATTGTTGTGGGGTTTGGGTAACTCTCAGAACAGGAGGCAAAGGGTCAGTTTGCCTAGGACTTAAGCTGATTGTAGATCTGGCCTCCAACACGCACTGTTGAAGACCACCTACCGAGATCAGAGACCAGTTTAAAATCCATAACTGTGACTTCTAAAGGGAAACTCCTGCTTTCCCTGAAGCCGTCTCCACAGACACTAGTACCAGAAAAGGAAGAGTGCTTCATCTAACTGAATTTTTAATCCTGTGTGATAGGCATCAACTGGAATATCTCCATAATTTGGAATCTCTGCTGCTTGCCACATTTTACATCTCAGCAGATACCTGTGCTTGATTTGTTCCAGCTCTTAATTCCAAACCCAGTTTCCACTTGTTGACAACTGCACAGATAAACTGTATAAAAAATATGCAGAAATATAGCTAATTCCTGAGAAAAACTGTGTTTCCTCCAGAGAGCTGAAGAGAAAAACTAGGCTTTAACAGATGTGAAACAACTGGATGAAAATCTATCTGTCCAGAGTGAGAGGGAAAAAAAATTCCACAGATATTAAAAGACAATCTTGTACCATCATCCCATTGAAGCTACAGAAGGTATTCTTCTAATTCAGAACAACCCAAGAGTTCCCCAGCACAAGCACACAGAGTACAGCTACAGGCCTGTGTCAGTACTGTCAGAGCAGTTCAATTTTCCACTGGTATAGCCTGCTCCAAACCCCTTGTCTCCTCCACCACTACAGGGACATAGTTCTGCTTTCTGGAGAAACCTGCATCCAGGTTAAGCTGCAGTGACCTGCCTTCTGGAACTTTGTTTACTCTAGCCATTATCAGCAAGTTAATCATTTAAAGGAGAAAGTGAGCCTAGCATTCAAGTGGCTCTCCTCTGAAACTGCCAGCATAAAAAGAAAATTGATACCATCTGCATGCTATCCCAAGTCATTCCTCCCTTGAACTTGACTAAGCAGTTATGGCTACAGCTATACACTACAATGGGGCTTGGGACAATTTAGCTATTCAGTGGTTCTCATAGTCAGACCTATA
>WEIT01038975.1:20587-35896 GCA_013389985.1 Dryoscopus gambensis | reverse complement strand
CTGTTTGAGCGGCCCTGCAGAGGGGGCTGGGCACTGGAACAGCCTGCCCAGGGAAATGATAACAGCACCAAGCCTGACAGAGTTCAAGAAATGTTTGGACAATACTCTTGGGCACATGGTGTGATTTTCAGGGATGGTCCTGTGATAGGCCGGGAGTTGGACCAATGATCCTTAACTCAGCTTTTTCTGTGATTCTGTAAATAAATGTCCAGAAGAATCACAGATACTTTTGGACCCCTCTTCTCCTGGCCTTGGCTAGCAGAAAGAAAGGAAGTGCAGAGAAACATTAGCAGAACTCACTGGAAGGTGCAGGATGCCAAACCTCGTTGTCGAGGTTCTCAGCCCTGCCCGTTTACACAACCAGCATGGTAATGGGAATTGGTACCTTTCCTTCCTTCCACCCACTCTTTCCACTCACTTTGCCTCAAATGCAGATGGCCAAGATAAGGCTACATACTGTCACAAAAACCTCCAGTACCTGATTTTGGTAAGTCAGTTCATCAGCCTTTAACAATTGCTTACTGTTTTGCCTCAAACAAACCGGGGGTCAGCCTCCTGACTAGCATCAAGAGTCCCCATTGAGAACCACCATCCCAGGCAGTTTTGCTGGTTTAAAGTGTGGTGAAAGCCAGAGACTTAGCTGTCATTCTGGATCCTGCCTGAGGCACAGACTCAGCAGCGTGGGATAAAATTACACTTCCACACCCCATGCAATACCTGTTTTGTAAGTATACAGTTTCAGTTTCCAGGACTATCAGTTTAATGCCCTTGAAGATGCCAAGTTCCCTTTTCTTTCAGATATCTTAGGTTTGCTTTGGGTATAGACACACAGTAACAGACAACAACTGAACTAAAAGTAAGACAATCCAAGTTTAGAAAGAAATATGTATTTCACTAATACATGCAGAACATGGAGACTAAGCATCCAAACAGTTATGACTGAAAAAATCTCCATCTCTCTGGAAGAACAAACTTTTCATCTGAAATGAGCAGTATGTACAAACATTACCAGCCACACAACAGTGGCAAAATCTGCTGGTGATCACTGACGTCACTGTCATTCACCAAAGGACTGAAAAAAGCCCTTTGCTTGTTTTCAAGATGACGAAGAATCAGTGCTACTGCTCAGAAAGCTAAGGCATGTATGTCTAGCTTTGTATTAGCAATACTCAATCAGTAGATTAGAGGTACCCTCCCCCTTTATCAGTTTTAAATAAGCAGGATGGTGAAGGATTCCATTGCTAAGTTGAGACTTTCCATTAGTTTGTCACAAATGTCATAATTATTTCAGTTATTAATTATTCAAAACCATAACCCAGAAGCATGAGCATTACTTTTCTAGTCTTGTCAAATGATAGTTTTAGAAACACATTATCAACAGCTGAGAAGGTCTTCCTTCTAAGAGGAAGGAGAGGAGGCATCACTTAAAAAATTCATAAAATTGAGTAAGGTTTTAAGACTACATCCAACATGCACAAAATTGACAGAGCAAAGGAGGGAAATCCTAAGGCAAATTGAATTGTTCGTGCCTGAATTCAAGGAATGTCTGAGGCTGAAGTTCACACACACAGGATGGATACCTGTAATTAAACACTAACTACTCAGTCGTATCTTTGTGATTTACATACAGAACCATACACACTCTCTTCAGTCACAGAAACAATATCTGTTTTACTACTCAAGCTTTAAGGAAACACTGAGGCTGTTAAGTGTGTGGTTCTCTTCCTGTTTTGTCTGGTTTCTTTGTGAATATAGCTACGGAACTTCTGGAAAGCTGGTAACTAAACCAAAACCAGTTCAAGTGCAAAATAAGCTTCTGTAAACTGATAAAAATTGTATTTGAAGAGTGCACCATGTAGCAAAACTGCTGTATGTCATAACAGGAAAAGAGAATAAAGACTGTTAATAAAGGTTTAAAAGGGTATTCAAAGTAATTTTTATTTGCACTCTTCTACTACACAACAGGATGTTACGACCCTCCAATAGTGGGTGCCATACAGATATATAACAAAAATGCAGGCCTTATCCCAAAGTCAAGAGGAGGAAAGGAAGTTTAAATATTTGTTGAAAAAACAGTGAATACAGTTCACATCAAAGGAAAGGAAGTATCAGAAGCACACGGCTATAAAGGTCACTACAGGCTTTTAATATCTCCAGACTGAAAAGAAAAATCCTTAACATTGTCATTATTTGTTTACACTGAAGAAACAAAATCATTGCCTACCAGACTTCTCCAATTACAATGCAGACAAGCAAAGGAATTGCTGATACCAAAATCATTTTACAGAAAACCTCACAAAAGCCAGCCACTTTAAGATCCACATAAATATTTGTTTCCCAGATCACAAAAACAACTCTCATAAAAAGTCTAATCAAGCCTTAGTACTCTGAGAAGACATGAACTATGAAAATGTTGATTATTTTAAACCTTGTGATGATATTCAAATACTCTTAATCGAGGAAGGAACTTCATTACTTTGGAGTATCAGGTCCATTAAAGGCCTCTGCAGAAACTGCAGATGAAAACAACGTTTAGCCCATCTCCCACAAAGATGACATTGACTTAGAATGAGCCTGAGAGAAAAAAAAAACTAAAAAGAAGCAACTCAGCAGCTGCAGGTGCTTGTTGAGCAGAAATGACAGGTAAAGAACTAAGACAAGGCAAACCCTGTAAATTAGCAAGAGAACAACAGACACTAAAGATTCATGAAAGGCCCACACGGGTCCATCACCCAGTCAGAACTGCACCGGAGTGACCTTACTTGGTACCAGGTGAGAAGAACAGCACCCTGAGTACATGCATTCTCCATTACCGGCCATTCCAGCCTAACCCACCTAATGACTGATAACATTCAAGTGTACAAATGTAGGTATTTACCTACATGTATCACTGTGCAAATGGTGTTCTGTTCTAGAGACTCTATGAGCTATTTTAAGTATTTAGTAAAATGAAAAGTAAATTAATATAGTCCCAGAATATTTTGTACCATTTCATGTATTATTTCTCACCAGAAACAGTCAAGGTAAACTGACGAATTTTTATCTTAAAACCACATGAACTTGTTTGCTTGCTATCTGTGCTACTGTGCACATTCATCTACTTACATTTCACAGCAACAAGAGAAAAAAAAGGAATAATCAAAATCCAAATCTCAGTTAGAACAGGAGAGACAAAGGATAAGCACATCTGTATAACCCCTGCAAGTAGAAAAGGGTAGCTAAGTCAACAAACTGTTGGGAAACTAGCAGTGCCATTGAACAAAACCAGGGAAATTATTGATTTTTAGCTTTATGGATTGTTGACTCTGGAAGACATCCAGTGGGTGATAAAGGAAAGTAATATGCTTCTTAAAACATTAAGAACTCAATAACGTCACAGTAGAGTTTGAACCTCCATTAATTTGGGCAGTTTCAAATACACAGAAGAGCAGGTAACTATGTACACAAGACCCTAACACAATGGGAGCACTAACAATGACTACCAATATACATTTTATCAGGAAGCTCTAACCAGTTAAGTTCTTTACCATTCTGAGAAAAAAAAAGTACAAGCTGCAAACTCAAAAACACCCAACAAACAAAACTTGAGTTCTGAATTTGTAAAAGCTACCAAGCTACCTTTTTTTCCTTCAGAAAAAGAAAATAATCCATTAGCTGTAAATTATTCAGCTCTAATAAATACACATACTATAAATTTGCTATTTAAATGCTTTCTAGCCTCTCCTGTTACATGGTAGAATTGTAACAACTGAAATTTAAAACACTGTCTTGAGGCTACAAACTAACATTTGTTTTGTAAACAAAAACTGATACAGTCCATTCCTTCCCCCTCCCCCCCAAAGGAGTGCTCATACACATAGAATCACTTGAGCACAAAAAAAAAAAAAAAAAAGAAAAAAAGAAAAAAAAAAAGAAAATAATAAAAATTCCACTCACAATTGTAAGTAGCAGAATCCCTGCCAGACCAAGAGAATTTAAACACAAGGATCTATGTGGGAAACAGAAATTACATGATACAAGACAGACACAGTGGCTACACAGGCTTGACAGACCTGCTATAAATCAGTGGCCATCAGCATCCCTCTGCCACCACTGCTTACCTACCTTAAGCACCATAAATATTTTTCTTTAACAGTTTGTTGGTTTTGTGTTTGGGTTTTGTTTGTTTTATTTTGTTGCCAGACTTTTATATGTCAGCATTTTTGAACAATGTGTATTTTTCTATACTCTGCCAAAGGCACACTGCCCCCCCTACACACGAATGGAAGTATAGACAGTTTCACATTGTCTTTGGCAAAGCTGTCTTCTGTAACAGGAGGGCTCTGCAATCTGTACTCTCCAAGCCTACAACCACCTTGTTTTTAACAGTTACTTATCCAGACTGTAAACAGAAATCATAGTAAACACACAGAAACTCACTGATATATTTCGGATGCAGGACCATCTTATCTCTACCAGAAGAAATGTAATTAATAACTAAGAAGTATTTTTTTCTTCATAACCAAAGCAGCTGATTGCATAACAAGCCAGGGGGTTTAAATACACCTATCACGCACAGCACATTTGTGAGTGCCAACATGAACTGCCAAGCTGCACCAGTCACTCACAGACTCTCTGTAGCACACAGAAGAGCTAATAAAACACTGCTGTGCCTGCTGTGCAGCATACCCCACATGCAGCCCTGATCACACTGCAGAACAGACACATACCTTTCAGTCTTTTGGAATTCCCATTTTTTTGCTGCTCATCCTCTTCATTAATGGTGAATAGACCTGGCGGACTTGGCCTGGCACTTTTCTTCAGTCTCTCTTGTCGGAGGGCAGTAGTTGAACCAGGCATGTTGCTGTTGCCTCTTGCTTATTAAAAAAAAGTAAGCAACTCCAGCCCCTGATTAGCCGCTAGCTGCAACGCTGTCTGTTCATTTGAGCACTTGTAACAGATCCCCTATGGATAAGCAGTATGCAAACAGCTGACAAATAACAACATCCAGTCGGCAGCGAAAGGCTTGCAGTCGTTCCCCGCTTTGAAGAAAAGCCCTAATTAAAGGCACATTGGTTTGGATGCTGCTCTTTGCTGTTAACCTGTTCAATCAGATCCCTGCCCACAGCTCCAGGTTCCTTGCGGCAGCACCTTCTTCCCTGCAACCCTCTTCCAGCGACAGCACACTAAAATATTCAGCACGCAATACAAGAGGAGAAAATATGATACGCCGCTGTTAACAGTTGCCCTGACAACACTGACACATCCTAATCAAAGGAGGGTCTATGAGTGCTGTCTCCTCAGCTGCAGAAAGCCGGCCTTGGGAACGCTGTCTCCTGCACGCTTGTGGAGAGCTGGAAGCACCTCGGCAGCAGGGGCTGCTCCTTCCTCCTCGCAAGGCAGCGAGAGAATGGAGCTGTGGTTGCACAAGAGACGAGCACTGAGTGAAAAGAAGCCTGGAAGGCTCCAGGCATGAACCTGCTTTTTGCTCAGCTGCTCTGCTTATTCATGTTTAGAAATTTTAGCCTAACCTAAAACAACGAGGATGAGTCCTCTTCTCTATTTGCATGTATTTGGGTGTCGTGTGTGCCACCGCCCCCCACCTCCCCTTAATCACCTTCCTATGCAGTACATACCTTTTGCATTAGGAATGCATACACCCACAATTACAGACAGGTGTTGGAACATTCTTTTCCACATGTGAAAAACGCAAAAATGAGACTTTCTATCTTGTGTGGACAACATGGGACAACAAAATTCTGAATATTCTGTACTGCACCATTAGTTTTACAGTACCAACCTTTAACATACACTTTGCAAAATGAGCAAAGTCCAAACAGCCCGAGTAGTTTTAGTTAATTGATTTCCCTCATATGCTGGCATTCTGGACTTTCTTTAGTCGTTCATGGCAGAATGCTTGCTCACAAGTTTTGCAATCTGAATATTCCATCCTTCACAGCTCCAAATGCCACTATGCAACATGCCAGATGTTTCACCTGAGAGACACCTTAATCTTCATCCACTTCCACCTCAATTCAGTGTGCGCTCACCATTTCAAAATGCTACCAAAGAAAAATTGCCAGCTAGAATCACTCTGTCATGTTGTTTTATTTTGGTTGCGGTTTGTTTGTTTGTTTGAAGACAATCTTGTTGTAACGTGATCAGCCACCACAAGATGGCACAGACAGTAGCAGACAAGTCTGTAGGTGGCTCACCGAAACTGCGAGCTATACAGATGTATATGATCACCTCAATGACACAGGTAACCGTACTGAAGAAGGGTCAGAGTTTATGACACAAACTTTGTTGACTGTCACAGTGGCCTGGGTTGCTCTTTACAGAGGAGTCCTGGATCATGCTCAGCTGGCAGGATGGCTCTGTTCGTGCACATCTCAGGCTCGTGAGCCAGGAACACAGCGGATGGAGAAGAACACAGCACCACCTGAAGGCTCAGCTGCACTGTTCTTCCTTCTCCAGCACAGGCACAAAACATCCAGCCAAAACAGAAGCATTTTGCAGGAGGACACCATTTCTGAACTGAGCCCAGAGCCCACCTCTAGTACGTATTTCCTCCTGGCTACCTCCTGCCTCTTGGCTACACCTTGGCCTCTGGGCGTACACGGAAGCTGTGCACGATGACATCTGTCTACAGTTAGAGACACTTTGTACTACAGGGTGTGGACAGAAGAGTAAGGAAAAAAGCTCTAACGCAAGCTGTTCTTTGGCTCAGCAGTTTGCCTTCTGGCGTTTATACCGGCACTACTACTTTATTCCATAAAGAGAAACAGCTTCATTCCTCCGCCTAATGCCCATGTACCTAATGCCTCCCACAAACACGACACAGCACTACACACATCGCCACAGAAAGGGGACAGTAGTTAGCACCATCATTACTTTTCATGTGTGCCAAGACTTGCCAACACAACAAAAGTAACAGAAAACAATATTTATATGACAGCTTCATGAAATATCGCTCCACCCCGTTTCACTGCTTTAAGTCATTAAGTAAGGATTCCTACCCTTAAAATATTACGTTTAATCGCCTTTGATGGCTAGACTCCTTAAACAGGCATTTCAAAACCGGTAAGAAGTATATAACACACAAAAATACACCTGACTGGAGTGGCTTCCCAGCTTACAAGTATGCTGTTTCGGCATCTCCATTTCCCTATTATTGAAGGAGTCGTGCAAAACAGCTACAGGAATGAGGATGACTTCCTTGGTCCTTGCAGGATCTCCTGCACCCATAAGAGTGACTTGCCCTCTGTACAAAATGCAGTAATAACCAAGTTTGATGCTTCAGAAGCTGGTGAAGATGGATTTGGGCAATGACACACAGGCAGCGGAGGTGTTGGTACATATTTCTTCCTGCTGACTTACTAACGCAGAGGTGACAGAGCAAAACTATCAACAGCTCATTCAGCTTACACAGCAAGATTTTATTTCAAGGTCCCTGTGGTTAAAAACTGTGCCAGCTCACAGCATGTTTCCAAATGCCTAATAAAATGCAACCCATTACGTATAAAAGACACCTATTATAATAAAAAATACCCTGTAACTTTAGGCACTTGGGGATTTTTTTTTTTGTGAAAAACATTCCTAAAAACACTATTAAGCATACATTAAAGGTACAAATACTGCACAAAAAAAGGCTGTACTGACAACCACCCCCCCTTCCTCAATCCACTGGTTTAGGGCAGAAAAACAAGTTCCTGAGGTACCCCTAGCAGGAAAGTTTTTCTTATTTAAGCCTTGTCTCATCTACGTGGGAGCTTCTATATAAAAACTGGGATGAAAGCTACATTTCCCTGAGGGAACAAAGGGGTTGATAATTTTAGTAAGAAGGCTGTTAAACTCTTAAAAAAAAAAAAAAAAAAAAAAAAAAAAAAAGGAACAATTTTCTTAAATAACCCAATNAGCTGCTCAAAGCAGTACGAAAAGCTGCAAGTATTCCCTGGGGAGAAAAAAGAAAAAGAACATTAAAAAAAAAAAAAAAAAGACAAAACAAAAGGAACAATTTTCTTACATAACCCCATTATTGGTTTTTTTTCCCCCTCTAACCATTAGTCATCATGTATATTAAAACAGTCACAGCTAAGCTCTCTTACTGATGGAGTGAGATCCTCTCAGTAGACGGAGTGAGGACAGCTGTGTATCTCGAGGGCAGTGGGTCATTTTGGGGTTTTCCTTTTTACAACACCTGCAAATTCATTATCAGACAAACCACTACACTTAAACACACCCACTTGCATCCACTGGATTCTATAGGTATAATTACCTGCACAAAACATCATCTGATAGGCAAGTCTTAAACAGCAGCCTGAACAAGGACTATTAGGACAATTATATAATGATATGGGAAATGTAAATATTTATGACAACATGATGAGTGATGTTTCTGTTTAACCATCACGTATTAAGACTTGATCTTTACCTATGAAATGAAAAGGAAGTTGAAGCCAGTCACCATGGCTGAACTCTAGATTTGCTATCTTCTTTCATTAGCAGGATTGTTTCATCCCCTATAAACTATCCAAACTGTACATGAAGCTCATGACTGTATTTAGAGTATAATGAGTTGCACATATCTTTACATTCCACAGCCACTGCGTTGTGAAAGGTTCCCCTCAACTTATATATGTTTTGTATCAAGAAACAGATCATGTAAATATATTATTTTAGCATACATTCCTTTACAGATTGCCACTATTTCACTGTTATTTCTGATTTTCTTCTAACTGAGAGGTTCAGGGCAAGGTGGGTACATATCTTACATATTTATGTCAAGAAATTATATGGAATTTTGCATTAATAGTCATGTTTTCCCTGCATGAAACAATAGAATTCCATTGGGAACTATGTTCGAAATGTTTCTTTCTTGGGGGAAAAAAATCAGGAAAATTCAGTTAAAATCTCCCATCCTGCAAAAAACATTACAACGAAAAATTTTCAATGTATCTACTCATCAAAACACACAATCATATTCTGTATAGACATTTTCAACATTAATCGTCTATGTCAAAAACTTTTTCTAAGAACTCATTTAAAAATACGTAATTTAGGCATTTAGATCATACAATATCTTGAATTTGAAGGGACCCATAAAGGTCATTAACTCCAACTCCCTACCCCTCACAGGAATATGCTGGAATACGCACAGACTAGCTAAATTCCAAACTCAATCTATTCCTAGTTTTCTTTAGGAATCATATGTCTGCTTACTTTCTACTTCACTAGGTTTTAAATCAGGAAGTCAGGCCTAAAAGATGGAGAAAGTAGGGCCTTTTTTTTTTTTTTTGCTCCTCATAGGAGAAAACAGCTATTTACTCCGCATCAAAGGACTGGAAAATGCCTTTTCAATGGCATGTAAATCTAGGGCAAAACAAAATAGCCTTAAAAAGACAGGCAGGATTCAGCCCCACACCTGGTTTTGTTGTTTTTTTACAGTTAACTTGGAAATAGGAAAAATAGCCACTGTATCAGAAAAAACTCTTGCTTCCATTAAGTCAACCACTGTCTCAAACATCTAATTTTTTTCACTGCTGCTCTCCATTTTCTCTTCCTTCTACCTCTTATTTTCCAAAAAGGACACATAATAACCTTGTCTTTACAGAGGTTTCTAAGTTTCTCTTCAAAGATATCTCTAAGGCCTCACTTTTATATACAAGATAATAAAGGACCAGCCAATTATTTTTACTGCAGTAACTGAATTTTTTTAAACAACTTCAATATATAAATATCTGATATAATAATTGATTTCTTCTTTTCACCTTCTTGGAAGAAAACAAAATGCTCCTTGAATTAATCAGTATGAACATAAAATGCTGGAGAATAAGAAGGGAAACCTTCTTCCCAGTTTGCTGTCCCTCTGACATGCATGGTGCCACACACCGGACCAAGGGCTGTTAAGGGATCCTCAGAAGTGACTAGACAGAAAGTAAGTGTTAATTGTTGCCCCTTCTGACAAAGAAAACTAAATCTGTGTGCATTTCCACGCATAGGAAAAATTTAGGAGAAGGCTAGAAGCCCTGCCCTGTTTGAGTCAAACTTACTCAGCAGCACAAAAAGGAGGAGTTAATCAAGAACTCATCAAGAACTTAATCAAGAGTCTCATCATTCACAAACACTTTTCACACATACACACCAATAAAACAATCAAATACAAGACTTACATTAACAAGCCTGTCACATTTTTTAATTAAAATTGATTTGCATAGTATGACTAATTATAAACATTGCACAAGGCACACCATCATGAATCAAAAACATATTAGATCATTCTTAGTCAACAGTCTTTATTTATATCTAACAGAATTATATTGGATCAGGCCTTATAGTAGGATATATCACGTAACTTCAACCAATGGTCAGCTAAATAAGGAAAGTCAGCAAGGAACTGGGAGTTCATAGGATAGTAGGAAGCAGGAATGTGGTAGAAGACAGAAGTCATCAATTCTAATTGCCCTACAACTAAGAGCCAGGGCAATGATGCCACTGCTTCTGTCTGTAAAAGAAAGAAAAAAGCTTATTTTTAAAAATACCTGGGTTTTATACGTGTCAAGAGAAACAAGCATTTGTATAGCACTCAAAATTAAGAGCACTTATGTACATACTAAGCTTTTCAGTAGAAATGAATACTTCAAAGGAAAGGCTCCAAGCTTTTTCACAGAAATGTGGACATGAAAGAAAAGGCAATATGCCAAGAGCAAATTAAATTTTTTTCCCATTGTTGTATTTCCAACAGCATCTGATGGATGGAATCCTGTGAGCTGTGTTAATTACCAGGGCTTTCCTAACACCTTAGCTCCCAACATGTTTCTTAGAAGATGACTGAGATGTCTGGACTTTTGGATAAGGGAGAACACAGAGTTTCAGATAGAGAGACAAGGAATATTTGGAGATACCAGTACTTTATTTCTCCCCTCGATAATCTAGTTTCACAATGACTCTCCTCCTGGAGCACAAATCATCCCACCTCTCTGAAGAATCTCATTGTCAACAAGAGTCAGGGTTTCTAACTCCATTTATTTGAACAGTGAGGCAGCCTAGTCCTGCATGCCATCTTAGCAGACAACTTACTGTTGTTTCCCTTGAACTCTGACAGATCTCCTAGAATACATATTTTCAAGCTTTCTCCCTAAAGCCAGGGAGAAGGGTATAAATATACTTTCTACTTGTTTTCATGAAAGCAAATATGGCATGACTCCAGAACCAAAACTACAGGAGAGCTGCAGAATTAAACCTGAAGCAGTTTCACAAATACACCATTTCTCATGTATGTGTAAGGTAAAAAAGAATATAATAAACACATAACCTGTTCTGCCATAGTTCCTAGCAGGCCACTGCATTTCTCTAATAGAAGTCACATAGAGGGGATCCTCTTCCTGAAGGAAGGATAGATGCACAAAGAGAGTTACTACAACAACAGCAGCAGCACACTGTGGCTTGTACTGTGGATGTAGACTTATGCATACATTTTTCAAGTGGAAAAGAAAGTATGTTGTTGCAAGGTTATGCAGTATTTATGTAATTGAGGCAATTATTGCTCTGATCATTTAATTAACTTTAACACCACAAATAATTTTCAGCTCTAAAGTATTAAATTTGTTTATCTGAGCTAATAATAAATCATGCAAATGGAATATTATCCACCTCATAGTACTGTAAATTTACAAGTTTTTGCAGTTTGAAACAGCACATACACAAGTATATCTCTTTTCAAAATTAAGCCCAAGGAAAACAGCAATGCATGATACTTTAACTAGATTAGTAAAAGTTCTCCTTCTGTTCTGGAAGTACCCCATAAGCCAGCTGTTTGACCATCACTTAACAGGCCTTATTCTTCAAAAACTCAGATTTTTTTTTTTTTTTCTGGCAGGGTTTGACTTTGTGGGTTTTGTGTGTCTGAATGGAGTTACTTTGGTTTTGAATTTTTTTTTGTTTGGGATTTTTTTTGGACAGGGTTGGATTGTTGTTGGTGTTGAGTTTGTTGTGGTTTGTTTCACACACGCATCTCTCTCTCTTTTTTTTTTTTTCCCTTCACACTAGTAATGCTGGGCGTAGGTGGGGGGAGAAAGACAGCCCGACTCCCATTACGCAATAAGCACATAAAAAGTCTTGTTCAAATTTTTCCACGGTGTGCAGTCCTTGCACAGACATTACTTATCCAATAAGAGATACCAAGACACAGTACTTGAACACCTTTCTAAAGCTGAGAGATGGCTGCTATAAGGATTTTAACCTAAATTTAGTTTAGTTGTATCATTTTTGTTGTGCAAGATGCTGATAAATCCGAGCCTCTGTGCATTCCGTACTGCCTCAAAAATTGTTCATGTGGGACCAAAGATATAATCACAAGTTCTGATACACAGTTTCAAAGTTCAAAGAGGTTTTAATCAGAGAAGAGGGGCGATAGAAGAATCGCAGATCCACAGTTTATACATTAAAAGATAGAAAGGCTTTGCAATGTACTAACACAGATAATCACGGATGGAAAGTAGAGTACGCCCACCACACACAAGCTTCAATACTCGCAGCGCTGTGAGCACATACACTCTCAGCAGCGTACATTTGGCTGCAGGTCCCCGTTTCCTCACGGCACCTGGCGCTCCCACAGTCCCAGTTTACGGTACAGGTGAGCGCAAGGAGCCGGGGCCGGGGCGGCGGTGACCCTCGGGCGGTACCGCAGCCTGTGCTGGAGCACCTGGACACCCCCCCGCTGCCAGGGGCTGGGCACGGGCATAGTCCATCCCCTCCCCTGGCCGCAGCGGCACGGGAACAGCAGCGCCCTGCACCCGGCAGCTCCCCTCGGAAGGAACATCAATCGCCTGAGCCAGCCGGAGAGAAAAAACCCGTATGTCACAACACCGTCGGGTAAATCCTCCCCAGCAAAACGCGTTGGCACTGCTGGGAAAGAGCCATGGGAACCAGAGCACGCCTTCAGCTCCCACCCACTGTATGCTTTGAGCACTTCTGTGTTTTCCCTAATAATTTATCTATTTGTTAGAAAAAAATTAAACACAGTAAGATGAAATTTGATTTATTCTCATATGGAGAAAATACCAGAATAAGCAAGCAACAGATATAAAGTCCCATCAGCAGTTAAGGAGTGAACACCTCAAGTGTTCGGCTTTCACAAGCCACCGGACACTGACATAATTTAAAATGCAGACTTGTTTTGCTGCAAAAAGTACAGAGTAATGCGAAGCTCACTTAGAAGAGAGCACCAACTACAACAGTACACAAAACCATGGCATTAAAGCTTCTTTGCAACATTACAAACACATTGCTCTCTCTGGTATCCCAGAGCTTAAGCAAATTGTTACCTGTGCACAGAGCTGGCCAAGGCAGCCCAGAGCACGTGTGGGGAGCTCTCACAGGCAGAGGCATGCCTATGTTTATGGATGGGCAGCCTTAAAATGAGGAGCCTCAGAAGCTTCTCCGTGTGGTATTCCCCACAAGAGGGCCCTTCTCATCTCAGGGATCACTAAAGAGCTTGTTAGCACTACTAGATGCTCAAGTAGCTGTGACTGAAAAATTCTAACTGGTATAAGTTAGTATATCCCCTGAGCACTGTACTCATTTTGCCATTTATAAATTTATGAATGGCAGAGTAAAAAAAAAAAAAGGCAACAAAACCCTTCACCCTGATAATTAAGGCATTTACATTAAAGCTAGTTAAGTGCAGCAGACCATCTGCCAACAAACGGAGCCACTTGTAACATCTCCCTGCAAAACCCTTGTGATGATGTTGAAGCTTTCCCCAGGATCAGCCCTGAGAGTCCATGTGTGAAGCCACAGGAAGCAAGGAAAGAAATAAAGCAGGCACACACCACAACACACACACAGAGCTTTGTTTTTTAAAGAGAGGCAATAGGCCAACCAGTAGGTAATTTCACCAAACACAGAAGGGATGTTGACCTTCCTGAGGAGCCGGATCCAGACACGGGTGTTCTGCTTGCCGAGCAGACTGCAGTCAAAGCCATCTGCATGGCCCTCCCTGGGCACACACATCTGCTCTCTCGTGGATGGACCAAAGAGCCACGGAGCAGATCCCCGATGTACTTTGAGGTTGTTACTGTTTGTGAACGCCTGCAAAGTGGCCCCTCTGATAACTCATAGGCCTAAAAGGATGTCAACAGACAACAAACAGCTTCACAGAAGTTTAACTCTGACATTTCACAGATGAGGAAGTTTCAAATGAACTTTGACAGCACAAAGCAATTTAAATTCAAACTACTCAAGAACTTATGCAAGCAGATCCTTCTGTCGGCAAATGCCCCAATGAGTAAAAGTTCAACACAGCAGCATGGAAGGAAACTATAAAGCAAACTCAGAACAAATCTAGGAACATAAGTCCTTTTAAAACAGAACATATGCAAAATACATGTCACCTGTTGGCTCATTTCTAGTTTTGGCAAGTAATTAGAAGAGACTGACAATCCAGTTAAAAAAAAAAAAAACCCCAACACATCAGCAATGCAAGGTAGAGAACTCAAAAAGAGTTTGTTAGAAACAGCTTTAGAAAAACAGTCAGTCAGTTCTTCCCATGGAAAGTGAATTCAATGCGGTTGCAAACTCTGAAACACATAGGAACCCAGATGCACATCCTATCTGAAGCTGAACTTTAGAGTGATGCCTGGGAGTGACTTGCAAGGATTTCTGAGCAAAACCACTATATTTCTAAGTCTAATGAAGACAGCAATTGGATGGGTCTGCCTACAGTCATTGCTTGTGAGTGCATGCCCGCATTACATAAAGTATGTATTAAAAATATTATACTGAGGAAACGCAGTCAATTAGCCAACAGCCATATGGCCTACTCATATGCTGTTTTGATAGAAAAGCACACTCTTTGATTTAGAGATAAACTTGGACATATGTTAGAGAAGCACTAGCAAAGGGTGAGTGGAATTGGACTGTGGAAGGAGGTGAAAAAAGGAAAAAAAAGGAGAGGACTAAAAGTTGGAGTCAGACTTCACAGTCGAGCAAGCAGCAAAAGCAAACAGCATCCGCGCCTACAACAGTGATACAGCGGTCGATCCGCTTGCGTAAGCCAAAATCTCCTCCCTGCACCCTCCTCGCCCTCAGGGCCAAAATAAAAGCGGGTTAAAACGCTCTTGCAGAGTACATCCCTCCTTAAAGGAGACACAAGGACATCTCCCCGCTTTCCCTATAGGAAATAAGAGCTTGCAGCAGCCCGTTGCTCGCACGCGTTTGAGGCGCAGCCAAGCCCCGGGGCCCCGCAGCGGGCCTCGCTCGGCAGGCGCCGGGGCGCAGCCACCAGGTACCTTGACCCTGCCGAGCCGTCCCTCCGGCCTGGCCGGGGCT
>WEIT01038975.1:1309-12042 GCA_013389985.1 Dryoscopus gambensis | reverse complement strand
AGATCCTGCTTGCAGTAATTTCTGTCCACAAAACATGTTTGAAGCAGTTTCCTCGTGGAGTTTCTGTGTGGCTGTCTATTAGCTTGAGCTCACTTGCTGAGAATAGCTATAGAAAAGAACAGCAAGTTCTGCCTTAATGGAAACAAAACATAACAGCATTCATCAGCCATACAGAGCACACCAAAGAGAGAAAAAGCAGAACTTTGGCAGCAAGTCAGGTTTCTTCAGACCTTCCTTGAAAGGGCACCTGAAATCAAGACTGACCTTAACTTGCATCACTATGGATTTCTTGAAATTATTAAAACTATGCAAGTGATCAGTCACAGCTAAACAAGGATCATCATCAAAAGGAATGACTTACACTGCTGTGGAATTTTGGCACTGTCACTAGTATTCCAGCACATGTATTTTGAAAGCTAACCAATACAAACTGCTATAAGCAGGCTAGTGTCCCTGTACAGACTTACCTGTTTGTCTCTAATTTTAGCCTGCCCAGCTGGACACTCAGTGATCTGTGAGCAGCCTGGGAGTCATGGGACACTGTAGAGCTGAGTGTGCTTACACCTGAGGTAGCTACTGCATCTTCCAAGACAATGCAAGGCTGCTGGATGGTTTGATTCTGAGGCTGTTCATCTTGATCTTCAACTTCTATATCATCTTGATCGGCTGTATCACTTTCAGATGCAAGACTAAAATGTGGCCTCAATTCTATTAAAATATAAGCAAAAGAAAAATCACCAAAGATGTTAAACATCAGTTAAATATTAAAACAAAAGCAGACCCAAGTGACTATTTACAGATCATCCTATAGCTTTGGTTACACCAGACCTGAAGTTTCTGTAACGGGAGAACAGATATTTTCCAGGGCTTTAAGGTCACTCAAAACATAACAGCACCTTGGTTTATGCAGACTATTATTCTCTCTATCGAATGTTCAAGAGCTGTAAAAAACAAACATCTGGATGAATATGATTCCAGATTTGGCTACCATTTCACGTCAAATTATTAATGAAGCATTATGTACAGCAGAGTTTCTTTTGCTTAATTCCATTCTCAGTAGTTTGCATTTTGTTATGTGTCTGACTTGAAACATTTTATTAAACAAATGACCATTATTTCTTTTATATCCAGCTATTCCTGCTGTTGCTGTTCCAGCATATTTAGCATTCTCTCATTATAAGAATATCACGTTTACCAAAAAATTGCATCCAAAGATAGAGAGGAAATTACAAAAAGGCTCCTCTCCCAGCAATTAAAAGCAGCACACTTCCCTTCTACTTATCAGAGGGAACACTGTCTATTTTGAAATGATGCACATCCACAAAACTGTGAACACAAAGCTATACCCTGGTTTCTGTTGTTCCCTGTTTAAACTACCTACCAGAGCTTATCAGGTATGCAAGATATGTACATAAAATCTGACACTCCTAGTCAATCTATTATTGTAACAACATCTGTTTGTTAATTCTAACTATTTAATATAAATCTTCCTTCCTTCCTTCAATTACGGCTTCTTACTGCTAAGAACTCCCTCTAGTCTCCTCACCAAAATGTACTTTTTTTCCTGAATCACACTTGGTTTATGCCCTTTCTGCTGAGTAACTCACAAGTGCATTTCTCTTCTTTACAAAAGAAACATTTGTTCCTTGATCTATCTCACCTCTCCATTTAATGCTACATACCTTTTTTCAAGGCTGAACATAGTAAGATCAACAGAGCTGTGCTTCCTCTAAATTAAGGAAAGCAAATTTATTATATAGCAGTTACCCAAATATTGCTAGGCAAATATGTCTGAATTTGCTTTGAACTTCTGTTCTTACTAGCAGGATGCAGAAGTTCTTTGCCATTGTTCACCATTAGGCAGCATAAAATTGGCTTTGTACCATTCCATAAACATCCCATAACTTTTAGAAGTGTTAAGGCCAGAGATAAATCTCCACATCATATGAAAATAAAATTAAGAAAAAAGAGTGAGACAAAGGCAAGGGAAAGCAATCAGAAGTAGGGTAAGGCAATTAGGGAAGCAGCAGATGATCAGTGCCTGAAAGCTATTGGGGCACAGAGGAACAGAATATTAAGGAGGAATTCCACAGTTACTCCTATTACACAGCAATGAAGTACATGCCTGTTAGAGGTGTTCAGCATTCCAATCAGAAGACAGAGTTTCTTTGTGACTTGAAAGTAACACAGAAACCCTATTTATATCTTACTGGATGTGCTAGGGATACGGAAAATAAGGAGAATAGGAATAGCTGTAACTCTTTGTTGGAATTTTCAGATCCCCTTATTGATAATTTAAGATTCAACCCACTGCAGAAAACAGGAATGTAAGTATTCTGACTAAAAGCATTAAATGACATATTTGAAAATATCACCATTAATTCCAGCTTTAGCAGTTAAGAAGCAGCAGAAAAACTAACTTTGGAAATAGGTAGAGAAGTAACAGAATGGGCTACAGTTTTGTCTAAACAGATTCCTCTCCTCAGTAAAACCATATATTCTAATTTCACATTCAAAATACAATGTACAAACTGCAGGCACTGCCAACCTGTTTGTTTGGTTTTGGCAAGTTTCAAGTCAAGGGTTTGGGGTTGTTCAGGGGGTTTTGGGTTTGTTTTTTTTTTTAGACAGCTTCTGACCATAAGCAATAGGCAACATTCTACACCTCAAAAAATTTGGTCCCAGAGCACCTTAACCTACTACTACTCACCGTGTTGCAGAATCATTTAGATTACACATTGTGGAAAGGTGCTTTCCAAAATAGCTTGAATGATACACAGATTAGTTTCTGAATTGCAAAACAGACATTGAACAGGAAAAAGGCCACTGCTGGTTTCAAAATCTTAAGTGAAGCGTCATAATCACAACTCTAAAACATGTTTAAAGAGATCAGCTGATAAACATTTGCTGAGTCTTAAGAAATGACTCACCTGGGACCAGAATTGTAATAGCAGTCTGCACAGCTTTTCTGATTATGCTGTCCAGGGCAAACATCCAGTGTGGCTTAATATTATGATTTCGGAGAACTTTATTGACCTAGTAAGAGAAAATTAATTTCAGATATGACATATCCCACAACTTAAAATGAGAATAAGTCATCATTATATAAAGTGTTTAAACTTATAGACGCCGTATCCGAGCAGATGATTACAACTATTTCTTGATAGCAACATTATCAACTGCATCCATTCTATTGTAAGTCATGCAGTGTTTTGTATTTTTCACCAAGCACTGGTTCGTGTGTTGGGTGACTTCTGATGTCTGTGATGCTTAACCTTCACAGCTGTGGACAGAAACTTCAAAAGAATGCAAGCAAGACAAATAACAAGGACTATGTTATGAAAGGCTTGTAGCTGAAGCTAATTAATCTTGTTACTTTTTTTGGCATCACTTTCACTGCTTGCTCTGAGCAATACTTGCCTATTCTGAAGTACAATGGTAGGAAATATCAAAGAACTAATGGAATGCTGCTCCTACTTAATTCTGACACCAGTTAATTAAGGTTAGTTTAAACAATTAGGGAACTTCATTTGTGTGCTGTACCATTTTCTCTTTCCTTCTACTTCTTACTTTGTACAATGGGTATGGTACAATACACTGGGTTGCTCCTAATTGTCCTATGGCTAAAACCACTTTTAGCCATATTCTCAGATGCCTCTATGGATGCTCCATGCCACTTGCACAAACATCTCTACCTCATGGAACTGTTTTCCAACTCCCAAATGACAAGGAAATGCCTAGCCAACAGTAAGCAGCAATAGCACAAAACTCAGTGCTGTTTTCCTGGCACAGAAGCAATCCAAAGCAGCAAACTCTGCAGGAGCAGAACTTAAACAGTTGCAGGAAGCAAAAAATATAACTGTGTTTAGAAAATTATCAACTCACAGCCTTTTAAAAAAAGAAGGAACTACTGATTACTAAAAATGAGGCAAAAAGATACTTCACTCTTCCTAAAAAAAGGGATCGGTTCAATTTCCTCATATTGTGATAATAACCTCTCTGTAAAAATGACTGAAGTTTCACAAATGATGCCTTCAGAGGATATGTAAGAGTCATTACTCACATTATTTTCACTGCCAAAAAGCAGTAGTATTCAGTAATGCAGTACTTCATGCAGGTACCTGCACTGGGTTTGGTTGGGATGGAGTTAATTTTTTTCACAGCAGCCTACATGGTGCTATGTTTCAGACTGGTGACTAAAACAGCCTTGATAACACACACATGTTTAGTGACTGCTGAGCAAAGCTCACGCACTGCCAAGGCCGCCTCTGTTTCTTACGCTGCCTCAGCAGCGAGGGGGCTGTGGGTGGACTAAAGGCTGGAGGGGGGCATGGCTGGCACAGCTGGCACAGCTGACCTAAGAAATATTCCCTTTG
The DNA here is from genome assembly GCA_013389985.1 of Dryoscopus gambensis. Taxonomy (NCBI): domain Eukaryota; kingdom Metazoa; phylum Chordata; class Aves; order Passeriformes; family Malaconotidae; genus Dryoscopus; species Dryoscopus gambensis. The sequence goes on along the minus strand of WEIT01038975.1, from coordinate 7,666 downwards.
GTAGAAGGTCATGCTCAGCAATAAACCAGGGGCTGCTTTTTGCAAAGGAGCTGCTGCTCAGTGATTGGCTGGGCACTAGTCTGCTCGTGGTGACTGACTGCTTTTGCAACACTTAAGAGCCTTTTTTTCCTCCTTTCACTTATTTAACAATCTTTATTTTGACCCACAAGTTTTCTCACTTTTGGTCCTTCCAATTCTCTCCCTCTTCCTTTTGGGAGGGAATGAATGAGTGACTGGGTAGGGGCTTTCCTCTACCTGCCAGCCAGTGTCAACCCAGCACAGCAGTACCTATGGCTCCTCATTTCTATTGCCAATGGCCACGAGATGGCACTTGGACACCGTGTTTGGGTTCGGAGAGCGGTCAGCAGTGCCAGGAGAGCCCGCCCTGGGCCTGACACCTGGACAGCTGCTGCCCAAGGGCTCCAAAGGTCTTCCCACTGCCCTCCAAGGCAGAATGACTGCCCTGTGCAAGCACTTTGTGCCTTCCCAAACTGACTGCTACCAAGACAATGACATGTTTAGCTAAGTGCAGCTTTTTTGAGAACTGAAGAAGCATAATCTAACTTCGTCAGAATCACAACAATCCATAGTAATGTCATTTAGTTATTTATATTACATCACAAAATTACTTTTCTTGCTTGGTCTGTTAAGGATGTTGTGATTAGTAAACATTGTAACCTAAGATCACGTTATTAAGTCCCAAGGGCAAGGGAACTACTTTCCCTCACTTTTAGCAGTACCTCAGTCTCTGCAGCATCTGAGGTCTTGATACTGTCCTGGATTTCAGTGTAGTGCTATAGAAATCTACTGTATGGCCAAAAGAATTAAGATGGCGTGCACATAAAGCAAAGTTTTTCTTTTAACTTTCTGTGGGTTTAGTTAAATAATAGACAGCAATAATGAAAGAGACATTTATCAGTTAAAAACCAGCAACTTGTAATGATGAAGTTAAAAGAAAGTAAATTTTTTATTGATAAGAATACAACCCAGGCAATTACTACCAAACAACTGATGCCCAGCAACATCTTTATCAGAACATCAATACAAGTATTTGTACTATTACCCCTTCCATTGTTTTCTTGACCTTGTGTGCTTTTTTCCTTCCAAGTGTCAAGAGTATTAATATGAAGCTAAATGGAGATACTCAAAAGAATCAAAGAGAAAAATTTTGATTTGTTGAAAGATCTCCTTCCCCGATTCATTTCACACCTTTTTTTTCCATAAACAGCATCTAATATTGGTTAGTGTAGTCTATGCAACAGTCTAAATGCTATGCCATCCTTCCTGACAGCTCTTCTACTTGTCAGGGTGCCCTGGGTTTAAATTCTAAAAGAATCATCCACATCAAATGCCTACCTGGATTGTCATTTCATTTTTACTACATGACTTCAGTCTGGACAAGTGATACTCAGCACAACTGCACCCTCCCATGTTCATTACTCGTCTTAATCATCAAGCCTAACTGCTTGTGAACTAACATTTAAATACATACCTAAGAAGAGAAAACATTTGCTTTTCATAAACTAGCTATTTAAAGGCTACCCATGTGTGTGTTTGGTTGCTCAATATGAGAAATTATAAATCTTGCATTTATTATTGATAGAAAAGTAACCATTTTAATTCCTCCTTATCCTGCTTATTATAAATTGAAATGAAATTTCTAGTTTGGCAGAAATCTGCTGCTAATTAAAAATACTAAAATAAGAATTCAATACAGTATTACACGGTAGGCAGACTGCTATAGGGGGTAATGTATTAGTTTGTAAGAGAAGTTTAAGAGATCTGCATTTATGTAGGATAAGCCTGACATTCACTGTTGGTCTTATTTCCCAGAAAACCTTCCAAAATGAGATTTTTTAAAAAGGCTTTCCTGCTTTACTGTTTTGACATAATATTCACACAATTATGCTGAACCTTCCATATCTTTAATCAGAAAAATCTCAGTAGTGTTTGGGGTCTCTGTCCTGCCAAAGGATCACAAGACAACCAAACCAAGTCACTGCTGTGGGCTCACATTTTGCTATTACAGGTTCAAAGCCCTCAAATATTATTGTTTCAGTAACTTGGGTGGAAGTTAAGCAAGTTCTGTTTGGTCCTGGTTTGGTTAGGTTTTTTCAGCTTAGGTGCACAAATTTCTTAGTAAAAATGACAACTTACAGCATCTTGAAAACCAAACAGCACAAGCTGCACTTGACTGATACCGTGGCTGTCAAAGTCTAACTCCAGCTTCAATTTTGAAAGCGTGGTTGCGATGATTTTGCGATCAGTGGACCGTACGAACTCTCTGAGGCTGGAAACTAGCGTTGTGATATGTTCCCATTTTAGCTTGGGTTCTTCAGCTCCCTGGCAGAAGAGAGAGGAAAAGAAATAGTTTTGATAGTCATCTTTTGAAACATACACCCAGTAGGACTTCAGCCAATAATGTCAGTTGGCAATATGGGTTTTCAGAAACTCTGCTGCTGTGGTTAAGGGAAAGGTGCAGCTGCAGGTCAGGCACTGGTGGCAACATAACTGCAGCAGCACAGAGCTCTGTGGCTGAGCTCCCTGGTAACAGAGGTAATAACTTGATGAACAAGTAACTGACTTCATTTTACACCAGCTGCTGAGGAATGTGTGCACGCTGTAGTGTGTATGTTTCTTTGTGCAGCAATGAAAGGATATTAATAAATATACTGTGCACTGGATACTACAAATTACTCTTAACTGCAAACACACACATACTTTGCAGTGCTTCTAATTTCTGTGTGCCCCTCAGAGACAATGTGCAAAATCCTACAGCAGCATTTAAAAGAAAGGATTAGTCAAAATCATGCAGGAGGCTCACAAAGGGACTGATTGTTTCTTACATAATTTCCTAATTTCCCTTAATACAGAACTTCTACACTTAGCTGTTCTTAAAGCAAGTCTACAAAGATTTCACCTTTCTAGTATAAATATTCATTTACCTATTTTTAAAAGCTTTTGTGTTTTTGCATGAGCTACCAAAGTAGTGAAAAGCTCAAAAACATTCATCAGAATAACCAGCCTAAATAACTAGGAAGCAGAACATTGTATTTGCTCTCATAAGTAAAATGAATGCAAATTTCAATTCCAAATCCTAAATTTAAGACAGGGTTGTTGTTCAACACAAAATATTAGATGCTTATTCTGAAGGAACTTAAGTAAATATTTATATAGACAAGCATATCCAACATTGATTTCTGTAAGAGAAGGACATATGGTGTTTGGTTCTATTGCATTTGTCAGTTTTATGCCATGAATGTTATGGCTGGCCAGACACCAAGAACTCTTGTTTCCAGTAACACTGAGCTTTTAACTACAGTCAATTAATTCTGGTCAGGATGAAACAAAGATAATTCAATTACTTGAGAAAGAAGCTGAAAAAAAGCAAAAGTTCTAGCGCAAAGATACCACTGACTAAAACATCCACCTGAGAATAAAAGATCCTAGCCTCTGATCTTGGTCTACTTTGGAGAATTCACCTGATGATTTTCTACACAGAAGTGGACCTCTCACTGCTCTGCAGTAGCTAATCTTCTTTTCATGTAAATAATTAAAAAGCCATTAGGGGAGATAGGTAAATGCAAACTGTAGCCCTGGACTAGAAGATCCAAGTCCATCATGGTGTTAGGCACTATGGGGACAGGACAGGCAGTATGACTTGCTAATTAGAAACAGTGACCTATTTTGTGAGGGACATTCTCCTCCCCTAGCCATCACACCCAAAGGCTTCTCTGAAACCTTTCTTGTGAAAAGTTTTTGTGAAGAGGAAAACTCTATCAAATCCTAAATCCTGATGAGGTCTAACAAGTAAGCTAGGCTAGTTCTATTAGTAATTTCTTGCATTTCTCAAGGGAGAAAACAGTCTTTGGGAGTCAGAGCTCTGCATCCTTTTGAAGGGCAGCCAGGCCCATGAACATGAGCTTTGAACTCTTTGGCTCTAAAATTCTGTATCTCTGCTTCTCTCTCAGGCTGTTCCAGCCCTAGCTGAGAAAGGCATGAAACACAGAGCACACCCTCTGGGATTCGTGATTGAGTTTCAGCCTCTCATGACCATTACTTGCATACACATGCAAAAACTGTGTCTGTTACAGCAACACTCTCACAAAGCACAGATCACAAGTATCTCTCACTTTTTGTACTCACTTTCTGTAGTTACCAGGATAACTGCAGGTTACTCTCTCCCCGCTCCCAAGAGTTAGAAGCTGTTTTTATTTGCATGGCAGCAATTTCCAATTACATTAACTGTAGCACATGCATAATAATCATATAGGTTTGCATCAGTTTCTAAACACTAGTATGTTTAAAAGCTGAGTTGTCATGTTTCATACAAATATGTTTTAGATCAGCAATACTTGGCCTTGAGAATGAGGTGAATCAATTAACTACTAACACACACACAAACAGGAATAAAAAATCCTGTCATCCAATTACAGTGTTGCAACATTGAGCAGTGTGGTCATGACCTGTTATTTCTTCAGTGTTGTCCTGAACTGATACATCATCATAATGAATCATCCCCACAAAGGAGTGCCAAAAGGTCATTCTGTAATTATTTTGTTGTTTGCTGTAGCTCCCACCATTACTACATCTTCTCTCCATATGTGGTCCCAACTGCACTGCAGAATAGGTGCAATTTATTTACTCCCCAGCCCCTCCTTTCCCCCATTGTGGCTGTTGGCTAGAAGGCGATGGTGTATCTGCCAGCCCCATTTTTTCCTCACAATAGCCTAACATAAGGGCAGAGCAGGCCAAACGACCTAAACCTCCCTCTGTCAAAGCAGTCAGTCAGAACACAGAACTTTGAAAGGGGTTCAAGATAATCTGCCTGAGATGATCTACCTTATATGCGTAGGCCTGACTCAGTCCAATTTGAAAAGCACTGGCAAAATAGAGTATCATGAAAACATGTTTTCTGTTGTCTTGCCAGTACTAATGCCCAGGTATATACACAGAAATTAAAAACAAAAAAGGCATATGTAATGTAGCATAAACAATCTCAAAGCCTATTTTTAATAGCCCAAATTAAACGGTAACTGAAAGCTTACATGGCGTATGCTTTCTAGTTTAATCAAAATTTATTTTTTAATTGCTTTACTATGTTTAATTTCAAGAGTTCCAGGTAACTGCAGAGAGGGCTTAAAATTCCATAAAATTGTTGCTGCCCTCTGAAATTACCTGAGTCAAAGCTTCCATCAGGTTCCTCACCACCTGCTCTTGGTCCTCAGTTAATATCCTGTGGAGGGTGGCTCTCCTTTCACTATCCTTCTTCAGCATGAAAAACCCAGAATCTTTCTCTTCAGGTGAAGGAGGTGCACTGTGATCCTCAAAATGTTCATCTGGGATGCTGAATGAAAGACACTCAGTGAAGAGAAACATTACAAACCCCCCCACCCCCGATGCACACATTTGTAATCTACTGTGTATCAAAAATGTCAGGTAGTTCCTTACCTCAGAAAAAGGGACCGGATTCCCTTCCCATCTTTTTCTCCACAGGATTTGGCTCTTGTTTTGAATGAGAATGGATCAATTTTTAATTCTGTATCAGGTGAGACAGAACCATATTCACTGCTGCTACTTGTATCTTCCACCAGAACAGGGACAGGTAAGGATATGCTCCGAAGATACTCTATTTGTATAGGAATATTCAGAAATTAGGATTTAGTAATACCATCAGAGTTTTGAAGTGAAGATTATTTTTTCAGAGCAGACAGAAAAACTCCAGCCTTCCCACATACCAATACAAAATATTAGAAAAAATTGACAAAAAACTCCCAAAGCTTATTCATCTGGAATCGAGTCATCTTGCAGGTATGTTTTTATGCCTGGAAGATGGAAATGCTGGGCTTCTTGCGAGTTCATTTACAGAACTTCAACACTGAAGTGAATGGGCATCTCCTATCACGACTTCCAGCAGGAGGAAAATGTTTCTTTAGAGTAAGTCGTCCAAGCCACTTCCAAGATCTTAATTTTATGGGTGTATATAAATATATATAGTTATATATACGCTACATGTAAATATATATGCTATAACACATATAAGATATATTTCTTCATCAGATTAATTTGAACAAATTTAATTAATTCATAATCTTTGACTAATAATAATAGACATGCAGTTAAGTCAGAACTTTTAGTTTTAAATCCTGAGCACACATTACTGCTGCAGGAAACTACTCGCATCTATTTCACATGTGCACATTTCAAAATGTACTTTGATACCAATTCAGCATGAAGGTAACTATGTGTGTGTGCAGTTCCCTCCTGCACTCTCCCAGTTCATTTCCTGAAAGAGATGAGTATCCTGTATCCTGGGCTGACAAGGGGTCTCAAATGCACTCTGATTTTTCAGTTATA
>WEIT01038974.1:9801-25259 GCA_013389985.1 Dryoscopus gambensis | reverse complement strand
TTTTAAGCAGCAGGCAGGGTTTTTTTTCTAGGAGCACTGAGTAGCAGGAACTGTCATGTATGAAAGGTTTAAATTAACTCTAGGCAGACAAGCTGTAGGGAGAAAATTTATTCAGGCAAAATAAAACCCAGTGAAAATACTTACATATTGTTTGATTCATTGTAGTCATCTGTAACTTAGTTGTGAGATGTACCATTAGCAGAATCTGTTGTTAAGGTTTTACTATTTTGCTTTAGTGCTGCATGCAGGGCTAGCTAAAAATTAGATGTTGAAACTACTTTTCAAAGGATTTTTGCTAAATTAAATTTCCATTCAAAAGTGTCTGCTTTTCGTCAAAGACAAAGGGAAAAAAAATATCAGTGAAAAGCTGACAACAGAAGAGATTTCAGCCAAGAGTTAAAAACATTTTGGAAAAAATCTTCCCACGCCTACCCTACTGTACTCAGACTTTGACAGCAGGTCAACATTTTCCCCAGAAATTAATGACTACAGTTTTTGGTTTTCTTTTAATTTTATTAATGCATGCCCCAAGGTGGGAAACTTTCAATGAGGTGGAAAATACGAAATTCCATGGCAAAAATTAAAACTAAGTTATTTGGTACCTTTTTGATAACAGGATGAACACAGTACTTAATGTTATCCCTCAAAAATGCACATAGGTACCAGGTGGTAGGAGAGATGGGCCTCAAAGAAGGTCGTCGTCAGTTATTGCACTTCTTTCAGACCAATGGTGAGGAAGGGTGCTGAACTCTATGCCAGCACTGGAATAGGTGGAGCCATTGGGAGTGTATCAACTATTCAGCAGTGCAAAAGTCTGTGGCACTGTCTAGGATATGACGCTGTCTTAATGTGGCACCTGGAAAGCGGTGCACTTCCCATTACTGGAAAAACATCCCTTATGTGTTCACCTTCAATGTAGGTGTGATACAAGTCTGTGTTGTAGTGGTGATGCAAAGAGCTCCAAGAATTCAGATGCAGTTTATGTTTTGTGCTCTCTAACAAGAGAAACAACAACTTCAAAACACACACAGCACAGAAGAGTGTAAACTTTTTGTCTGCTCTTATTATAGAAAATAAAAGCATAGCGTATGCATTCTAGTTTAACATAGAAATGACCATTTGACACCTAATTTTTGTTTGGCAATGACAGATAATTACAATGATTTAAGGTATTTTATCTGTTAATTATTGGTTAGTAAACAGAATTCCACAGTGCAACAATGCCATGCAAAATAAGACCACTGCAATAACTCGTGGTAGGGGTTTTTCTTGTTTGTTTCTGGTTTTTTGTTGCTTTGTTTGTTTGGGTTTGTTTGGGGGTTTTATTTATTTTGTTTGTTCGTTTGTTTGTTTGATTTTTTTTATGGTTTTTAGTGTCAAAATTGCTCTTACAAAAAGAATGTAGGTTATACAAGCTTAAGTGAATCTAACAAGACCTAGCAAATAGACTGAAGGACAGGTATCCTAGTTCTGGCTCTGCCTCTGACCTGCCGAGGGACCTTCTGTGACTTTCAGTTTATACAGCTGGTAAACGAAACAGTGGTGCTGAACTGTTGCAAAAGATGTGAACAACTGTTGAAGAAGGAAATGCACATAAATGCTAGGTATTATTATTGTTACTTGAACATTTAGTTTTTATTTCATATCCTTCGCATCCACGTCATTGTACCTCTAGACCAAATACTATAAATTTATATGTGGAAGATTTTTTATGAGCATATGTATTTTGAACTCCTTCACAGCTCACTCCGTTTCTTCCCCTGCTCTATACTGTACCTAAGCACCAAAGAACCGGGTAGCAGTTTGACTTTATGTGACGCAGGCTGCAGTTGCCCGCAGACCACGCCGCGCCTGGCTGTCAGAGGTGTCCCGGACAGACCCTGGACACAGCCGTGGTCAGCAGGGATCTGTTACAAAATAACAGAACCGGCGCTGGCTCCCTCTTGCAGGGAGCAGGCTGCAAGCCAATGGGAAAATAGCATCCATAAAGGCAGGAGACAGAGAGGGATCCTTCTGCAACCTCAGAACTTTACTAGAACAGGCGGACAAAANTGCTGTTTTCCAGCCCTTTTTTGTCTGGGAGCCAAAAGAGGCAGGATAAAGAATTACAACCAGTGGAGTTCTGTAAATTGTGAAGTGACGGGGGGAACATCCAACGGGACAAACTCAGGGGAGGATTCTATTTGAATGAACAAATGAAATATCGAACTTAACAGAAATTTCCAGAGATAATACATATTCCACACGGGATATGCATAAACATAAGGATATACATAAAACTGGGTGGGGGAATCTTAAACCTATAATAGAACGAAAGGAATTTGTTGGTGTGGATGTTGCAGTCGCTGCTATATGCATTGCAACAGGTGTGGATGCTGCAGTTGCTGCTATATGCACTGCAACACTTATGTCATAAAGTATATCACCTCAGACTTTTCAAGGAACTTGTCTTATCTAATAGACCCTCAAGAGCCAAAATTATGTTACTTAAGATTACAGGAAGGCTTTGTACTGCATACATCTAAGTAGGAAGACAGAGCAGCACTGTTCCCTGAAACAGAAGAGGAAAACACAGAACTGAGAATTCAATTCGCTTCCGTTTGTTCAAAGTGAAAAGCAACAATGACTACAAAAGATAATGCTTCCACCAAGAAATTATACTTCCTGAAATGCTTCTACCATGCATCTATTCTAGCTCTTGAGATGATGGACAAAATCCAGGAAATTCATAATGAAATCAGTTACCTGAGAGCTTCCCTAAATCCTCTTTTTCACTCTTCAAGACCCTTTTTTGATGAGTATGTGCAGACTGCTTGTTATTCTAGTTTATTGATGAAAAAGAGCTGAAGATAATACATAATCCAGTGTGATGAGGAAACTTCTCTTCCTCTTCATTTATCCTACAGTTTTATTGTATCAGAAGTTAGACAGTAGAATCTTTCATATTTTTATTTCTAGAAAGCATTTACCATACTTTTGGATATTATTAAGCAAGGTAAACTGAAACTGTCAAGGGACTTTTTCATAGATGTGAAGATAATCCTCAGAAATCCCATCTTGACAACCACTTCTGGAAAAAGGATACAGCTTAAAGTCAATAAAAATGAATGTTACATAGCAGTGGTATGCTATGACTTTGTGTTAGACTAAAGCATGAGAAAATCACTAGTTCAGTTCACGTTAAGATGAATTGTTGAAACAGTTTTCTTAGGGACCAAGGACCAGCATTTCCCTTACTTCAAATAAAGCAACTGACACTGATATGTGCTCTATCTGTTGAAATTTGTCACTTGTATTAAGTAAGTTGAAGGCAAAATAATTGTGTCCTGTTCAACCTTTATGTTTAAAGAACTGTAGCAGAAATCACAAAGGTATATAAAGCAAGTGCAAGGTGTTGCCTATGAGAATATTTGTCTAATCAGCTTAAATGATATTATTTTCATAGTGTACAGTATCTGTAGCAAGAGTATATATTACTCTATGTTTTTCCTGTTCATTTTTTACCAATATCTGGCATATTTCAGTTTTATTAATTATGAAGTGAGGAGCAGTTTATTTTAAGATTAGCGATCATTTCACTCTTGACTACCTCAGCTACCTTTTTTACATGAATTTAATGTATTTGTGGCAATCGATAGGGCTCTGCCACATTCTGACAGGTTCTTTCAGATATAATGTTTTAGACTTAGGTTGTTCAGAGAAGGTAGTGCACATCTCATTTTGATGACAGTTAAAGCATAATCAGCACCACAGCAATGCTGCTTTAGTCTAGAACTAAACTATTATTTTTATTCATTGAACTCACATAAGTTGTTTGATGTTTCCACTCTCCTCTGAGAAACTGAGTATATCAAGGATCTAGTTATAGCTTTCTGATTCTGGATCAAATCATGCACATACACTAGCAACATTTAAAAGAGCACAGGTGGTATTTCAAACTCTGCCAACTTGCAGCAGCTTCTTGAGAATCCTTTCTCAGTTTGCAAAAGCCCAAGAGCAGCACATGTTGGCCCAGTTTTGCAGCTGTAGCCAGAACTGAAAATGAGAATGGCACAGCAGCTGACTACATCAATTCTGTAAGTTTTGGCAATTCCTCTGGTTTGGTAAAATACAATACGTAATTATGCTTCTTTTTGCTCAGTTTTGCAACACCATAGCAGAAAGATAAGGATCAGGGACAGTGCCATGTTTTTTCTGTCTTTTAGTTAGTTGTCCCACACCATAAGAACAGAACACTTCTTGTTTGTAAGACTAAAACTAACTGTACAAAGAAATTCTGGACTGTTTGAAAAATATTTTGAACATCGCTGCATGTTTTCAGATAGCCCTGTAGCTTTTAATATATATGATAACATACACCTTTTTTCCTATACAATAATGATTTTGTACTACAAGAAGAGTAACTAAAATTATTGTAACTGATTTAATTGATAAGAATGCTTTGCTGTAAGATTTATTAAGTCTATTAGACTTTTATTTAAAAGTGTTTGCATAATTTCCTGTCAAAGGAAGCATAGCGTATTTTTAACTTCAGTGTCCTAAAACTATACCTTTAGGTATTAAAAAAAATTAGAATGATGTTTCAGATCAGAAAAAGATAGCATTAAAGTACTAGAAATTTCAAGACTGTACTGTGCAGTCTCCCCCTCACCGGATCTGCCAGGTGATTTTTCAACATATCATCGGAGAAACCCATGCTTTCTCTTTTGAATCTTCCAGGCAGATCAGTTGTTGGAAATTCTCCTTGGAGTAATATGTCTTTTCCCCCATTTTATGAGGGAAATTTTTATCTTCTGTATATGTCAGTCTTTATTCATCTGTAGAATGTATGCACAGAAATAAGTACTTATTCTCAAGTTTTGGCTGGGCCTGCACAGAATGAGTATGGGATCTGGATAAAAATGACTAGCAACATATGTTATCACACTTGAACTTCACTCTGAAAAGATGGCAAAAGCCTTTAATTATTAGCTTTTGCTATTAAATCCTTCACTAATATTTGGCTGGCACAAGTTTAATTTTAAACTGAATCTAAGAAATGGACTGGTAAAATTCTGAAAGACTTTTCTTTGTGCTCCGGTACTATACTTCAACTGCATGGAAAACAGACAAAGCTACTTTAAAGAAAATTCAACAACCTCTAAAGTCATTTAGTATCCAAGCAACAAATTTGACTCAGACTGACAGAAAATTTTTCCTCTTTCATGATTGTTCAGTATGGCAAAAATGGTAATGAAGTGAGCTGTTGGTCACAGTGATCTTCTTCTAGTGGACAACCAGCCAGTGGCACTGAAGTGCTTTTCTTGCCCAAAAAGAAATCCTTTTAATTTGACATGTTGCCCAGAGGAAAGGTATTGGGAGAAGTCAGTGACAGGCACATTATAAAGCAAAAAATTCTAATTCAGACTACCTATATTATATCTCTTTCACCAGTTTCTAACATGCTCAAAAAGAATACATCTCTCAAAATTTAGTCTTTTCACTTTACAACATGAACACAGGTTAGAGCTTCTTTCTGTAACCATCCAGACTGAGCCACATTTTTATAATGGAATCAATATTTGAAAAAAAGTGTGTGAATTCCTGAGCAGTAAAATTACTTCTCTAGTGTCCCGTTTGTTGTCTGTCTTTTAGTCTAGGGAGCAGCCACATTTTTTGACAAGAGCTTTTATTTGTGTTCATTATGATGAAAGCTAGAGGCTTCAGCTCATGAATTGGCTAAAATAATGAGGGTTTATATCTTGTTTCCATATATCAGAGCTAAAATTTGTATGATTGACTGTGTCTATTCACTTCCTGGTTGAGTCATGATAGAAATGCATATATGCAGAAAATCATCGGAAGAATTTTGTAGTCTTTAAAAGATAATTCAATCATCCAAGACACTACAGGAAAAAAACATAAGCAAATTAAATCAGCCTTACATTGACAGCAACTTCAGTAAAGTATCCAGGGACACTACTGAAAATCAGTTCTTCCAGGACATGATCTACCTACTGCCTGGGTGAACCTTCCCAAAAACATCTAGAGCCTTACTCAAAGCAAACATTGCTCCATTCTAAAGATTAAAAAAGATGGCTGCAATTTATGATTACAAAGAAAAAGGGACAAGATACATGGAATTTTCTAGCTCAGTAATTTGGTTGCCTTTAAACTGTCATGAAACCACATTACAAGACTTTTGATAAAATTATTTTTGTACATAAGGAAAATATTAGTTAATGGCAATGCATTATTTGGAGTTCATTACAGATGTTGGGAGACATGAGGTAATGTACAAAGCACTGGTTTATAAGAGTAAGTTGCTAGCAACTCACAAACTAGCAATAACTAAGCAGTTTTCACCTTCAGAAAAAGTTAATTGTAGTCTGGTCCAGGGTACCTAAATAGGCACAAATATAAGGTTTGTTATTGTTAAACTATTTCCCCAAAACAGAGATATTAACTGTGAAAATTTGTAGATGACTGTGGTCTGTACTTTCAAGCAGGAATCTTTCCCAGACCAAAGATGTCTGAATCCTCTCTGGTTTTAAAGCTCAGGTATACAGCATTGAGAATATTGAATGTGCATTTGACTTTTTAGGCCACAAGAGACCATTGTGGCTCTAATGAAATCAATGGGAGTTTTGACACTGGAATTAAGAGGAACAGGATTTTACCTTAATTTTTTTATCCCTTCTGTTTCGAAGGTTGGTCACATATAGGCACTTTAATAATGTGGATTTTGCTGACATAGTTCATATGTACAAAACATAAATCTCTCCTTTTTTTAATAGTTTTGGAGTTTGAGAGGTTTAAGCCTAAGGAGAGAAAACATTGAATTTCATTAATAAAGTTATGTTTGGCTATCATCAAACAGATGCCTTCATTTCCCATTACCTCTTATATTTATTAGATAGGTTTGTGTTGTGCTCTGAAAGCTGACTTAGTAAATCAGAAAGTAAGTATTCACTATAGAAAATAAAGGAGCAAGCACCCACGACAAATTGCTGAAATTTTTTTGGATGCTTATATTGGCTATGTCTACAGTCAAATGAGCTGTGTGAAAGCAAATCAGCATACCAGTTTCAGTCTCTGCAAACTGTGAAATAGGCCTCTTCTTTCTTCCACTGCACAATAGATAAGCAAAGAGCTACTGCAAGAGTGAACCAGTATCTGTTGTATCACAACACACTAGGACAGTGAAAAACTATTCATCAAGGAAATAAAAAACAAGAACGGGACCAGAAAACAGAGTTGAATTTCTAAACTTGTAGCACAAAATAACATGCAGCACCATAGATAGTTTGTTTGGAGGTCTTGCTCTGGGAGAGAAAGGGAGAAGAGCAAAAGCACTTTTTTTTTTATTTCATAGTAATAGTCTGTCTCTGATTAATAGACCTGCAATAACACACACTTTTCATTTGGTTGAATAAAATCCCTTTAGTCTTACTATTCCTGAAAGTGCCTTCAATGCGTAAAAGAAATTCAAACCCGAATAAGTACTAATTAGGGTTTCTCAGATCCTGATTGTCCAGAGATAAATCAACAGAATTCATCTGTTTCCTTCACAGGGAGCAGTTGAGTAGCAGAGGTGCCAGGCAGGGAAGTCACATCACAAAATTTATTCCCATGTTGATATGCTCACATTACGTAACTGTAGCAGTACTGTGCTGCAACGAGTACTAAAGTATTTTGTGGCCAAATACAAGGCTTATCAGGCACAAACAGTTCACAGGTCACAAAGACTTCAGATCTTCAGAGTACAAACTAATCCTGCCCCTAACCAATCCTTCCCCGCTACTTCTTTTTTCTGGGTTGAACCTGGCTGCATGCAAGGTGCTTAACCAAGCTGCGCTATCACCCTCAACTGGACCTATAATGAAAATATGATAATCTCATGGGTCCAGATAAGGACAGGGAGAGGTCACTCAACAACCAACTACCATTGCAGACAAAACAGACTCTAGTCAGGGAAAACAATATCACTTATTGCCAATCAAACATCAGAGCAGGATAACAAATAAAAATAAATCTTAGAACACCTTTTTCCCACCGCTCCCTTCTTCCTGGGCTGAACTTTACCTCCAGTTTTCTATACCCCCTTCTCCCTAAGTGGTGCAGGAGGTACAGGAAATGGTGGTTGAGGTCAGTTCATCACATATTGTCTCTGCTGCTTCTCCTTCTCATGTTCTCTGCCTGCTCCAGCACAGGGGACAGTTTTCCATCTGCTTTTTCAAAAATTGCTCCAGCAGCTGTTCCTTCCACAAGGCGCAGTCCTTCAGGAAAGGATAGATCCTGCATAAGGCCCCCTGTGGGGTCACAAGTCCTGCCAGAAAACCTGTTCCAGCATGAGCTTCTCTCTCCATAAGGCTACAGGTCAGCAGCCTGTTCCAGCAGGCTGGAGGATTATAGCCTCCTTTGGTCATCCACTGTTTCTGGTGTGCTTATCTGCTCCACTGTGGAACTCCATGGGGTGCAGGGCCACAGCTGCTTCACCATGGTCCTCGCCACAGGCTGCAGGGGAATCTCTGCTGTGGCACCTGGAGCACCTCCTCCCCCTCCCTGTTCACTGACCTGGATGTCTCGAGAGTTGTTCCTCTCTCATATTCTCACTCCTCTCTCCGATTCTCACTCCTCTCTCCCAGCTGCTATCACAGAGGTGCTATCAATGTCACCAGCTGGCTCAGCTTTAGCCAGTGGCATGTCCATCTTGGAGGTGGTTGGAGCTGGGTGTATTGAACATGGGGGAAACTTCTGGCATCTTTTCATAGAAGCCACTCCTCCAGTCCCCTCTCCCAGTACTAAAACCATGTCATGCAAACCCAATGCCCTTGACAAATGTACTCTCTCCTGGCTTATACCCATCCAGAATGTTTCTGCAGAGATCACTTTCCAAGCCTTTCACCTAGGTAATGACCCATTTCTACATCAGTCTTCTACTGTTCCACTTTCTCTATCCCACTGAGTGGATGCTTATTTTCTTCTATGTTTTCCCTCTATATTTTCATGTTATGCAGGCCAATAGGCTCTTGTCCTCACTACATTCCATGCCACATATATAATTGAAGATACAGCAGCACTACAAGTGTACATCTGTCAAAAGCAATCATTCCAACAAGACACATTTTTCTACAAGTTTAAAAAGTCAGTAGATAGCTGTGTTTGCCATGGAAATACAAATTCAAAATGATCAAATGAGTAAATCAATACTGTTGTAGGATGGCACATTTCCCCTCATTTCAGAAACTCGGATTATCTTGAAAAACATACAGCAGTCATATACAAATTACTAGAGCCCATTAGTAACTAGATTATTGATGATAACTACTATTCTTACTAAGCAGTTTTAGATAGTTAAATACAAAGAGGAATAGAAAAACATACTGAAAGATGACACCTTTATACTTGTTGTGAGTACAGAAACTGCAAACACACCTTTGTCCTGCATATCCAATTGGGCAGAGAAACACCTGTTCCACTGTGTGTTAATATGATGTAGGACCTTTTTCTTCCTTCAGTTTTGTATGCTTCCAGCTTGCATGTTTCAGTGTTAAAACAGGACAGTCCCAACTTTGTGCTGAAAGCAATCAGCCAACAAAGATAAAATTCTAGTTACAGATTATCAGCATTGTCTTAAAAAGTTGCTCATTTTTACACCCAAGGAACTCAACTACATCCTTGGTAACACAAAGGTGTGTTGTCTATGATGAAGGGAATTAAAACACACAAGCACTATAGAAGAGAAGGAGGTAAGACTGCATGAGCCTAAGCAAAGATATCCCTGGTGATGGAGTTGATAGTCTGGGGAGATTTCCACATTAACAAAGGGCATAAGCTACAAGGTAAACCTGTTTGTCCTGGGTTGCAGATTGTGTCCTGGGTTGCAGTGCAGGTTGTGCCCAAAAGTTTGTATTCTATCACCATCTTCATGAGCTGTTGAGACCAGGTGGGGCAGTGTTCCCTGCCTCCTCCCTCTGGACTATCTTCTGTGAATGGGTCCATGAATGCCTCCTGAATCACAGATAACTCACTCCTGGACTATCTCCTGTTAATGGCCATTAGCGCCTTGCCCATGACTCATCATCCCACTGTGAGATGTCCCACCCAGAGGGAGGAACCAGGCATTCCATGCTGAGATCTCAAACACCATAGCAGCTCTCTTCCACTGGATTCCCAGAGGAGCAGCTTTCTTCTCTACTGGTCTCCCAGGGGAAAACTACACCCTGCTACAGGATCACTGCTTCAACAGGACTAGATCTGCCACTCCAGGAGGACTGCAGCCACCGCTTAATCGGACTGCCAGCAACACCCTGACCAACAGGGTGTCAGGTTGTATTTCTGACTCTGTCAGGGTTTTGTATTGTTTTGTTTTGTTTTGTACTGTTGCATTTGGTGGGTTTTTTTCCAATTTTCCTAGTACAGAACTGTTATTCCTATTCCCATATCTTTTCCTGAGAGCCCCTTAATTTCAAAATTCTGATGATTTGGAGGGAGGACGTTTACATTTTCCATTTCAAGGGAGGCTCCTGCCTTCCTTAAGCTGACACCTGTCTTTTCAAACCAAGACAATGGTCCTCTCCATTCAAGCAAAAGTCAGACTCACAGAAGATTTGAACAGCCATTTGAACACGACTTCTTTTAAATTTCTTTCATTGTCCAAAATGTGTCAGATAACTTCCAGCAGGGCCTTCCAAATTATGTTCATGTATGTGTAGTCTTTGACCTATGGACAGAAGATCAAACAAGGTATTGTTAGGGAATTTGCTTCTCAGTCATTTGTAGCATTCTGTGGAGGTTCCCCTCGCTGTGGGGTGCCCCCCCGCACCCCCTGGGTGGGAGAGGGGACCCTGGGGAGAGAGCATGCTCTGTATGTTTCCTCTGCCCCAAAGTCTGATGACTCTTGGTCATTGCTCCCAGCCTGGGACCCGAGCAGAGCAGAACATGAACATTTCTGAAACACCTATACAAAAACCCCTTCCTTATTCTTTCCTGCTGGCAAAACTGTCTCCGGGAAGGTTGTAAACGGTCTGCAACATCTGGTGGAGAATGCGGGCAGCCTAGCGATCGATCCCTGGAGACAGCAACTATGAACAGAGGAGCAGGAATTCTGTGAGTAGAAAATTCCCTGGATCTCTCTTCTTGCTTTTGTTCTGCTGTTGCCTCTCAAACTATGGAGGTATCGTGGGAATCGTGGCTTTCGGAAACACAAAGAAAAGTCTATCTCGAAATGGAAGACATCCTTGCACAGGAATACGTATGTGGTGACTTCACTCAGATTCAAAAGGAACTGAAACATTTCTTTGATTGGTTGTTTAAAATTTTTTTTTACACTTGTTGGTGCTTACTTTTCTTGAAAGAGTTTTGGGAGGATGTTTGGGCAGAGCTATGGAAACAATGGGAATATGCACCAATGACAGAGTATGTCGGTGAATATATTGCGATTACTGAAGCTATTAAGCAACATCAACTGTGTCTCCGCAGGATTATCTGTTTTTCCAATTCTACCCCTGTGGCAGAAAGGGGCTGCCGCGACAGTGAGACCACACGGCAGTCACAAGACCGCGTGAGCAAAATCACGAGGTCCCCTCTTAAGCCCCTTGTGGTGGCAGCTGAGGTGCTCGCGCTGGATGCGCCCAAAAGCCTGAGTCCTGCTGCGGGCTCCGCCCCTGCCCCTACTGCGCGACCGCGGACGACTCTGCAGCGCTGAGGGATCCATGAGTCACGCACCACAGCGAGGCAGCTCCTGCAGGCAGACCCAGGCGGCTGCTGTGGACATAATTACTAAAAAACTGATGAACAATTACAAACAAGTAAACATTCAGAAAAGAAACTAAGCAGGAAGCTAATACATACACCATTCTTGTCATTATTTAAGCGGTTTTAATAACACATCCTTTCTCCTGTGACATAAGTGAATTTTAAATGTTACTAGGTTATATGATTTTAATATCATCATTCTGGGCACATTTTTCATGTTTCAATATAAATGCATTTTTATGTTTTAAGAAAGCAGGAGAAGAGTGAATGACCCCAGAAATTTATTATTTTTCCATGCTTTTTAAGCCTCAGCTAGGTTACTATTATCCAAGAATAAAAGTAGGACAAAATGTAAGTTGTTTCTATATACAATTATATATAGCCTTTCTCCCTAAAGCTCAACATACATTGTTCTAGAGGCATACTTTGGCATTTGAATCAGCTTCACTAGCTCTAATTTTTTTAACTGTGTGAACATCTTACAATCCTTCATCTTGGCAGAAAGCTTTAGGGGGAAATAATAATGAGGAATTGGGAGAAAGCAGAGCAAAATAAAGTGGCAAAAGAAAAGAAGAAATAAACCAATATTTTGGCACACAAAATATGGTGTACTGTAGGCAGACAACTGAACACATATTAAGCCATATAAGAGATAGGTTATTTATAAGGGATTCTTTGAATAGTGATCTTGGAGATTAAGTATATTTTCTTTATCTTTGTGTCAGTCTGGTTGCCTGGTTGTTGCATGTGCTGTGAAACAGTTACAGGATAATCTGCAATTAGCAGACATGTCTTTTTGACTGTAAGGGTGCCAAGGAAGGAAAGGCAAAGAGGACAGCCATCACAGAAAGACTGAAAGTAGAACCACATCTTTTTAAAATTCAAAATAATCCATATTGATAGTTTCTACTGGGCTTTGGGATGGGGCTGTTTGTTTTGTCTCTAAGCAAGCAAGACATGCTTTGATATGTTTCAGTTTAGAAAAACAAAGCAATCTGAAAGAATACAATCACCCAAAAATGATCCACTTGTTTGACTTTACATATTTCCCTTTTCAACAGTCTGGTTTTCTGACTTCTGGGCTAGTACAGGTATAATTAGTGCTGGTCTTGATTCTGATTTTGCTGCTGTTGAAACTGTTATTACTTGTGGTCAGTACAACGTCCACTTTTTCTAGACAGCCAAGAAATGTGATCACAGTTACACACTGGATCTTGAATTGCCAACTTTTTGAAATGCAGTGTCCTAAGCATGTCATAATGATCTTCAGAAAATCCACAAAATTACTTCTATGTTAGGGTTTCATTTACCAGCCAGGTTACATCAAAACAGAGGAAAGACACACATTGCACTGGTATGATTGCATTAATCTTCCATGTATATCAGCAATACAGTCTTAATCTGATCAACAAGAGAGTTTAACTAGGAAAATTAAAAACAATAGAAAACAAAAAAAAACCCAAACAAAAACAGGAAAAAAAAACCAGACAAAAAACACCTAGGAAGGCCACCAAATTTCTTTCAAGTTTCTAAAATGAAATCCTACTCAACTCCTCTTTTCTTCTCTATTTCTCACAATTTTAAATTCTTTCACTGGACCCTAGATTTTACTCCCTCAGAATATCTTTTTTTACATAAAATGTAATGATACCTTTTCTCAATACAGCAACAATGAACCAAGTAAAAAAATTGTTATTATTCACTGAAGCTTAGATAATAAGAAAATATTTTAGGTTCCCTTAAAAATATTTTTTCTGAGGAAAACTTAAAGGCCTTATTGTCTTGGTTTGAGACAACTTTCAAGGAAAGCATCCGAAATGAACGTCCCTCAGTTAGAAGGCAGATTTCAGCAGCCCCTCCCCCACCAGGTTCGGAAAGAAATTCCTTGGAAGAAAGTGAAAAAAACTCAATTTATTTAACAGGCAAAGTGCATGCAGGCATGGAAAAAAGAATGAATAATGTTGAATAAAACCTCTCTCTGTGGAGAAGAAACCCGGGTAGATTTCAGAGTCCTTTCCGTGGGTGTGGCTCTGCCCCCTCCGGAGCTGGGGCTCGGTGTGGGCCCCTCCGGGCCGCGGTGTGCGGCCTCTCGGTGATGTTGCTCTGGACCGGAGCAGAACGGTCCAAGGAAAAGTTCTTGCCTCAGCCAGCAGGCTAGCTAGAAAGCAAAGAGTTTTAACTCTCCGTCTCTCTCCCGAGAAAAGGAGCTGAAAGCCAGGTAAAAGCAGGAAGGTGCTTTCCTCAGCTCTGTAGCAGCAGGAACGCAGGGGAGTGTGTGTCCTTGAGCACAAACTGCTCTGAAAAATTCACCTGGCTTCTCTTCCCCCTCTCCTGAGGAACAGCTTAAAGACACAGGAAGGCACAGGATTCATGTCCATATGACATATGGCAGATCATAGGGAATAGCGTATCATACAGTCACCCCAGGACACTCATGAATCACTTTGGAATTAATTGAAGAATTCTGGTTACGAATGAAGGAAACATGACTGCAGCAAAGTTTATTCAAATATTTTCAAATATCACAACATTTTTTGTTTCACTTAATTTGTTAGAACTTCAATATTTTCTGTACTTAGACTATTTCAAAAAGTACTGTTCAGCAAAACACAAGTAGCTTCTCATTTAATAGGTCATTCTGTATGAAGTATTCATTTTGTCCACTAAGCACCAGTACCTAAATGGTGACATGCTATAGAGTAAAAATAATTTTCTATAAACCCTTGAGTCTAGAGAATTTATAATGGGAAAGTATTTGAAATATTGAAGCAGTTAAAAGTAGAGGATCAATTAGTAAAACATGTTAAAAAGTTAGCTTTGCATTTGTATGAAAATACTTTCTATTTATGAGTTTGAATACTAGACTGCCAAATCTAAGTGATAAACAGAATAATAGCTGACTATCGATAGAAATTCACAACTGATTGGTTACCAGTTCCAAGTCAACTCTAAGAAAAGTATTGAATATTAAAACCAAATGTTTCTTTAAGAAATTTAAATTAAAATTAAGAGAGTTTAAATTAATGAATTATTCATCTTAAAAGAATACAGTCTACCTGCAGATAGTAATGTTTATTAAAAAGATGTCTTTTGCAAAAATAGAACAGAGCATTTCAGATATATAAAAAATAAACACATGTTGAACACAAATATAAATCAAGATTTTTATCCCTTTGGACTCAATACATGTTGGATTCCATAGCTTTGAATATTAGTGAGACTTGAGCATTGAATTCCTCACGGCCTTCCAAGTGCCTTAGCAAAGTGCAGCCCAGATTCCTTGTCAAGACCCAAAACACATAAATACATAAAGGTATTGTGTTTCAGGTTTACTTAAGTTAAAAAAAAAAAAAAAGAATTGGCTGAGGGGAAGTGGATTATTTACCAAAGCTAACCAAAGTCCAGCTGCCTCCCTATGCACTAGACAATAAAAGAGGCTTCTTGAAGACCTCATTTTAAAGGATGAGGTTTTTTGGTTTGTTCCCTACCTCTTTTCTTTGGTTGTGCAGGGAGGAAAGCAGCACATGTCCACTAGAATAAAGTACTCCTCTGACCTCCATTCTGTGCACATGGAAGCTTTAAATACATCTTCTTGGACATTGTCATGGTTTGAAAAGGAAGTGAGTTTTTTAAGGAAGTTATGGTCAAACTAATCAGTGGTCAGATTGAATATTGACACCTGGTATGACCACTGAAGAGATTTGTCACCTCTGAGAACA
>WEIT01038972.1:27498-44109 GCA_013389985.1 Dryoscopus gambensis | reverse complement strand
CCCATAAATCCCAGTTTTGAATATCCTATGGCATGAACAGTCTGCTTGATATATAGGCCCTACATCTACAGATTTCTTTATTTCACCTGCAGCCTTTTGTGTCAAGAATTTTATAGAACATCTTGGAGGAAGTCTTCTGGCAGGAGAAGACCTATGTCCTCATTGTTCTGCAGGAGATAATAGGTGTTAAAGAGTCTTCTTTAAATTAATGTGGTTTTTGAGATGCCAGGTACATTTTTAATTTCATAGTTAAAACATCGAACACTATTCCTGGAATTGTACAAGCATTTTTTCACAAAAAAAGTCCAAAAAATTTGGATTGAGATTTGAATTTTCAGAAAAAAAAAGACTGGAATAAAGTACTCATGAATATCAGTTTTCATACCCAGCTACCTCTTTTGAAAAACTCCCCCTAATAAAACAATAGTATCTGATTAATATACATACTTTTCAAATATCAAATGTAAGGAAGCAAATTCATATATGTGAAGAAGCTCAGAAATCTAAATTAAAAAAAATTTTAGCAGAAGTAACTAGGAAATTCCAGGGGAAAAAAAAAGTTAAGAATTTCTATGGTTTATTCACTTATATCATTCTGACAGTACTTGTTATTACATATCTAATATGATTTTTATGCTTTACAAAACAGCTACTATTCTGATGATGTTTCAACAAGTTTTCTGAAAGCACTCAGTATTAACTTAAGACTGATAATAAATGTTTCAGAATAACAAACATGGAACTTCAAGTAAGAGCATTATATATTATGGCTGCTTGACTATCAGAAAAGTAAAAAACCCCTGTCTTTCATAATGGCAAATCAATAAAACATGGTAGTTCTGGTTATGGACATATTTGGATTTCATTTTTCAGTCAGGCTTATATTGTTATGGAGCAAAATGGCTTGGATCTAACATCTGTCCTAGAAATTTTTCTACCCATGCACGGCAGCAATCAAAATGCCTGTGCTTGTTTCTGTGTATTTGTGGGTGGAGAAAAGCTAGTAAGGAAAGTCTTCAAAGCAATGTCTGCGTTTTTTGTTTTGCTGCTGTTATATAAAAGGCCAAAATAATATTATGAGATCATCTGAGAATGTTAAATATGCAAATATGGGCAACTGTTACCTAACACTTGCTGTTTATTTTCCTGTGCTCACTTGTTAGGTTCAGGAGGATTTTATTTTGTAGAAGATCGCCAATTTCTAGGTGTTTGCTAGAAGCAGCACATTTAGATTCTCTATATTTTTAATGAAATAATGCAAGTGTGAGTTTGTGTATTTCTGTAGCTCAGTGGACCTCATTACTCTTATATTTACTTGATTAAATAAAACATTGAGTTCTCCATAAATTTTGCCTGTAAGCCAATGTGTCAGTGGGGCTTCTGGCATGACAAGTCAATCAGGTAATTTATGCTGGTGATGTCAAAACCCAGACAATAAGAATAACATACAGAGGTGAATTTGATTAATTCAGTTTATTGAATTGCTAATTTGAAATGTTTAATTGTATCTGACTGTTATACTGCTTCAAAATATGGAACAGGAAGAGTCTTTCAGTATGTCTGGAGAGCGCCTACTACCTTGATAACAAACTGCTTGGAAGAGATGGTGTTTGCCCAGGAGTGCTACAGGAATTCAAGGGGAAAATAGCTGTATTACTACTGGTGATGTGCAACTTTTCATTTAAAATTGTCTTGGTGCCTGGGATTAGAGGATGGTAAACACAATGCCAGTGTTCAGAAAGGACTTGATATGAAATTTAAAGAACTGCAAGCCTGTAGGTCTCTGTTCCATATAATATAGTAGAAATTACTTTAGAATAGACTTTTTGAACTGGTGGATAAATATGATATAGATACAGAAGATACATTTCGGAAGTGTCAGCATGGCTTTTGTGAAAAGTAGTCTGGCATAACCATTGTTTTGGAGTTCTCTGAAGGATTTGGTTCATTGTTGATGAAGGTGACCTGAATGATGTGCTGCACTTCGATATCCCATACCTAGTGACAAAATCTGGTTTCATAAACCAGAGGCTTTTATGAAAACAAGGCAGTCAAGACCCAAGAAGGAACATCTTTCCTTTGATAAAAAAGTCAGTGGAAAGCCAAAAACTGAGGATAGTAATAAATTATTTGGTTTAGTGATGGAAGGAGGGAGACAAGACTTACAGGGGTTTGGTCTGCATTCTGAACTGTTCAGTGTATTTTTAAGTGACCTGAAAAAGGGGATAGTGTAACGGCAAGTTATTATGGGAATAGGGCTATGGCTAACTGTGAGGAATGGCAGAGGTATGTTAAAATATAGTCTGACTGGTTAAAGAAAAGGCAGGTAAAAGTCAATTAGATAAATATTGGGATCTCTTTTCTTCCATTAATTCATATATTAAATGATGGTTTCCGAGTTGGTCCTTGCTACACAAGGAGTTACTGTCTAACAAGGACAAACATCAATCTGTCGTTACAGATATAGTCATGGAAACATTGACTTAATGCTAAATAGCAGTCAAAGAAGGAAATAAAATGCTAGTACTCATTAGGAAGAGAATGGAGAGCAAAGCAGAACATCAGTGCAGTGTTGCAGAAATCCATGGTTTGTCAGCATTCTGAATTCTGTGCAGGTTTCTGCTCTTCTCAACATGATGAGGAAAGAGTGGAGAAAATCCAAAACGAATAAGGGTAGCAGCTGAAAAACCTTTCTTTTCAGGAAGCTTGTTGCTTATGCATTCCATAAGATGAAACCACAATATTTCACCCAGTGTTTAGTTTCTTACAAATAGGAATTTAAACTACTGCTTCCAAAATATGCGTCTCTTGATAGAATTTGCAATATGAATCCAATTAATATTATTTTCCAAGCAGTTTTTCAGGATGCAGCTGAATCAGAGCTTAATGACATCAGCTGGCTAAGTTCCTGTGAACTGCAGTGGGCCTGGAATAAGGCATCCCAGAGCAAATTAAGAGAGGGTTTGGGTTCTTACATAACAAAGCAGCAAAAAATAAGCATTGTGCAGTTTTGCCAAATGTCCATTGGATGCACTCTCCCTAAAAAAAAAAAAAAATTCTTTATGCCTGCATCCCAATTTATAAGGGGGAAAAAATGGCCTTTTTGAAAACCTTCATCACTGTTCAGGTTGTTCTTATTATTGCCAATATCTGGGTAAGATATTCTGGGAGCATCCAATAGTGAAACATGTAACAAAGAGTAAGATTCAGAAGGTTTTCTGCTATTTCTTTGTGTAAGAAAACATGCAGCATCTTGAAATGCATAAAGAGATATATTACACAACACTATTTGCATTAAACCAGTGCTAGTTACAATAAAGTTTTTGCAAATCTCAGCTACTCTTCATGTTATCATTTGCAAATAGGGTAGTTCTCAATTTTTCTATTATTTGCAATTTAAATTTGTATTTCAGTCACTGGCAGGAGATATTATTTTTAATAAGTATAAGCAGATGCCTTCTCTTGCTTTTGGCAACTTAAATGTGAGGAGAAAAAAAAAAAAAGATGATTTACTAATTAATGTTTTTGCCTGCTGAGGCTCCTTACCTTAAGCAATCCCTGTTTGTCACAGTTGCGTAGCAAGCGTTTTGTCCTGAGGACTAATTGGCAGGCTAGATGGACTGTGACATTCAAAAATATGGAACAGAATTCAAGAAAGTAGAATGCAGCCAGAATTTTACACACTTCTGTGCATTTAATATGAGGTAATCTCAGAGGTTTTTCATACTGTTTACAGCTTCTGGGTATTTTAAATTGCAATGAATTCTACAAGTTTTTTTTTATTTTATTTCTTTCCTTTTCTTTTTCCCCTTGGAGTAAGAATCTGATTTAAAACCAAACCATTTCTTTTGGAAACTACTTAGCATTTTTTTGATATGGTGGTATATGATGGAAAATCAGTTGTGGTTTCAATATACTCACCCTTGAATGTTGTACTACATTTCGGGTATTTTTTTTCCTCTTCTTCCTTTGGTTTACTGAGAAATTTTATAATTGACTGTAGTGGGTTGATGCCGGCTGGATGCCAGGAACCCATCAAAGCCACTCACTCCCCTCCACAGCTGGACAGGGAAGACAAAATATAATGAAGGATTCATGAGTTGAGATACAGACTGGAAGAGATTGGTCCTCAAATACCATCATGGGCAAAACAGGCTAAATGTAGAGATATTACTTAGCTGAATTTGTTGCTAACAAAATCAGAGCAGGAAAATGAGACCTTAAAAAACACCTTCCCCCAACCCCTCCCTCAAAAAACACCTTCTCCCTACCCCTCCCTCCTTCTGAGATCTATGTCCTTCCCCAGTGGCGCAAGGAGATGGAATGGAGGTTATGATCAGTTCATCACCTGTGGCTTCTGCTGCTGCTCAGGCAGAGGAGTCACTCCCCTACTTCACTGTGGGGTCCCTCCCACAGGAGACAGTTCTCTGTGAACTTCTCCAGCGTAGCTCCATCTCATGAGCTCTGCAAACTGCTGCAGCATGAGTCCGTCCCATGGGCACACAGTCCTCCCAAAACTGCTCTTCCGTGGGTCTCTCCCCACGGGGTGCAGAGCTCCAAGGACAGGCTACTCCAGCCTGGAAGCAGGGGGCCCCTCTCTTCACCGGGCCTCCCACCAGATCACAGCCTCCTCCAGGCATCCACTCGCTCTGGCATGGGCCACAGGCTGCAGGTGGATCCCTGCATCCCTCTGGACCTCCACGGGCTGCAGGGGCACAGTTGCGTCACCATGGTCTTCTCTGTGGGCTGCAGAGGCATCGCAGCTCCAGTGCCTACTTCTCCTTCTGCACTGACCTTGGTGTCTGCAGGGTTGTTCTTCTCTCATGTTCTCACCCTGCTCTTCTCTGGCTGCAATTACAACTGTGTAACAACTTTTTTTTCCCTTCTTCTTCTTAAATATGTTAACACAGGGGTGTTGCCACAATTTCTAATTGGCCCAGCCTTGACCAGTGGCACGTCCATCTTTGGGGCTATCAGGGACTGGCTCTGGTGGACATGGAAGAAGCTTCTGGCTGCTCCTCACAGAAGCCACCCCTGCAGCCCACCCTGCTACTAAAGCTTGGCCCTGCAAACCCAATACACGAACTGATACAGGACTATATCAGTTTAAGAAGTGCACATTATTTTACATGGTTTCCAGAGGAACTTATTGAGGAAACTTCTCTGGGATAGCTAGATTCTGCAGGTCATCACATGTTCCGCCTAGTATGGAGACTGTGAACTGAAGTTGACATTACTCTTAGTCCATGTAACTGAAGTTCAGATGTTACTGGTATTATAAATACTCTGCTCCCACTGACTGCATTGTGAGTACTGACGTCATTCAAAAGAATTGAACCTTATTTAATATTTGCTTAAAATTGTGCATTCCTTTTGCTTTATCTCGACTTGTCCTGTCACTCCCTCCTTCCTTCCTTTTCCATATGTTTTATATCTTTTCTTGTCTGCTGTGTACACTGTTCAGAATTAAAACTCCTGATTGCTTGGTTTGTGACAGTGCCTGTAAAGCTCAGGACCTGCACTGTTGTGCTGTGTGTGACAGAAAAGCATGCTATTTTTTCCCTTTGGGAATCCTCTGACAGTTGATCCTGGAGCAACTGTAGGTTAGGCACACATCTAACAGTTTTCCTGTATGCTGCAATCCTGTTATGTTTTGTGATAGCACATTAATGACCAAGGAATATGAGCCCAGAATACTTTGCTTTGCCTTTAATGGTGATATCGAGATCAAGTTTAATCCCTGGTAAAATAAATTTGAATAGAGAAAATTTGGTGTTCTTTGTCCTTTAAGAAAGCTGAGGAAAAAAAGCGCCAAACCCAAAGCAAGCCAAACAAACCTGTTGTGCTAAGAATTCACAAGCCATGAATGGAGAAGGGATAGTTTGCTCAGCTGGGGCATAGACATTAAATCACTTGTGCACCCTCTGAATCTGGGCCTTCTCTTTTCAGAATACTCCTAGTGAATGCAGTGAAACAAATCTTTTATGGAATAGTTGCAAGTTAATGCAGTGATTGGCATAAAACTTGCTAGTAAAAGTGTGGTCATGCTTCCTGTTTGCGTTTTCCTAAGCTGTTGGCATATTTCATTAGAGTATAATCAGTCCTTTTTATCCACAGATGCTAGCCCTTTCAGTGTTTCTAGTAATTAGAGAGTAAGTCTCTAAATTTACCTCATCAATGTCAAACAACATTGAATACCTATTGAGCTTTTAACATTATGTCTGTAAAACCTGCAATTGATGACTTTTAGGAACTATATGGGTTTTACTGTGTTTCTAAGTATTTAATTATTTGATCCTTGTTTAGAGTCAGTTATGAATAGTACCCTGAATGACAAATTAAAATAGTATAAATCATGAATAGACCTCAGATGAAACTATTTTTTAAAAAATAAAATATTTGCTTAAAATTTAAAGTATAGGTGACATATTCACAAGAAGGGAAAAATTTAATGCTTAGTAAAATGATGGGTTTTCAGTTACTAATAAGTGCTGGTATAGTTAATTTTTGCAAAATTTTATTTGTGGAACTGTAATTTATCTGGCTATTATGCCTTGCTGCTTTGAAAACTAGCACAATTTGGCTAACACAAATTGTATCACCATACTTACTAAGACTGCCTTACTTAGCAGGGAAAACTCATACCCTAATCTGTAGCTATGATTTTGTGAAGTAACAGGTGCATGACAGAAACTATGTAGCATTAGACAGAAGTAAGAAGTGGGCCAAATTTGAAAAGTTTCCGTTGATTTATGTCTCCTCAAAATAGTATTTTAAAGCATTATATGGGATCCTGGCATACTTCACATGCCTGTGTGCTTCAGCATCTGGAATGCTGGGGATTCAACAAAGCTTTATGTTACAGACTGCAATGAAGACTGCTACAGATTTGTGGACATAGTTTTTTAGTTTTCTTGGCTATTTAGGGGCTGTTTAGGTAATAAAGGATTTTGCTGTCTTTTAATATATTTTAATTTTCAAATTTTTTCTTCTACCAATTTTCAGTCTGTTATTGTACCACTGCAATGAAAGGATTTTGAGATATGTGACTTGCCTTTAGGTTGACTTGGATGATAGGTTTGTGTGCATAAACAGTAAATGAATATATTGCATAGGTAATATTTGAATTCTCCACTACCCATGTCTTTGGTTTGGGATTTTTTTGTGGATTTCCTACTTACATTAGTTGGGAAATATGAAGGTGCATTTGTTCAAGGCCCTAAATTCCTCTCAGACAATATTCAAATTGTGTACAGTAAAACATATTCAGCTTCATATTTTAGTCATCTCTGGGCTTTGGATTGTGCATATTTTACAATGTAATGTAACTTAGCAAAATCCACCAGCATCCGTGGAAATATCAGTGACTTTTTGATCATCAGGCCTCTTGAATACTGTTTGTGAAGTATGGGAATTTGCATACGACAAACAAATGTTGTTCATCTGGCCTATAACTGTGATGCATTCTGCTTTATCTTCAATGTCTATAGCATGGAGTGCAAAAAACTGAGTGTTCAAGGTCTTGAAGGCTTCATTTGTATTTAACCCGGGATTTAACCCAGCTGAAGGCAAAGGGGCTATTGATAGGACCAGTAACAATGATGTATGTGTTAAAATCAATTTACAAAATATTTAGAAATATCCTTGTACGTTTTTTATTGGATTAAAGTCAAAAATCTTTGATTCAGAGAAAAAAAAATCTTGTGTGTGTTTTTTTGTTAACTACTAAAATTAGAAAGGCTTGGATTTTGGAATGTGTTTTACCATATGTTTGATAACAATTTTTAATTAGTTGAAAGAAGGAGTAATATATTAGTTTATCTGTATTTGTGTTCTTGTTAGGAAATATTTGATACTGTTCCTTCTTTTTGTTTTATACCTTTTCCTCTTGAACCACACCAGGTTCCCTTCTGATATGAAAGAAATATTTTTTATTAATTCCTTCATTAACTGCTGAACTTTTGTAGGAGTGTCTTGGGTGAACTGAAGTTTGCTTCTTTCAGAGACTTCCATTTTACAGGGAGAAGTTATGAAACTATGAAAGGCTTCTACTCATCCAGCACAGGATAGCGATGAAGAAAATCCTCTGCACAATTTTATGGGAAGACTTTTTATAGAAGAATGAGAAATTATATGTCTTAAAAAATTATTCAAAAGACTGATATAGAAAGTGCTTATATTATCTTAGAGATTACCTTGAATGCTTCTGTAGAATTTCAGTATGTTCTAACTGGAAGTTATATTTAGTACTTTAGCATTTTCAGTGTCATTTAGAACATTAATAAATTTGGAAACTGTATCAATTGCTTCCCAGAAATTGCAGAATTACTCTTTCAGTTGAGGTTTCCAAGTACATAATGTTCTGAGACTAAATATCAGTATTTACTGATAATAAACCTGGTAAGAGGTAACTTCAGTGGGCAGATGAGAGGAATAATGACATGATAGTGCTAGAGGTAAATGACTTAATGAAAATAATTTTTCAAGAACACTTTTGTTCAATTTGAAAAATGTGATTCATTCAAATAAAAAACCAGTTAAGTTACCAACCAGACAGTATCAGACTTTTTTTCATCTGTAGTGTTTTGCCACAGGCAAATGGCATCTAATGATTACAGTGGCAAGATTGCTTTTTTCTTTAAGACAATTTCTTCTGAAACCATGCAGAATTTAGTTTAGAATGTTTTTCCACCTTGTTGCCAGGAAATCTTAAATGACATGAATCAGTAATAGAAATGACATTTTGTTTCTAAACCTTCTACTTCTGCCTTACATGTTTACATGTTTTGAAGGGATTTTTACCTCTGAATAGTGTGGCACTTTTTTCATCACAGATTCAGTGTGACTGAGTTTTCATTTTTATTTTTTGTTTTTGTAAATTGGAGTTTTATTTCTGATCCTTGAAGGGCTTGCTCTGAGTTTCAAATCAACAGCAAATGCTATCTGACTATGTGTAGTGGTTTAGTTCGCATTTTTACCTTCTGTGAGATAAGAATTAGGAAGAATGCAAAGCAGGCTCCCTACTTTAAAGAATATAAAGAAATTTATTAATAGAACTAAAAGAAAAAAAAGTAATAAGGGTTAGAATAAACCTTCAGGCCACTTTCTTCCCCCCATCCTCCTCCCTCCTTCCATTTATAACATAAAGACACAAACTTGGAATTATTTCAGTCAGTTTACCACCTCTATAATAGTCTTTTATCAGTTCACTTAGGGAGAGGAGTCTCTTATGCTCATGTTATGGAGTTTCCACACAAGAAGCAGTCTTCTCATGTCTTCAATGTCATAGCACCAACAGCCGCCCAGAATGGATCTCTCGGTTCTGTGAGTCCCTTCCCTTGATAACAGCTTTCCCCACAACTGTTGTCAAGAGTTCAATCTTAGTTACTGGGGTATTATTTTAAGCTTGAGCTGTTCAAGAGCAAAGGTTCTCTTTATCTGCCTCTGGAATAATCTTCATCTTTAAGAACAGAAGTCTTCTCCTTCCCTGGGAGTAAATGTTAAGCAATAAACCCCCCTCACCATAGAGAGAAAACCTGGGAACGAAAGTAAAGTCCTTCTGTAGGTAGTCTCTCTCTCTGTTCAGGTTTCTCATTGGATCACAGCAACATCAACATTTACTTATTTCAGCACAGGCAATTTGCTCATAGCAGAAGCTCTACCCCCCCAATGTCTATCATGAAATTACAAGAGAGTCTTTGATATATTTCCATAACTTTGCAGAAGAATTCCAGCTTACTAGCATCTCTTCTCTCTAGGCTTCAGTCCTTTCTTCTTCACTGACTTAGGTGTTATTAATCATGGTGTCTATTCATGTGCCTCTGCCTTTCCCTTTCCTCTGACCTGGGAGAGGATTGATCTCTGCAGGTTTCATTTCTTCTGAGGAACTTACAGCGCTGAAGGAGTTAATGTTACCCGGGCCGGAGCTTGGAACTTATCTGTCTCTGCTTGTCACATGACCTCGGAGAGGTGGTGGCCGAAGCTGGCAGTGGCCGGAGAAGATGGGGCTGCTTGTTGTTCAGGGCTGGCTTTCTCCCCACCGGCCTGGTCCCGCCGAGCTGTGGGCCAGCCAGCACGGAGAAGGAGCGGCTATGATCTTGCTAAGCCATGCCGCAGAACTGGCTCGCACGGAGCAGAGCCATGGCTCGGCCCCATGGACTCACAGGGCAGGGCCCAGGCCAGGCCCAGCCAGCAGGCCCAGCGGGCCACGGGCCGGAGTTACCTGTCCCTCAGACAGGACGCAAGAGAGGGCTTCCTGGGCTTGGGCGTCTTTAAATGGGATTTTTTTACAGAGGCGTAACAGCTTCTGAGTGGCTTAGTAGAGCTGTCAATATTCAAATTAGCTACTTGATTGGTTCTGTCAAGTTTGGAGGAAGTTACAACAGCTCTTTGGAAAAGAACATCCCTTCCTTAGCTGATGGAAGGTTTTTTTTCCTTAAGTAAAACTTCAAACTGTGCCAACCTATGACACTATGTTTTCTCTGTCATCCTCTGAACACTGAAAATAACATTAGCTAATATAATAGAGTCCTCTGCAGGAAGATCCCAGGCAGACTTCCAGGCAAGGACTAATTCTTGATAGTTGGATAGTTACATATCTTTCCTTCAGTAATTTGATTCTACTTGTTTATGAGATACTGTGGTGTCATAAAAATGGATACCAAAAGGGATTTCAGGAGATCTAGTCCCTCCCAAAAATGTGGAAGCAAAACCAAAAATAATCTTATGCCAATCCTAATAATTTTTTTTCCCCTAAAACCTTCTTTTTGGAGATGCTTTGTAGACTCTCTTGATAGTCTTGTTTAAGTGCTTAACTGTTATTTCCTAATCATTCTTATTTTCATACCTGGTTAATTCCAAAGATATTTTTGAACATCAAAACACAGTTGCACAGGCAGCATCAGAAACTTACTGAAGCCTGGTATCTAATATTTCCTCCTTCTTTGTTAAGAATCATCTTATATAAAATGAAATGTGGAAACATGGATTAGTTTAATTATTGGGGAGTGGAGTGGTGGGGGTGCAGAGGGAGGGTGTTCTCACAAACCATATACTGAACATCTTGTTATCTTGTACACACCTCTAAAATTGTTTAGCACTGCCCAGTATTTTCCTGAGTGCCTCAGTCAGATTATCTCGCCTGCAAGTTTGTCTATAGGTTGCTCCCTCTGACTTTAAAGTATTGTATTTGCATTTCACAAATCCTTTGGGATTTCATTGGTCTTCCTTGAACTATCAAAAAGAAGTTCCTTTAGCTGATTCTTAAAATACTCTAGATGAATTGATCAGTTCTGCTGAATGAAATATGTTTAGCCTCTCTAAATGTATTTATTTTTCTGATTCTGACCTGTGCTTCTGCAGACAACTGTTCTAACGTTCTGGCGCAAATGAGTACAGAGTGTTAAACAAAGGTAAGGTGCAGATGCAGAACAGGGAAGTGGCTGCTACTTGGCCTGCAGGATATGAATGACTGGTGTTCTTCACCTAAACTGAAGGTTTGTGAGATGTGGCAGAATGTTTCAAAATCTGGTTTTTATATATTACAGATTTCTTTTGACTGTCTTTGGAATTGTTTAACTTCCTGTGCAATACAGCAACTACGTTTCACTGAAGTAGGAAGAAATACATGGGGCAAGTTTTAATCCCAATAGCCCTATACAATTATCACGCCATAGCTCCAATACTCTAAAGCTCAAAGTAAATAACTTGTTGCAAGACTGCCTGCTCAATTTTTGCCTTGAATGCTGCCCTTCTTCAGTCCCAGAATCAGATGCTTTTATTGAAGTAATCGGCTGTGAAATAGTTAATAAATAATAGCTATTTGTTTATGTAAATAACTGTGGAACCCCAAAGACGTGGAAAGGCATTTCACACTCCTCAGGGTGTGGAACTGTATTTGGCGATAAAGCCTAAACCAATTCAGAGATGCACATGTTAACGAATGTAATTCTTGAGTTTAATGTATTCTTTCTGAATGTTCATTTTGTGACTCTGTGGGTAACAGCATCTTGTACTCTTTTTGGTAACACAGATTCTGTAGTCTTTAAGACATCTAACCCTGAAACACATCCTAAAACTGAGACTAGCAGGTGATGCAGACTAATATTCTGCTAGTTCAACTGTTATTGATTATATGGATTAAATCAGTACACCTCAAGATAAATCCGTGCTTAATCCATGGTTAATCAAAACCATGAAAATCCTTTGCAGTTTTTCCTTCCCTTATCTCAGAAAGGTTATATTTAAAGGTAAAAAAGATTCAAAGATAGATGACAAATATGCTTAAAGGTATAGAATGAATTACCTTCTATCAGCCCACTGTTAAATTTTGCCAAAGTGGTTTTCCACTACTACTTTGTCATGATGAGAATTTGTGCTCATGAATTACAGAACAGCAGAGCTTATTGATTACAGCAAGTACAGATCAAATGCTAGCACTTTGTTTCCATTGTTCAGACTGTGATGTCAAAGTATAATGTATTAGAAGCACTAAACCTTCTACTGGGATAAGTTTTGACTTTCTCTTGGCCCTAGATAAGAAATAGTAACATTTTTGTTTAGTGTGAAAACAAACTTATGTATAAAGATAGTGTTAAAAATCTGCTTTCTAGAATGCTGGTGTTAAAAAAAAATCTGGCGTACCCATCTGCCTAGAATGTGTCTCATGCTTACCTTAGAATGAGAAGGAAATTCAGAATACCTCTCCAGTACCTTCTGTTGGAAACTCACTTTACTTCCATTTACTGGTTGGAATAATATGACCTGAAGATATTAGAATTTTACTCCTTTCTGAAAAAACAACCCCCCCCCAAAAAAACCCAACAAAAAATCAACAAAACAAAACTATTGATTTTTACAGATTAGATTCAGGAAGTTTTTATTCATTGCTTTCTTTAAAGAATTTTACAGGTCAATGGAGATTAAGGCTAGGTAAGTACTCGTAGTGATGTAAACCTGTAGTTCTTTCTATCATAGATGCACATTTTATTTAAAAATTCCTCAAGTGGCAGCAGAATGAAAAATACAGTTTTTATGGGAAAGAAATAACAGTAGAAATAATTATGTAATAATTATATAAACAGATTCTGTACTGTGTATTTTTGTGCAGGAAATACAAAGATATGTAGGTGGTGACGTAGTTCATGAGACATTATGAAAGAGAAAAAACTATGTTCTTAGAACTAAGAAATATGTGAAAATGCCTTTGGCTGTGCTTATACTGGGGATAGTGCCACATGTAAAAACTGCAGTAGTAAGCATATTTGATCATGTGTAGAAAGTGTTTTCTGTTTCACACATTTTTTCAAAAATACAGTTGATTTGTCTCTACTGCATCCATAATAAAGTATTCTTTGAATACCAGCCTGTGCTCAGGGGTTGGAGAGCTTTAGGCATTGTGAAGAAAGTCCTTAACATAAACTCAAGAACAATCCTATGAGAACATGGGGAAGGGTGAGCATACCAAGTGTGGCCTTGTCACTGCCACATGTTCCATCTCCCCCTATGCCATCTATACCCAAGCCCCTGACTTTTCCCTCTAGATACAGCTTGAAAATCTTACATCCCTAGCTAAGATTTATTTAGGATTAACTAAAACCTGGAAATAAAACTTTGTTGGATCACAAATTATGTGGCAAGGAGATGAATGCTCAAAATATTTAACAAATTCTAGTGTGAAATTGATCAATAGAAAAAAAAATTAAGTTAGATAATTAGAGTGGACCTAATTTGAGTGAATTACCTCAATTTTCCTGATTGTCATGAAAAAAACAAAACTAAACTGGTCAGGATAGATTTAGAAAGTACATGAACTACTTTGGTAGAGTTTGTATTAATAGAGCCACATACATTGTCTGATGGGTAAAACTGCTTTTAAAATAAGTGCTGTAGAAGTGTTAGCCATTGATAAATTGAACTCACTTTTTCTTTAGGCAATTTAATACCTCCCACGTTGAGTGTAAGGAGTTTATCTACTAACATAAACTTAAAAGATTATGTTTGAAAGGAGATATTTGCACACAAATACTCAGCTTTCCTAACAGATGTTTAGTGGAAGAGAAAGATGCTACCTGTATGACAGAGTAATTTGTATGATACTAATTGGAGGCTTAATTTTGCTAGACAGACAAAAGGATGCTCAGAAAATGTGGAGAAAGTTGGATCTGAGGGACAGCTGTGCTTGCATGCTGGAAGAATCTTCACAGATGTGAATTTATGAAACCCGGTTTTATGGCAGCAAACCAAAGATGGTATGACTCATACAAATTGAAATCTGCTTTACTTATTCATCACTTTAACAGGTTTTTTTTGGACATGTGCATTAGTTAACAAAAACATGGACTATATCTGGTTACAGTGAGTTATTGGAGCTTTTTCTGAAAAAATGCTGCCTATTTTGCCATAGAAATGCAATACTAGGGTGGGTTACTGAAATTTTAAAATCTGTAGACTATAAGAAAGGTCTTTAGGAGTAGTTACTTTTTGCAATGCACTACAAATGTTTTTTTTTAATATCAAGCACCAGCTGGAAAATGCAATATTAGTATATACTCAAACCTCCTATCTGAATATTCAGATGACCTATGATTATGTAACTGGACCATGCTACAGTCTACTTGTTAAAAAAATTATCTTAAATTTCATTATGGTTTTTAAATGTATTTATTTAAGCTTGCAAATATGTTGAAAAGTACTTGAAAATCATGGAATTATAGAATAATATGGCTTCTGATTTTCTGCTGAACAGTTTATTTTATTGGGCAGTGGTGGACCTCAGCTGTCTTGTGGCAGAGGATTGATGCAGCACTTTGTAAGTTACATTAAAAAAGAAAAAAAAATTGTATCAGTATATTGCTGCACAGACACATTTATTAGAGGTCTGCACCAGTCATTTTAAATAGCTTCCCAATTTGACTGTGCATGTAATTCCCAAGTCTTGGAATATAACCCATTAAATTCCTCAGTCCAAATATCTGCAGACTCTAATAAAGTCAGATATGATTTTGGTGCCTGTTAATTCTGAAAAAACTCCAGCCCATATCTCATTTACATGTCCTTGTATTTTAGGTAAAAGCTAAAGAGTGTAAGTTGCTTCTATTTTTAAAATTCTTATAGTGTTCAAGCTCTGATAAATTGCCATCCTCATTTTGACTAAAAGAATCATACTTTAAGAATAGTACGTATTTTATTGGCTTCTCTTTATAAATTTTTTTTCTACTAATTTTGAATTCAGACTTTTCCAATCTTCCCCTTGCCCTTGCAAAAAGATTTGTTCTTATCAGGTGTAAGGGACTAAACTTGTGTGATTTCCTAGCAGTGCATATGTTTATTGACATATTCTATTCAAACATTTTAGCTAGAGGAAAAAGCTGTAGGAACTGCCGTCCCTCAGCCTTATAAAGCAGTGTCACCTCCATATGTTAGTCTTATGGATGAGGAAATTTTCTTCATTGTCTAGAGCTTTGTGAGTACTGAGTGGCCAGCACAGGGAATGAATAATAGCTAAGCTATGCCTTTTTCTCAATTTAGTTTCTTATATTAGCCCCTGGTTCTCCTAAACTTTGCAAGAATTTAATGTTAGGAACTTTACCATTGGGTAGAATGGGCTGAAATTGTCCCTTGGATGTAGGAACTAATAAGACTGGATGAAAGGGCACAAAAATAAGAAATACATGATATTAACTTCATAACCTTGATGTTTTTTGGAAACCAGTTACAACTTCTCTCCCTCACTGTCAAAGTTAAGAGTGGCAGCGTAAAGCAGTTCCTCCAATCTTTTCCTTGGACTCTGAAGTGGCACTTATGTTCTCTGCTACCAGTAAAGTCTCTTATAGTTTCCCACTGGCTGAAAGGCAGAACTGGGACATACCTTTGACTCTCAAGCTAGCATTCATTTTTAAAATTAACCCATCTTCTTTGTAGTAATTTCTGTTATTTAGCTCCCGTGACTTATCTTTCTTCCTTTATCCCTCTCTGTCTGTGGAGCTATAGGCCATCATTCTTGATCGCCTTCTTCAGCGATAAAGTCACAGAATAATTTTGCTTGTGGTATGATTTTAACTACAATTAGTATGCCAAGTTGATAATGTTTTTCTATTTGAAACTAAATCTTCCTGTGTCCAAACTAAATCTGTTTGTCTAACCTACATGTTCAGCTGGAAGTTTAACTAGGAAACAGATTTTTCTTCTAAGCCTTTAACAAAAACTTTATTGGGTTCTGGAGACCTCAGGCTGACAAGAGCAAACATCTTCAGTTCAGACTGAGTGAATCTGGCCATGCCTTCTTGCACAATATTTCCTTTATTACTTTTCCTCTCCAGCTGTGCAGCACTAATCCAGACTTTGCCAAATTATTTCTGTTATTGAAATACTTTCCCCTCTATTTTGGAAAAGTGCAATCTAGTCCCACTCATACTTTCCGAATGCTTTTAAAAATTCTGCCTGTTACTTTCACTATGGGTATGTTTTTCTTCATTTACCTATCAGTGTATGTTCTTCCAATGTCTCAGACTTACAACCCCTTTTTTCTCCAAGTTTCAAAGTAATTTATATTGGGGTCTTTCCTTCACAGCAAGGTGTTGCTATATTTTCCTGGCTGGTTAGTGGTGACAG
>WEIT01038972.1:4076-27492 GCA_013389985.1 Dryoscopus gambensis | reverse complement strand
GACAGGTCTTGTTCCCCTTTTAATAAATTTCAAAATGAGTGCTTGTTTGGAAGAACTTGTTTAATGCTCAGTTAATACTTGGGCACTCAGATTCCCAGCATCATCTTTAGCTTTTTATGCACCGTTTTGCCTGTTCTTATCCACTCATTTAGCATCTGTAAGGTCTCTTCCTTTGATGCTGTGTCACTTTGGGTTTTTCACTTGGGTACTAATTCAAAACTGCCGTGGGTCTGTAATTTTGTCTTGCTTAGGGTGTTCAGTTTGAAATATGCACTGAATTTTTCTAAAGAGATAGTGTTCCTCATTTTATAGTATTCCAAACACATTTTGAAAACTAGATTATCTAATATTTAGTATTTTTACACCAAAAATGGTAATTGATAAGGATTGTCATATCACAGGATTTCTTGAGTAGTACGTTTAATCAGTTAACTAGAAACAACAGGTATCACTCACAGTATTTGAAAATGTATTAACCTCCATGTTATACAAGTTTGCATGGGTGTATGTCTGATTATTTTCTTTTTGCTGTGATTGCTATTGAAGCAGAAATAAAATCTTGGACAAGAACAGGAAGAGGTACATATCCACAGTGATGGATACTGTCTTATCAAAAAGCTAAATGCAGTAGTATTTTTGGCTGTTGACAAACAAGAAATGTATTTTCCAAGTCAATAGTTATCATTAGACATGGAGATAATATTAGAAGTTCAGATAAGTATGATGAAAACATAAAGGTGATTGAGTGCAACTGTTGTTTGTTCTCCTCACTGCCATAGGCTAATTCCTGACTGTAGCAATTTGTAGACAGGTTCCACTTATGGAATTTTATTAATGAATAAAGTAAGGTGAAACATAGCATTCTAGAAAGAAATATTAAACTTCAGGGGAAAGAAAAAGAAATACAGTTAGTTTCTTGACAAGAAACTGAAGAGATCTGTAAACACTGCAGTTCTCAGTCCTTTTACTGACACAGGAAAAGTGAATGGCTGTGTTTATATTTAAGCACATTACTGTAGCACAAAGTTCTGTCTTTTTATTAACTGCATTATTTTGAAAATCAACTAACAGAGTATTGGCAAAGCTTCACATCAAAATCTACACTACAAAGTTGGTAAAGATGTTTGAACATCAGTCCAATTAAACCTAGAGCAAGTGACAGGCTTACTGTCTCCTTTTCTGAGGATTAAACTGGACATGAACAAACATTGCTGTTTATATAAATAAACTGGCTTCTGTTCTTGTGCAACACTTGCATATTTTCAGTAGCATATACATCTCCTGGAGTTCTATTTCTGCATTTCAGTTGGAAAAAATAATAATTTTTGTCATTACAATGATATGCAGAAAAGACTTTATCACTAATTAAAGTGGTAAAGTAGGTATACTTTATATTTGGCTGAGGGGACAAGTGGGATTTCTCCACAAAGGCTTGCACGCCCCTCGCAACTTTCACCCCTCATTTTATTTCACAAGCTGTTACATATGCATCAAGTTTCCTAATATGCCTATGTCGGCGTAGAAACCAAACGGGGCGCTTGCCTAGCCCTGCCTAGCCCTGCTTTGTATTATAAATAAGCCCAAAAGTCATTTCCATATGCTTTGCGCCTGCGCAGTGCTTCTTGGTGGTTGTGGGCCAGGGTCTCTGGGATGAAGTAAGATTTTCTCCAATAGTCTTCCTTGGTTTGAACTTTTTGCCTTTCTTCCTTGCACATGCTTTCTAGGTCCCTGGCCATAGTCCAAACTCTAGAGCTGGTTTAAGCTGGCTTTAGGGTCTGAACAGGATCTCTTGGTCACATATGCTTCCCCCTTATCAACGGTCTGCATCTCCCCTTCCTTCCTTTTGCTTGGCAAGGCAAAATCTGTTAGTCAGGCTAAATGCATTGTTAATCAAGCGGCCCCCCTTAATTCAACAGCACTAATAAAAACAGCTCTAACAAGTTAGTGTAGAAGGTTCTGCATAGGTGGCATTAAGAGTGACTTTGCAAGGAACTTCTCTTGGGAATGACAGTACATGATAGGAAAGGATTTCTAGCACAAACTGTACAAAGGTTTTGAGAGAGAGAGGGTTTAGTACACAACCCCAGACTAAAAGCTGCTGATTTTTTGCCAGATTACACAGTGATACAGAAATATTTTGCATGCATGTTATTAGACTGCAGGCATCGAAGGAGTTTAAGTCTGCTGAAATGCTGTGCAAGATCTGCTCACAGCAGTTACTAATTTCTGCTGGTTTTGCTTGTGGGGTATACCCTGCAACTTTCTATAAGCTCTGTGTCTCATTTGAAGTGAAATTTAAGGTCTTGATGTTTTCCTGAGGATACAGCATCAGTGTGCTTTTCATAGTCAATCAATGCTTTTTCTCTTAAGCGTCAAGGCATTGAAAAGAAAATTTGTGTCATCACCCAAGTATCAAAGAGCTTCAGTCTCAAATAAATTGTAAGAAAGGAGACAAGGAGTCTTTATTAAATATGCAGAAAAAAAGAGAAAACAACAGATAAATTAGTAGCATTTTGTATGAATTAAATTTGCTTAATAAACTGGATTTCTTTTATGTTGGGAAGTAAATGAATAAATGCATCTATGTTTTTTCCTCCCTGTTTTTGCTTGAAGTGAATTCCAGCTTGCCTGCCTCAAGAAGTACTTTCCAACTGACATTTTTCAAACTTTATAATTGATCTAATGCTATTCTAGTTAAGTCCCCGTGGTAACCTTTCCAAAGTCTTCGAGTGGAACAGCAGCAAGATTGAGCTATCATTGACATGATTAAAGTTCTTCAGGCCCTTCAGCATCGGGGAAATAGCACTATATAGAAATGTTAGTGGCGTGATTTGCGTTACCTTTTTTACATAGAATGAGGGCTTTGGTTTTGGACATATTCTACGAATTGGATGTGGACAGAAGAGAAAATCACTACCACGTTTAACATTGTTTTGAAGTTTGAAGTGAGTTAAAAAAATACTCTTTTTTTTAGGATAAACAGCTGTGCAGGAAATAAAAAAAATATTTGTCTCAGTAAAAGAGCAAATTTTTTTTTAGAACTCCAGCTCCTAAAACTAACAAAATTAACACTAGCTCCCATTCATTAACATCTGTTTAATGTTTGGTTACTTAGTGTTCATCAGTAAACATATTTTTCACTGTACTGTGCATTTTTAGAATGTTTACTATTGTTTAATTAGATTTTTCTTACATCAGTGAAAAGGTGAAAACTTAAATAATGT
Source organism: Dryoscopus gambensis (assembly GCA_013389985.1). Taxonomy (NCBI): domain Eukaryota; kingdom Metazoa; phylum Chordata; class Aves; order Passeriformes; family Malaconotidae; genus Dryoscopus; species Dryoscopus gambensis. The sequence continues at coordinate 24,268 of WEIT01038972.1, read as the reverse complement.
GTTTTACTTATGCTATAGCACACATTTCTCCTTCTAATTAAAAGGAACTATTATTTAAACCAAGCAAAGCTATTTACAAAGCATCTTAGCTTTTTCTACAAAAATGTAACAGTTTTAACTGTCAGTTCATAATGTTCCGCTAGATAATAACACAACACTTGCAGGAATAACAAAAGGATTTAAGCTATTAGCTTTAGGCAACACCACAGAATTTTTAATGCTACGACTTGCAAGTGTTCTAAAATTACTGAGTAGACCACTGAGGGTTTGCAGGTTTACAAGCTGGTTGCATTCAGTTGCAGTGTAATTGACCCTGTTTTGAGCAGTGTCTTGGCCTAGATGATCTCCAGAAGTCCCTTCTGATCTCAGTGGTGCTGTTTCTGTGTCATACAAGTGAACAACAACCAAGTGAAGGTTCAATGTGCTAGCAAGCTCCTTTGGTCTGCTCTTTCAAGGAAAGATGTGGAAGGAGAAGCAGTGGACTAACTCTGTGTTAAGGAATGTTTTGATTGTCTAGGGCTTTCTGATGATGTGCTTAAGTGTCTGTTGGGTAAGGCTCAGGAGGAAGGCCGGTAAGGTAGATACCATGGTCAGAGTCTGCTATAGACTGCTCAGCCAGGTGGACAGGTGGATGAAATGCTCTGTAAACAGCTGAGAGAAGTCTCACAATTGCTGGTCCTTGTTCTCTTGGGGAGCTTCAGCTTACCAGATGTCTGCTGGAAACAGCACACAGCAGAGAGCAAACAGTTTAGGGCATTCCTGGAGCGTGTGAGAGATAACTTCCTGACACCATTGATAAGAGAGACAAATAGGGAGGTCACCCTGCTGCATCTGTTGTCTGTGAACAGAGAACTGGCTGGTTATGTGATGGTTGGAGGCAGTCTTGGGCACAGTGATCACAAAATGATAGATTTAGTTCTTGGAGAATTAAAGAGTAGGATCAGCAGAAGCTGGACTTCCAGAGGGCACGCTTTGGCCTCTTTAGGAGAGTGGTTGAGAGAGTCCCTTGGGAGGCAGCCCTGAAGGGCAAAGGAATCCAGGAAGGCAGGACATTCTTCAAGAAGGAACTCTTTAAGGTGTCGGAGCAGGCTGTCTTCTGATAATAAAAAGATGTTCCTATAAATACATTGGCAACAAAATTAGGGGTAAGGAGAATCTCCAGGAAACACAGTGACAAAGGCTGAGGTGCTTAATGCCTTCTTTGCTTCACTCTTTAATAGAAAGACCCCAGTTGTTCTGGGGTTACCAAGCCCCCTGAGGTGGAAGACAGGGACAGGGTGCAGAATGAGGCCCCCACAATCCAGGAAGAAACGGTTCCCTGCCTGCTACACCATTTATACCTGCACAAGTCTATAGCGCAGGATGGGATCCACCCAAGAATCCTGAGGGCGCTGGCAGATGTGCTCACTGAGCCACTTTCCATCACTGACCAGCAGTCCTGGCTAACTGGAGAGGTGCCATTTGACTGGAAGAGATGCCCATCCACAGGAAGGGTTGGAAAGAGGATTCAGGAAAGTACAGGCCTGTCCACCTGACCTCACTGCCAGACAAAGTCATGGAGCAGATGATCCTGCGTGCCATCATGTGGCACATGCAGGAGAACCAGGGGATCAGGCCCAGCCAGAATGGGTTTATGAAAGGCAGGTCCTGCTTGACCAACCTAATCTCCTTCTGTGAAAGGGTGACCTGCTTAGTGTAGGAGGAAAAGGCTCCAGATGTTTTCTTTAGGAAGACTTTAGGGTCTAGAAGTCAAGTGGGAGTTGTCAGAGGAAGAATCTGTTTCTATAATTAGTAAATCTCTTTGGAGGAGGGGTACTTTGCAGTGTCTTAGCATATTGGTATATCATCGCTGAGGTGAACTCTTAGACTGTTTTTTTATTATTGAAACTCATATTTAAAACAATGGTTTTCTGCTGCTTCAAAAAAGCTCCCACCCACCCAACCAAAGAAAAATGAAGTAGGCATGAGTTGGACACTGAGACAGCTCTAAGACACTGAGACAGCTCTCTGTGGTTGACATGTTATTACAGATATGTCACAGAATCTCAGATAATACAAGCTGGCTACAGAGTTGCTTCTGTCTGCTAAAACAGTCATAAAGGAGAAAAGGGTCCATAAATGACAAATGTTTTCTTCCTACCCTTACACTGTGCAGTTCCCCTGTGGAGTGTACCTCAGCTGGCATAAAAGCAGTAACTTTATTTTGGACCTATCTTCTTTCTCTTAAGCCCAAACTTGTGTTTCATAGTCACCACACCATATCTAACCTGATTCAGACTGACAGCTCATGGAGCAGAAATCTTATCTCTGAGAAATGCTGCTTATGTAAGTAAAACTCCTACTAAAGGTGCTTTCTGTGAATTGGGTCAGAGTATTAGGTAAATCATAGAGGTTACTTAAGAATTTCTCTTTAAATTTGTAGTTTATTAACTACATGTTCTTTCACAAAATTAATGGGTATTCCGAGTGAATTAGATAAGAAACTAGTACTAAGCAAGTGTTGCAGGCTTTTAGAAGGATTTTTAAATGGAAGCATAGAAATAAAAGTATGGAAGTCTTCACACTTTAAAGTATCAAGAAAAATGAGTATATAGTTGTCAAGAAAAAACACATGGTTATTTTCTCCAAAGGAAGCAGAAAAAAGATATGTCTGGCATCAAGATGATGGACTGTTTAGTTGCCTGCTCCATTTTGATCAGAATATTGTGTATGAATTTATTTAGAACTTTCTTTGCTGACACATGTTAAATATGTGCAACTGTTCAGGTGTTCTGTGCATTTTTTTCTTAAAAAATTCCTAACTTCAGTTCTTAGAGAACTCCCTATATGTGCTTTTGATCAGTTAAAATAACTGTACTTTCAAAAGAGGAGCGTATTGCCTTTGCTTTTAAAATGTAATTCTTGTTACTTATACTATATTATATTTTTTCTTAAAATGACATTGGTGCTAGCATTTTAAAATGGTTTCATTCTTTCATAGTGTGACCAAAGAAACCCCAAAGCCAAAGGAGCTGGTGAGGGGATAGTATTTCCTTTCTTTGTAAGTGAAAGGATCAGATATAATCAGAGAGCTATGTACATTGTTGGGTCTTTTTTTTTCCTGTTTCAAACATACTCTTTATGTTACAGAACTGCTACTAAAATGAAAAAGGCAGGTAATATAGGGATTTTCCTAAATTTAGGGAATTTTTTCCCAAGCCATTAAGATTTTCTCAACTTAAGATTTCTAAGCCAGCCCCATCCTCAGTTGCTTTTTTCTTCATTGTCTTGTTACCTCAAACAGCTTGTAAGTAAAGACCAAAGTGTTGCAGAGGCTGAGGGGTGGATGTGCTACCTGAGTCTCCTAACATTTCTATCCTATTGTAATTATTTAAGTTTTTCCAGTGTGCATAATTTCTCTTAGGAGACTCTTGGTGTTAAAACTCACCAGCCACTCAGCAGTGCATAGCAGGTTTATGAGGTGTATCATGTTGTGCTTTGAAATGCCTTTTTCAAGAAACTCTTTTCTTCATTGTCCTGTGTTACTTATTCTTATACCTGATACCCACTCCAAAACACTCCAGATACTTCTGTTTCAAAATGTTCTTGAGTTTTCCTGGCTTATTTTGATTTTGTTTTGTTTTGTTTTGTTTTCCTTTAATAGAGAGGAAGATTCTGCTGTGATATCTCTTTGGATATTGCTATTTAATCAGCCATCTCCAACTTCCTAGCTGCACTGTGATAGGGCAGATGTTTGTTGAAAGCTTCAACAATCTGTTTTCACCCCATAAAGGTGATTTGAAAAGAGGAGTGTGGGGAATGTAGTTTTCCTTTTTATGAAAAAGAGCAAGAGCATATTCTGTCAGGCAGCGGGGGAAGGAGAGCAGAATGCTATTTAGTTTATTGCAGTAAGGTAATAGTCCTGCAGTAAAAATGGTGAACTCTTATGTGTCCTTGAGAAGGGTGATAATCAGATTCATGAGGACAGTGATTAATGTGAGCTGGGTGATTACTCCACACGCTTAGACATCCTGCTCCAGGCTGCCTGCAGATTCAAGTCAGTACGGCTGTGTCATTTATGCTTACTGTACTGTTGTGATATGTCAACTTTCTGGAAAAAAAAAAAAAAAAAAAAGAGAGACAACTTTCCAACAGAACTGGGGGAATTTTACTTGTTTTTTTAATGTAGGGATGCCTCACATTTGGGATGAAGACTATTGGCAATAATGTAAATAGGTAGTGGTTCCTCTTGGCCTCTAGTACTGACTGCAGCTTTTGGTTAGCAGTGGTTAATCTAATGGCTCAAGGAATAATCAAGAAAGAATATTAATGAAAAAATATCTTGTAAACTTTTCTGTCAGTGGGTTGTGGAGTCAGCCGCAGCTTGGACTGCTCTGAGTCAGTGCTTCTGTAGCACTTATCTCACCAAATCCTGTTCACATGGGAGCTGTTTGTTCTTAGTGGAACAGATAATCTAGAGTCCTAAGCCTCTTTTTCTTCCTTTCAAAGTAACTATACAATTTGTCCTCAGTTTATACAGGAGATTAACTTAGATCCAAGGACCAATGCCTGTCTGCAACACTCACTTTGTTGATAAGGCCTAATGATTCCTCAATTCAGTAAAAGAGCCACAAACCACAGTGTGAGTCTCTAGCTAAAGGAAAATACTACAAGAGATTGAAGGGGACTCTAGTTTATATATATATATGTCTTAGGTATATATATACACCTCTATATATATATGTATAAAGTATATCTATCTTAGGAGCATATTTATAAGCCTTGTTTATTTCTTTTGCATCATTCCTGTGTCCAAACAAAGGAATCCATATTTCATTCTCCTTGCAGAAACAAAAGGGAAGGGAAAAAAAAAGCAGAAACAAATCTTACTTTCGGAGTAATTGTAGGTGAATAAAATATACTCAAATTATCTACTTTATATTGATCTAAGAAGATTATAATGAATTTAAAATGCATTTTCATGTTTCAATAACAACCTATAGACTTATAACAGCTACAAGGTTTTTTTAGCTAGATGTAAAAAAGTGTCAACCTTTTCATCCTGGTTTCTTGCCATCTGTGCATTAATGCAAAAGATAATTTTGATAGGAAGAATGTATTAACAGTTTGTCATTCCACGCAACACACCTTGTTGTGGTAGCTATCATGGATTTTGACTAAAAAACAGCATCCAAAACCTGTCTGAAACACACTGATACCTCAAAAGTACCAATAATAAGCTTCACATGGTTATATATGTCACTTTGTATCAACTTGATTTCATTGTACTGATTAAACAATATATTTTCATTACTACAAAGAATCACAGTAGTCTTTAAGTCTGATCCTCGCAAGTATCTAAAAGGATTTTGTTGTGTACCATGAATGTCTTTGTATGACGCTGAACTATAATACGTTCTGAATACCCACTCTACATACATTAGAAGTTTTTATGCTTTATAGCCCCATCAGGCCATATGCCCCTTTTTATGTCAAAGGTAAGTTGTTACATGTGACATCAGACTTTTGATGCTTTGATATCAGTAAATAAAATGCTTAGATAGGGCTACAAGAAGCCTGCTTTTTTTCTATTTTTGTGTTTAAAATGGCAAACAGATCTCTCGATCTTTAATGAAGACAACACTCGTTAGCAGCTGCTTGTGCATCTCCCATCTCATACCGTTTCTGCCTTGGCAAAAGCATGCAGGTTTGCAGGTAAGGTTTAGGTTGAGCACTTTGGAGGCATTTCCAGCTGTGGCAGCAGAAGTCACGTGTTTCTCCTTGGGCAGGATATCTAAAAGCTTTTACATGCAGAGCTCTGCCAATATTTCTGTACTCTGAACAGATCTGCTTTAAGCAGGTCACCTACAAAGTTTCTCATTGCCTCCTCCTTACTGTGCAGTGGGAGAAGAAGGAGATGGCCTCCTGCTCCTCTGATTACTCTCCCTAAACTGAAGGGGCTGTTGCACTACGCAAGCATCGGGGGCCAATGGAAGCTGTCAGTGTGGCTTTTCTGATGTCTGTAAGTGAGCAACCTTGCTGACAGCAGCTGCTTGTTCTTTGGTGATGGGCAATGCCAAATTCATGAAGAGGTCTATGTATTTTGTGTAGTTTTTGTTGAGCTTTCATGTAGGTTTTCTTTGAGCAAATGATGGCAGATAAAATTGCCTTGCAAATGACTAAGAGCTAGATGGCCTGATATATGTAGGCATTTCAACTGAAACGGTGAAGGTAATAGAATCAAGCTGAATATTTTCCCCCAATGAATTTTATATTTCATAATTCATGGTAGATATGACAAATTGGGCTATTAGCTTCATATCCCAGAGCTTCAAGAAGTATTTCGCGTGTGTTGAAACTAAGTTTATGTGCAGATCAGTTAGGCTTAATTACTCTTTCTACAGCCCAGACTTTCGTCTTCTCTAGGACTCACAGAATGTAACCACATCTTAGAGTACTGCAGATTTTGTTTAATATCAAAAACAACAAAAAAAGCAGATACGCATTGATCCTTAGGCATATGTATATGAGCTATAATTTTTAAAAGTAGAGTTGCACCTATAGCTTTTTCCATCAAATCTATTCCATTCTAATTATACACTAATATTAATTCCTTTTGATTTATGAAATCTCTCAATTTATCATTGTGCTGCCCAAGCTTCTGAAAAGTTGAAAATGCCTTTTGACTTAAAAAGGCTATTTTGACTCTGTTTTGAAACGCTCTCTGAAATTCATTGTTGAAAAATAGTGTTTGATTCTGGCTCCTACATGTCCAGAGAATGTTGGACAAAAACTCAGTACTGCAAAAAAGCAGCAGAGCAGTAGACGGGGAAAAAACCTATGGAGTTGTCAGCTATGCCTCGCTGTTTTCAGTTGGTCTTTCATCTTTTGAGGTGAGGCAAAAATAGTACAATGTCATGTTAGTGTCTGAAAGGGGGAACATGAGGGCAGCTAGGCAGTGCAGTGCTGGCAGCCCTGATGTTGGTTTTGCTTGGTGTTTTTAATGATTAAAAGACAATTGATGTTGTTGCTGTTTACCTGTTTTTTAGTATCTATGCAATGATAATATGATAATTATATTATGCAATTGTGTGTAAGTAGATTAAAACCAAATAATAATAATAAATGCCTTGTTTGTGAAAGAAAACACAGCCGTATTATAGCTTTGCGCTATTCAATTTATACTTAGCTCAGCCTAAGAGATTTTTAAATGTTCATTGTATTTTGGATGTTCCTTCATTTTCTTCAGAGGTGAACATGTGTTTCTGAATCCTCAAATGCAAAGAGAGAAAAATTGAAAAACAGAGTGGACAATTTATAATCTCATTCACACATAGTGGTGTCTTTCATATGGCAATATAATCTGGAAGAAATTAGATATCATTTATTTGTTTGAAATGTGTTTTAGTAGGTGAAATTTCATAACAATTCACAAAGAGAACAATTTTCTGAAAAAGACTTTTTTTCCTGCATGATAAGGATCATCAGAATGGGAATATTCACATGAAAAAATCGAGTTCTTAGTAGAATTTTGAAGGGACCTTGCATCATGGCCTTTTCAGCTTCTATGACTTTTGTATCTACCTTAAAATAAAGTCTGCAATATTTCATGCATAGTTTCTTATTAATGGACCATGTATAGAGTATGTGCTAAATTTAAAGTGTATTTACACATAAGATAATACAAAAAACAGAGTAGTGCTGTTTTTCTGTCCTTAGCTATCCCTTGTAGTGCTGAAAAACCAGTAACGTTACTATAGCAGGAAAGCCTTGCTCATTGCTGGTGTTCTCAAACACGGATTTTGAGATTTCTAAAAGGAGTTTCTGTGCTTGTTTTCTGTGACAGGTTTACCTTCTATGATTTGTACCAACACTCTGCCAAACCTTGGCAGAACACCCTGCTTAATGCTTCTTCATCTGTTTGCACAGTATGCACACAGATAATACATAAATGTTCAGTTCACATGACCACATGAAAGGTGCTGTAAAACTCAGCGCAGAAGCATTACAAATATCAAAAGCATGTGTGTGCTGAATTAGATAGGAATCATGGCGATAACCAATTAAAAGGAATTAAAGCATAACATAGGCTTTCCTTCCTCAACTGCATCACCTTCTGCACAAAATCTGCCAGTAATCCTTTCTGTCATAAGCACAGCAATTGGTCTATTCTAGTGAAGCAATGACTGTGCATTTGTAACATATCAGTCCTTGAATCTGTGATGATTTTCATGGACCAATCAAACAGTGATCACTAGTAACCCTCCTCCCCGGCCCCCAGATTATTGATATAAATGCAAATATATTATACCTTTTAAATATTTCAGTTTGCATTCTCTAAGATAATCTTGCACCAAAAATGTGGTGATATTCTCAATTAGCTTAATTGGTGTAGATTCACAGCAGTGAAGAAACTCTAGAGACAAAACAGTAGAAAACACTACAATTATCTAAAGATTTGTCACAATACTCCAAATACTCCAGATGACACTATCTTTACTTTGTCACTGATGGAATTAGCATGCAAATCACATTAAATTGAAATGCCTTCACGGATGTTTTCAAAAGCCTCAGTGAGCTTTCTAACTCTGTTAAATATCAGTGCTGCTTTCTTGCGTAGGTCAGGTACCTCACAGTTCTGACCTCTGACCACACACTGGCTGAGTCTGAGCTTATAAAAAGTCACTCTTGGGGAAACCATTTGACCATAAAAACAAGGCAAATCAGGCAAGTGGAGGAAAGTTTTGCGACTGTGGTGCTCTGCTGCTGAGTACTGTCTTTGGAGAGAAATACTTTGTGCAGATGTGAATGGTTTTCTAGACTCTTCCATTGTGCAAGGGAAAGAGAAAAAGCTGAATATCATGGTTTGTCTGTTGTGAATCCTTCTTTTCAGTTTTGATATGAGCCTATGTTTGTATCCTGTGTCAACAACAAATTTGTGGGAGGAACAAACTAGCCATTGATCACTGACACTGGCACAATTAGAAACGTAAATGCTTTAAATGCCTTTGTATGTGAAGTATCCTTCATCCTCTGAAAGAAAATACCTTTTCTTCTCCTTTGTAGTTTTAGATTGATTAGCAATAACAAAATAGCATTAATGAACTCATTTCAAGACCAGTAAAGTGCCCCCAAACTGGTAGTATTTTCTTTTTAATGGAGGGGACCTTTTTTTTTTTTTTTAAACTTTAAGGCTATGTAAATACACAGTCATACCCACCTGTTCTGGATGGCCTCCTCTGCGGGCTGCCAGAGAATCCTGCCCCAGTGCAGATGGCACAACTTCCTGCCTCCTTCTGGGATGACCTGGGTCTTTCCATAGCTGTTTCTCACACTTTTTGCCCTCATCCCTCACTGCTCTACAGGCATTTTTTGTCCTTTCTGAAATACACTTTCCCTGAGGCACTCTCCGGGATGGCTGTGGGACTCAGCTGTGCCCTGCAGTGGGTTGGTTGGAGCTGGCTAGAATGACCTGCTCCTGGCATGGGGCAGGTCCCGTCTCTCCTGCAGCACCCTGGTACCTGGACAGGGACACTGAGAGCAGAGGTGTCCTTACAGCAGCAGAACATCAGCTTACGTTGTATTCTGTGATTCTTCTAAAAAAACAGCACTGAGAAAGGAATCTCCCATTTCAGTCATGGCCACAGACAGCAGGCTGGGAGCGACCGAAGGTGAGGTACCTGTGCTCTCTATTTCAGCTGCATTTGCTGCACCCCGTGAAGTTTCCTCAGCCTTTGCATGGTGTGAGTTTTAGCTGAGTGACAGTGAAACACAGAAATCTTTCAGGCTTAAAACAGAGGCTGGAGGAGGAGAGTGTGGGCATCACTGCTGTGAGCTCAAGTGTGGGGAGGACATCCCTCAGTGAGGGCACAGGTCTCTCTTTGCTGCGGGTTGTGAGAACAGCAGCATGTAGTGCTGGGCTCTGAAATGCCATCCTCAGACTTGACTGAGTGCAGCCTGGGCATCTACTGTGTTCAGCAGTTTTTAAGACATGCATGGCTACAGTGCCAGGTAATTGTTTCCTGATCTTAAAGCAGCTTTATAAAAGGTGTATTAATTTTTCTGAAATCCCACTGATTACGTGACCTCCAAAAGCCTTGAAAAAAGAGATTTTCTTCCCTACTCTTTTTTTCTCTCTTTTATTTGACAGACTGATGACTCATTTATCTGTCAGCCAAATTACAAAATCTTAAAAAAAATTAAAAAATAAGAAAATTGGATCCATATGAAGTGCTATGCCTAATTATGGCAGTTACTAAGAAGTTGATAATACTTAAGAAAAATAAATGGTAGAAATATTCACATTTCAAATTGGAATATTAAAGCAAAGACTGTTTTCAGTTATGGTTTATGGAAGTGGTGTACATCTTCATTTCATAAAACTCGAGTTTAGACTCAGGTAGCTGTGGTGGTTTGAAATGCACTGAGAGCAGGACTTAGGTCTTGGCTTGAAGGGCTTCTGGTAGTGAGATCAAGACCTGGAGGTGTTGAGAAATTAGAAGATGAGCAATTCCTGTTGCCTTTCTTCTTGGGGTTTAAAAATGTGGGAAGTTGCTGTGCATGGTGATGACAGTAATACTGAGAATATAAAAGGAAACTCTCAAAAGTCAAGGCATTGCCAAGTTGTCCACTATGATGGTGTGCCCACCACCTCCTCCCCCTCTTTTTCTTTCCTGCTTGAGTACTAGATGTCAGTGGTGGTCTGACTGGCTGTCTCTGGCTTAAGCTGAACTCTGGGAAGATACAGAACGCAATAGTTAGGGCCATAAGCCTTGCTGAACAGCTGAGGTCTATTTGAGCATGTGCCAACCAAAGTACGGCTGGTACCTGAATGTGACTATAAGCAAATCATCCATAAATAGTGGACAGCCCAGGGCCTGTTGAACTCTTGTGCATGGCAGAGAGATGCACACCAGGATCTTCCCTTGAACTGGGACACCTCTTAAGGTCACTGCTTTAGGCTGTCAGGTACTCAGTAAGCGAATTGGGAATAAGTGTGCTGAAACTTTGAAGTATCTTTTAAGTGATATAAGGGATTGATTGTACACACAATCCCTTAGACATAAACCATTGGCTAAATCTGGGACTAGGTATGGATTCAGCATACCTTAGACTCCCTCAAAAAGGTGTTTAAAGAGTGTGGGGGGTTCCTTTCTCACCCTCATGATTTGAGAGAAGGGTTTTGTCTGACCCTCTTCTCTAGAGTAAATAATAAAGTGTACCTTGCCATTGAGTCCTGTTAAACCTCTGAGACATTTACTATTCAGCTTTGTTAAACTGCTGTTTTATGTCAATAAACTTATTGCTACTTCTCTCTTACAAGTGAAGTGCGTCACTCCATCCGCGACACCCACGCACTATGAATATGTGCATCCTTACAGGGCCTCTTGTTAGGAGCTCTTGTACAATTTTTCTCACAGCAACCCAGCTCATTGACAGCATAGTAAGGGAAGACCTTGTGGAGTAATTCAAGGTCTTACATACACAGATTTAGGATTTAATCAGGATGTATGACATGGCTACAAAAAAAAATATGCTATCTTTGAAACAGATTCCTTCTTTTGGATTTTGGAACTATTAGATTCTTTGATAGAAACTAAGCAGTCTCTTCCTGTTTCAGTTCTTATGGGTAAACTCTGTTTAAAAGGATTTTAATATTTCAATTATTTTACTACACTTAGTATTATAATAGATATTATAAAAGACTTTATATTATTATTATTTATACTTTTTTGATGCTGTATATAATCATGTATGCATAACCTATATAACCAAACTGTGGCTGTGGTGAATAAACTGTCCATATAAATCTGAATGTGTATATAAATGAGAACAGTTAATATTGAAATGTAATTGTAAGAATAGGCAGATGACACAGTATTGCCATTAGCTTACACTGCAAGTCTCATTATCACATTGTGTCTCCAACTAAACTCCTATTTTTTTCTTTCTTGTTTGCACAGAAAATGCAAGTGAACCTGTAAAATGCTCACTACTATGTAAACGTGGTGGCAGTGGGAATTCCAATAAGAATTGTATGTTTCTATTTTTGTAGCTGTAACTAGGTGTTCTTTATTGCTATCTGTTCTTTTGAGAGTTTAGCATGGAATGATTTTTTGTGTCTTAAATTACAAATGAAACCATGCTTTGGATTGTAGATTATCAAAGGACAGGTACCTACGTATAACCTTCTCTCACTCTATCTGCTTTTACTTTTGAGATTTTTCCTGGGGATGGTAAATTAAAGATTGAAGCTGAGAGTCCTATGATAGAAGAAAAATGTGTTCTGGTGTTTTAGTTGACTTAGAGAGAAAGAGGCAATGAAAAGCTGTTAAAACTCAGAATTACAAACAAATAAATGTGAAAGAATACCTCTAGTCTTTCTGCTGATGGATCCTCCTATTGCCATCAAATAATTGGCTTGGATAGGGTCAACAGTTTAAATGGATTAGGTGGTGCTGCTCTGCGCAATGTCTGTCTATTTGGAACAAAATGCTGACTAGGAATGCAAATTTTTGCCCCACAATCGTTTCCTGACTACTGTCACTGACTGAGCTTTCTGCCCCTACATTAGTGCATACGGCATCAAAGTGGTTGATTCAGCACAGGTAAGGATGTGAAAGTCATCAATAGCAGAGAAAGTGTGGCATGAGGAAAAAAAGTCTCTGGTTTTATAAACCTTTTACCATAGATTAAATAATAGAAATGTTCTTCATCAGTGATAGCTCTACTAAGTAACTTTCTGAAAATCCTGAAATAAAGTCAGAAATGAAGTACTTTTTTTTCTGTTGATATCAGTGGATACGATATTTGCAGCTACAACCTTGATAACCTTATCATTTTTTTAAAGCTCTGAGGTACCTTGACCCTCCTTGTGAGACAGGGATTCCTCAGTCTGTCTCTATCTGGCAGTGGAAGACGTAGCATTCAGGATCCGTAAAACTGAATGGTGTCTGTTTGGAAAAATAATTTTAAAAAAATTTGAAATAGTCAGGTTTTTAGTATTCAGAATTACTCATACAGTTTGTTGTCATGCTACAGTATTTCACTTCTGTTGTGGAGACAAAAAAAGTATAAATTACCTTTGTCACACTAAGTAATTCTGACTGGTTGAAATTCAGAATTCTCTAACTCAATTTTACCAATACAAACCAAAACTAAACTTGAAATAAAATATTCTTCTATTTCATTTTCATAATTCTGAATTAAGAGAAACTGATATTGTTGATATAGTACATAGAACATTTAATACTTAATATTTATATTGGTGTCTCGTGACTTTAAATACAATAGAATTGAAATTAAAAAAAAGTTTAAAAAAACCCCNNTTAAAAAAACCCCAACCAATCAAAACCCCCCTTTTTCAATAGAAGGAGCAGAAGGTGGGAAACTGTAAATAAGAGCAGATGCTCAGCTCTCTAAATAAGAATTACAATTTTCATTGAGTTCATTTTATGAAAACTCATTTTTTGGTAACTGCATCTTGAGCTTAAGCCTTTGAAATTATGCATAATGATGCATATTTATTTTATACCAGAAAAACATTAAATTTTAAAATGTCTTTTTAAAAAATATTGAATGTCTTTAAAATTCTGTATGCACTTACTTGTTTAGTCTTTTGATATGGTCATATTGAGATTATCCTTCTGAAAATGAGCACAAACTCTCTGAAGCTTTTTTGAGAATGTATTTGCAGTTTTTGGGAAACATGTGAAATGTATGGTTTTTTGTCCAGGTGTACCAACTTGCTGTTTCCTCTCCCTCTTCTTTATGCTCCTTTTTCTTTTAAAGATTGTCTCTTAAATAATGTGGATAGAAGTCGTCTGTGGTATGTTTCAGTTGTGAAAGGAGTGGCAACAATGTCTTTATACATTTAAAAAAAGGGGTGAATTAGCACATAGAAAATGGGAAACTTCTAGCTTGAGACCCAAACTGAAATGATGATTTCCTGAGAGGATTCATTACCAGTACTGGTCAGTTCTTTGTACTTAGGAGAGAGCAAGCCCTCCACTAATAACAATAAAAAAGAAATCACTAGAAGTTTTTAATGCTATTTTATTCTGGCAGTTTTTTCCCTCTCGTTGTGAAGAAGTACATCCTGCACTATGTGTGCTCCACAGTGTTCATTAGCTGGCTCATCATCTGTCAATAATAGACTTTTGGTTTTTTCAGACACCTAAAAGAAACTGCAGAAATCAATCCACATAACTACAAAATCATAAATAATTGAGTTGGAACAGAGCTCAACCATCTGTCTACCAGTAGCTTACTTAATTTCAAGATGCTGCTTGGAAGATATTTCTGTGTAGTTTACAAACAAATTATTGTACTTGATTTGAGGATGTCAGTTACAGTCTCAACCTGAAAAATCAATGACATGGGGGACATTTACTATGTGGGAGCCTGGCAGTTTGAATTCTGGAGGGCAGAGCAGAGCTCTGTTTGCTGTTACTTTGGATGAAAAGGGCTGAGACCTTAGCTGAATTCAAGGATGTGTTACCAACAGCTAGAGGGTAGACAGGGTAATGAGAGTTTGAAAGGAAAGAAGAGTGGGTTACATTTGGAAAAGCAGAGAAGCTCAGAGAGGAAAAAAAATGCTGAAGTTGATGCTCAGACTGATAATGGCACACTCTTAAATGGAACTATTGAGAAGACCAGCTATAAATATTAGGGCTGAATTAGATTGTGCAATAAAAAAAAAATCCTGCATGTATCTGATAATAGCTGTGAAACCTCAAGTCAAAAATCTAAAACAATCGGTATATGTTGTGGTAGGAACAGATAATCTCATTTAACTTTCTATCTGAGCAATCATTCCTGTATTGCTATCACTCTTAGTTCAATTACATTTAATTGATTAAAAGAGTTTATGAACCAAAATTAAATCCCAAAAGAAATTTGCATACTATTAGGTGAGAGGCTCTGTTGACACATTTCCAAGTACAAAAGAATTTATGAATTTTGTGAGCCTTTAAATGCCTTGGGAATAATTCTTTATTATGACTGGAATAAAAGTGAATTCCATGGTAACATGTGCTGCAGTACAAGCAAACCATTTTTAGTGGGTTTTATTTTATTCTTTGCACTGTTATTTAACAATATCACTTGATCATATATCTTACCTAATGTGCTGAAGGTTGAGCCTCAAAATAAGAAGCTTTTTTTAACTGATAAGCTACAAGCATAATATACATACACATAAAAAGCAATTACAATATATGCAAAAAAGAGCAAACCTCAAATTTGGAGATTCAAAGCCAGGACGAACAGAAGACTTCAGCAGTAATCTACTCAAGGAGGTACAGACGAGTTTCACTATCTTGCAGCTTTAAGCAACAGTAAAGGAAGTCTGGAGTAATCAGACTTCCTTTGGTCAGAAAGTAATAAAATACTAATAATGTAGGTGGAGTTCATAGAAAGCTAAAATCAATTTCAAATGGAGTCCTTTTTGTGTGTGTGTGACATTTGTGTGTATGATTTGAGAGAAGGATTATTAAATCAAAAAGTCTTTTTGGCACTTGAGCTGTTGAGGCTAATGTTAAAGATACCTCTTGTCCAGTAGGAGTGGAAGAATGATAAAAAATATAAAAATGGAGATATTTTCTACATTTTAGTTTATTCTGTATCTTTTAAATTATGGCAGATTGTTTTTGAATTCAAATTGATTGTCTCAGTCTTTCCAGTCTATGTGCCCTAGGCCCAAATATTAAATTGCTTCAGTACATGCTATGATGGTTGCAAGTACTGACAGACACTACAAGAAGGGAAGACGGTTTGACTTGCTTATAGTCTATCCTTGTGAATTGTGGATTAAATTTATTGCTTTTTCTGTATTTGTTTCACAATCTTTACCAAGTTGCTAATAACCGAGAGGTATTGTCCTTTGTAGGTGAATGTGAGTTATGCCCCCACTGCCTTGGGGCTACACACAGAGCACAGACCTAATCCTGTGGTGAAAAAAGCTGTGAATCGGGCTATGTCAGGTTCTTGCCTTTGTGTTCCTGTGGCTACTTGGCTTCTGATTACTGCAGAGCACAGACAAGTCCTGCTTGTATTTGTGTGGAGAATCTTGCCTAGGTGCATGCTCTCTCTTCAGTGGCTTATATGTAAAATCTATATATAATTTCTCCATAAAAGGTTGCTCTGAGGAAAGAGGAAGTGCATGTTGTGAGGTGTCAGACTTGGTCACTGCTGCCAAGATTGCCTCCAGTCCATTTTTTCTTGAGAGGATGTGAAGCTCAAAAGGGCACTTGCCCTTCTCAGATTGTCATTCATCTCTGTCAAGAAGTTACCATCAGTGCCCTCCAAAAACATGCTGGGAACAACGAAAATCTCCAGCTCCTCCTGCTTGTTTCTCTTGCTCTTTGTGTTGATGTACAGGCACTTCAGAGAGGCACCCTGTTGTGCGGATTTCCTAGGAAAGGCAAAAGGGTTTTCCCCACAATGCTGTCCTGTAGGCACATCCTTACTTAGGTGGACATGCTTGAAGTGGGCTCATTTTAGTCCTGTGCTGCTGATTACGAGGACTGTTTTGTCTAATAAACCCCAGACAGCTTTTGCTTGCCCATCTGCTCCACCACTTCCTCACTTGACTGTTGATTGTCCTTTTGCACCACTGTTGGTCTTAGTTTATAGCAAAGATGCTTTTGCCCCATTTAGTCAGAAATAACTTGAAATAATTATACTGCTGTGTCTGGAAAAAATATGGATTTGAAACAAAAATGTACTATTTTAGAATTTTTTCAACATTAGTAATATAAAATGGAATTACTGGATAAAGATTTAAATGATACATTTAAAAAATAAATAGTGTTACTTAAAATAGCTTCTAAAGATCAATAGTTTGGTTCTCAAAGATTTTGATGGGATGGGGAAAGGATGAAAATATGATAAAGTTCTGAGATCTAAATATTGAAAAAGTTTTTGTGTCTGTGCACTATGTGTCAGCATGCACAGCTGTGTAGGTTCTCTTCAAAAAGTGTTTTTATTTTTTTTTGTTGATTCATTTCATTATTACTTGATTTCATCATAAAACCACTACCTCATTTTCTTCCTACCTCATTTTCTTCTTCTACATATGAACTGTTTTCAGTTGTATGCACAAAAGACACACTATATATAATGCTCCTCTGTTATGCATCATCCTAACTGAGGCGTTAAGACTCTCAAAAACAGTCACACCCTGCCAAACTTTTTGCAGTGAAATTTTGAAGATACCAAGGATGAGAAAGCATGACCTAAATTTGAATAATGTGTTTAAAATAGTATAGTGTTATGCATCTTTAATAACTGCAGTTGAGGTTCTTGCAACAGCATTGAAAGCTGTGCTTAGCTCCCAGTGCAGGTAACATAAAGATAATTTAAATTTTAAGGACTCTCACATATGCTGCAGAAGCTTGAGTAACCATCTATTTTATTTGGCTAAATTGAAATTGTGTCTGACAACTTATTTATGTACACATTTCTTTCTTTGTCTTAAACCTTTTACCTAATATAATTTAATTTTTTTAGTTCATGTGTCATGCTAAATATTAATTCTCTCGTTATTTGTGCCTTTCATTGATCAGCAGAATCACAAAATGGTTTGGGCTGAAAGGGATCTTTAAAGATCATCTAGTTAAACTCCCCCGCCATGGACATGGATGTTTTTAACTAGGTCAAAAACCTGTCTATGTCTTTCACGTCTGTCCTCTCCCTGTTGCCTTTCCCTGGGCTTAGAATTAAAAGCCAAACATGGTTAGAGGGGAAAAAAGGGTTTTACCTCAGTATTTATTTAAGGATCCTCAGGTGCACCACACCCAGGTAAAATGCACCCCTGAATGCACACCGAAAATGCACACCCGAATGTGCTCCCCTGAAAAATGCCCACACACGGTGATTGGCATGTACAGTCATAGACCTCGCACATGAGCTTTTCTATCACAGATTCCGCAGTGAGAGGCTCAAGAGAAGCCCCTGTCCTGAGGAACCTTCTCTGGATGGGCCTATCTTGGTTTACAGAACGTGTTCTGGAGAGGACCTTGGTGTCTGGGGTGTTCTGACCCCCAGCTGTGAGGCTTCCAAGATGTTTAGTCTCTTGGCTTAACAGAACTTCGGGTCCAAGCTCGTTATCAGATTTGGGAATTACAAGTATGTGGGCTAAAAGCACTAGGGATACATAAAAGCTGCATAAAAGTGTATATGAAGGGGTATATAAGAGGGGTATATAAAAAGCAAAAAATCATCATGGCATCATCCCTATTTGGTAATCTTGATTCTTGTTTTTTCAGTCGAGATGTACAACCCCTTCCTTCACGGGCCACATTCTGTAACTTACTTCATTCTTGTCCGCACTTCACTTTTTCATCACTACATCTTTTCTAGATATAAATATTAATTATTTTTGTATAATCAGAAGAGGGAATGATACTGTTGATTTTACTTCTGCAAGGTAAATTTTAAAAATCTAGAGAAGTTAAATGTGTGAAATACTTTAAAGTTTGTAATCAATGTAACAAAACTACTGCGACTGTTTTAAGTATATAAGCCTTGCTATAATATCTGAAGTTCTAAAATAAACTTCATGTTAATCACTTATTAATTGTGTTAATCTGATTTTTAGTGCTGGAGTCATGGATTTGACAACATCTGAGATGACATTAGGAGAGCATTAGTGAGCCTAAGAACTAATTATTATTTTATGTGTGTGCTTGGCAAGGATGCAAGAGAAAATGCAGCAAAAGCAGTTTGGTACTGCCTCAGAGCAGCCCTCGGGGTACTGCACTGTCCCAGTTACCTCTGTGTGAACTGCAGGACTGAGGCAGGGCCATCCTGGTGCTGTAGCCTCAGTCAAGCTTCGGGGCAAGGCCAGGGAGAGCTCAGCCCTGTATTTCCAAAGAATTTCAAAATGGATTTCAGTAGATTGCAACAGTGTGGTTTTACTGCTTTACCAGTGTGAAGAAAACTTTCTGTGGATATGAGTGAGGTGTTCTGGTGCAGTAATCTTCTAGGATTATTGGTTTGACAACAACAATATTCAGTAGTAACAAACTATGGAATTACCACGTGTTTTTCTATCTTTTGGCACCTGGTTTATCTTTTAATTTCTGTGTCTCTGAGGGCTATCAAGGACATGCACTGTGCTTTTTTTTAGTAAGCAATTACAGTTTTATGATCTGGTATGGAATATGCAGTCCTTAGAATAACTTGGATCCTAGAATAAAGTCAAGATTCCTTATTTTGCTATGCATACTGTGGAACAAATTCTGATTCACACTTTCCCACTGGTTGTTACAACTCCTTTAGATGCTTTAGAGCACACAGTGGGGATGGTCTCACAGGATAATAAGCCTAAGTGACATAACAAAAAAAGGAAATGAAGCAAACCGTAACTGCCTTCTTTTTTTGGGTCAAATTGATCTCGTAATTATCCCTAATGAACTTTCTGTGTCTGAGGATTTCATGCATGTATTTTATTTGGAAAGTACAGTTAAGTGTGCAAGTGATTACTGTGTGGATTCATAAATATAACAAAAATTCTAGAATTTTAAGTCTGTGGTTTGATAAGAAGTCTAAAACCAATACAATATTCCAACATCTCCAAGACAGCCCTTTTGAGTCAAAATTTTTTAACAGATGACCACAACTATTTGGGTATGGAGAATGGACTACCGCTTAGGAATGAATGTCAGAGTTGACTATCAGTGACATTTTAGAACTAATTCCTAAAGTTAAGCCAAGGTTTAAGTTCACTTCTGGGAGTTTACGAATGTTACCGCAGGCAAAACCAACTCAGAATGGAACCTGATCTCCTCCTGATTGCTGTGTTTTTAAGTCCAGCTGGAAATTAAACACCATGTGGCCACTTGCTCAACCCACACCTCTCTGCCCCCTCACCATGGTGGAATGGAGAAGAGAATCAAAGTAAAACTTGTAGTTTGACATAAAGACAGTCTAATAATTTAAAATAAAGTAAAATACAAAAATAATGGTAAATGATAATAACAATTATAAAATTATAATGAAAAGGGAAAACAACTGATGCACAATGCAATTGGTCATCACTTGCTGACTGATGCTGGATTCCCCTTCCTGAGCCCAGACTGGCTGCATTTCCAGTTAACTCTCCCAGTTTGTATAACAGACATGATGTTCTGTGGAGTGGAATATCCCTTTGGCAGTTTGGGCCACCTATCCCAGCTGTGCTCCCTCCCAGTTTCTTTTGTGTACCCCCT
>WEIT01038971.1:56757-69893 GCA_013389985.1 Dryoscopus gambensis | reverse complement strand
CCCCGCTCCGCTCCTCGGCAGGCACAGTCTCTCTCTCTCTCGGGGGGGCGGGGGGGGGGAGTGGGTAGAAACCATCTCCTCATCTCTCCACCCTTCCATTCTGCAGAAGCTGAGTCAGTCCCGTTTACTTCCACCCTCTCTCTCTCTCTGGGCTCCGGCCTACCTCTCTGCTCAGGCCGCATGGCTTCAGGCTGCATGGCTGCCCCTCCCCCACCCAGGCCCAGGCCCAGCTTCAGGCCTCAGGCTGGGCAGGGGAGGAGATCTGCTCCCTTCTACGACCGGAACACAAAAGGAAGTTCCTCTGTGATTCTCTCCTTTATCTCCCTATGTTCTCAGAGGTGACAAATCTCTTCAGTGGTCATACCAGGTGTCAATATTCAGACTGACCACTGATTGGTTTGACTATAACTTCCTTAAAAAACTCACTTCCTTTCAAACCAGGACACCTAGAAAATGGATAACTCCTCCATTCAAAAGACGACAAAAAAATCCTTTTTGGGATCTGGCATGGATATGGGTAAAGTCATTCATACTCTTTTGAAGTACTTGATGTTCATTTAGGTAATTTGTAGTGCATACACATACTGCAGACCATCTTAATTATTTAGTCTTGTAGATGCCTCAGAGTCTAGAGATTTACTTGAGAAAAACAGTCTTTCTGTTATTTTTCTTAGGGATTCTCATCAGACATAATTTTCACTAGACCCAGTTCTGGGGTGGGAAAGAGAGGCATTAATAGAGAACTGTTCTGAAATGGAATTAACTGGGAACTTGTAAATCTGTTTGTTCTCAGATATTTCTGTTCCCAGATGCTCACATCTTTTCCATCAGAGTAAAGGAGTTCCTACTTAAGTTAGAAGTTACAACAGAACAATAGGGAAAAAATTGAGGGACACTTATAAGAAACCATGACTTTTTGGTACATTAAAAACTGAGCTGGAAAGCAGCTTTTGCAGATTATGTAAATAAAAAAAAATTAAAATGGATTTTTCTCCTTCCATGATATTAAAGAGTTTTTCAATATACAAACTTATTTAATCTTCTATTTGTATTGAGTGGGGTATCTTGAGATGCTGCAAGCTCAAATAGTTAACTGTTGTCATACGATGACATAGCAACGTGTTAATATCAACTTGTCTCTTGAACCTCCTACCTGCACTACGCTACCCCTGTGCCTTAAATTAGTTGGAATGAGTTTCAAGAGTTTACAGAGAGGGAACTTCAGTTTCTTCAGTCGACTGGCCTGACTGGAACGGTCAGGTTATCAGCATTACAGGTGTTACCATAGAGGATGACTGGATAAATCCCAGTTTTTAAGAGATTCAGATAAAATAATTTATCTGAGGAAGTAAGGCTGGGCATTCAATTTATGCTCTGCAACACTGCAGTTTGCAGTACATGAGGAACCTGACCTCCAAACTCTAAGGCTTAGAAAGGGCAAGCTTGCCATATTTAAAATCCTAGAGACCATAGGTTTATCAGTCTTAGTATGTTGAAAGGGATGGACTGTGTCATGCACTTTTGCAGTAGAAAGAAGCAAGGAAAAAGTTGTGCCTAAATAGGAAAGATAAGCCCAGCAATGATCAGATAAGTGGGAAGAGCTAATGACTCAATTAGGATGCTCTAGATAACTGAGTAAGATTTATATTTGGCAAAGGCTCAGCAGAAAATTGTTTTGTAAGTTTTGCAGTGGAAGAATAATTATGCTGTGTATATATCAAAGGCGGGTTAGACCTTATCCTGGGTAGTCTTTTTTGCTTACCAGAATCGTTCCTTGATTTCAGTGTGACTTCAGGTTCTTAGCAAGCGAGAACTATTAACTTCAGAAGGAGATGTGCTGCTCAGAACATGGCATGACTGCTATACTTACTAAGCTCATCTCTGCCTAGATTGTCACAAAGCACAGGCAGTGGTAAAGAGCTGTGGAACAGGTGCCATTTATTTCATCGTGCACACACGTTGTCCCTGGTACATAGGGAGAGGTGACCCACAAGCATGTCAAAGGAGCTTTGTGTCCTCCCACAGCAGAACACTTTCCCAAGCAGACCATGCTTCTGAAATGTCAACACGTGTGTCACTGCATACTGTTTACCTTTCAGGAACCATCCCCCTCCCTCACAAACCAACACTCTTCCCCTGCCAAAAAATCCCAGAAGATGCTATTCACAATGGAGTTCCTAGCTAACTTGATAGACAACACAGATCTGTCGGATTTTATGTCATATTTTTCATATGACATCTTTACAGTGGCCTCGATTGTGCAAACTCTAAGAAAAACCAGTTTTATCCTGGGATCTCAAATCATTGCACAAGCAGATAGAAGTATTACTGTCAAAAATGGAGAAATAGGAAAATGGAGGTTTTCTTTCCAAGGTTTTACAGTGGGCTTTTCCTCCACTGGGTATTCCAAATGGGTGCAAGTCTGTAAGTAAATAGGAGAATTAAGCCACTAAGCATATAAAGCATTAGCATGTAACAGGGAAGTGGACTGATGTTTTTAACAGGATACATCAAACTGAAATATAAGGCTTGATCATACTGAGTTCGCAAAAGGTCAGCGTTTTGGTGTTATAAATCATACTATCCTTAGTGTTTTTAGTTTTGGCTTCCTTAAGAATCCTTGCAGAGCAACTGCAATCACAGGGCTGTGAGGAGGCCAGTTCATTAAATTGCTGACTCGGCTGCTTGCAGATGTTTCAGGCAGGTGTTCTGTGCAGACCAGGGAGTTTGCTTTCTTCTGCAGTGTGTTGCTCTGCGGGTCAGAGGTGACACCTCAGTGGCAAGGTATCAACTGCATGGCAAGTCTCAGAGGTGTTTGTTAAGAGAGAAAAAGAATTCAGTCTCCTTAAAATTTATGTACTGCAAAAGATAACTGCACCTGCAGACTGCTGCTCTTATTGGAAACACATGGTGGCTGTTGGAAGAAATATAAAATGCTACTCTGTAGTTCCTGTTGAGAATATGCAGGAACTCCAAATGATCAGTATTAGACCAGAGATACCTGAATGATTCATGATTCCAATAGTACGCAGTTCTGGTACAAAGTGTATGTTTTTGTCATATGCTTAGGGATTCGTGCAAATCCACGTGTTTAAAAATTGACTGTGGCCAGTGTTGTGTTACCATCCAACAGTTGCCTTGCATAATATAATGTATGCCAGCAGGCATTCCCAATGACCCAGCTAGTTCAAAATTAGAAAAGGTTAGTCCAGTCTTTCCTGGCCACCTGTATGTTGGCTTTGTAACTTTCCAAATGGAAAGAACAAAGATAGATTCTTCTAGATGCTGGAAATCCTGTAAAATGGACCACCCATATTAGGGAATCTTCTGCCTAAAAAGACCACGGCAGGTTTACAGGGTAAAAAATGTTTTGTTCTTGCTAGAAATAGCCTCCAGCAAACAACAAGTTTTGGTCAGTTCATGTTACATTAGTTAGGTAGAAGCACTATAATCACAGAGTAATTTGTGTTAGAAGGGATGTTACAGGTCTTCCAGTGAACCTACACAGTCATTTCCAGAAATCCATTTTAAGTGCTAGTAATGAGATAACTACTTTCAACTGGCAACTAATAGGGCCAATGATGCTGGCTGGCAAATTTGTCAAGAAAAACAACAAAGAGTTTAAATAATTGGAATGATGTTTTTCAGAACTCTTAATATTTACTGCAGCTGCATTCTGTTCTTGCAAATTATGACTTACTGCCAACCACAACGCCCTGATGGAGAAACAACACTGAACAGCATTTCATCCAGTACTTTATGAAATATTTTTATGCCCATCAGACAGTGCACTGTTGAAGGTTATCAGGAGCTCTACAGTCATATTTACCAAAGGACAACAGGGATCCCTATGAGGCTCGACATTATCTGCAAAGTGTCTGATGGAGGAAAAAATCCTGCACAAATATTATCTCTAAGTATGAGGGCAGTGTGGTGCAGAACTGGATTCAGAACTGGCAGCATGGTGACTGAGGAACCATCTAAACTAAGCCAGCAGCAAAACATTAAGGAGATGTTTTTTAACTCTATTTCTTTTCATGACTTCTCTTTTGAGTTTATAACAATGAATCTTCTCCCACACTGGGATGGCTTTTAAAAATTAAGCAATATTGGGGAATTTCATAAATAGCATTTTTTTAAACTTTCAGACAAGAATAGAGAAGAGGAGTTTAGGGTTTTTTTACTGTATTTATATTTGTAGCACTCATCTAGGATTTGGGAAACTCAATTTTAGTACCCTTTCTATCTGAAAAAATTCACTCCCACATTTTTCACTATCATTCTCATTTGTGTTATGTTTTAAAATAAGTTGCTTTATAGATTTGAGTAATTTCAATGACTGTGAGTGATAGCAGGCTTAGCCAGTCATACTTTTCCTCTGGTGAATATCTCTCCACTGTGTTAACAGTGGTAAATGTACCCAGTTCCAGTTCTGACAAGCCACGTTTTCTGTTGAAACTCTGTTTTATCAAAGCAATTACAGCCACCTGTTTCCTCAAATCCTCCATTACATATAAACCTGATATGGAATATAAGCAAGTAGAAAATCAGTTTTTTAGATTTATAATCTGAAAACAGTCTGAATGGATAAACAGGACAAGACAGAGACAAAATGGAGTGTTCTGCCACTAAGGTGAGACAGCTAACACATACTTAGACCACATTTGCATTCCTTGCATTAAACAACAAGGTATTACTCATCCTGTTAAAAGGCAAAGCAGGAAAATTGTGTTCACAATTTCAAATTTAAACATGTGGGACACATTTGCAAGCATAAATTCTTCAGTTAGCTTGCTAGGCTCTGCTTATTATTGTTATTATGATACTTATATTTTACTGTGGATCATATAAAGTCTGTTTTAAGGAACATCTTTTTATGTTGCCCATCTTGTGTACTTTGCTTAGATTGCTCAATCATTTGAGTCTTATTTTAGGACACACATATAGAAGCCCAAGTATAAATCTGTCATCACTTGCAGTGTGAATCTGAATGTTTTAAAGATTTTTTTTATGTCTCAACTGTTTTAATTTGAACCGGAATATGCAGCATTTCAAGCATCAAGAAGTTTTCTGCTTTTCTAATTTCCCAATGTATAGAAGTATCATTTGGGGGTTTTAGTACATTGCATTAATACCATGCTGTTTCTTCCTGTTTAGAAGAAAATGCAGTCACACAATGGAATAATAAAAAATATTCCCAGTGTTATTGTATTTTATTAATTCTGCAGGTGGATTTCTGTAATCTTCACTTCTAAACAGGATAAGAGATTTCCCAGCTGATGTGATGTTAAAATATGGCTTTTTTCCTGATAAATAAATGCAAAACAAATGCACCCTCCCCAAAAAAACAAACAAGCAAGCAAGCAAACAAACAAAAAACCTCCAAACAAACAAAAAACCTCCCAAAAACCCCAGCATCCTGACCCCCATAAAGAAAAAGAAACAACCAAACCTTAAACCTAACCATAAAAAAAGGAAATTTTCAGTGAAGAAAATATTTTAAGTATAATCCCTTTATACAGCATAGGTGACTTCTTACACATTGTCACGTGAATCTGGTCCTTGACTGTTAGGAAAATGGCAGCGTGATTGATATTTTTCAGTTTTTTTCTCAGGAAAGAACTGCTTCTTTATAAATTACTTGAGATCTATGAAAGACTTCTTTCTCAATGTTGCAAATAACAGCAAGATGTAGATAGAGCACCCTGTTCTGCAGATTAATTCTGATGAGTGCAAAGCTCCATTTACATGAATTTCACCTTCTAATTTAGCAGCTCACCTTCCATCTCCTTGTCTGTGTAGTAATTCTTATTTTCTTCTCTTTAGCTTGGGCCCTACCAGTTTTTGAATATTTATCAGTTATGATAGTCATTGTCTGAGCATTATTCCTGGCCAAGCTTCCAGGCAACAAATGAATCCCTAATTCACTTGGAGCATGATCTATTTTCCTTTTAAACCAAAGGTAGCTTGGGGAAGCTATTGATGAGAACAACATTCTAAAGATGCAATAATTTTAGGTTTCTTCCTCAACTCCTCTTAGACTCTTTCAACGTTAGGCAGCTTTCAGCAACTATAAGCAAGTCATCTGGACCTAAATAAATAAATACAAACACCAGCAGATAATTTCTGCTTGAAGCTCTATGCTGTTGTATTTCTGAGGCTGAAGGACAGAATTCAGGTTTTATATATTAGAAACTATTAATTTGGTTCACACAGTAGTCCAGTGATCTGTCCTGAAGTGTGAATGTGCTTGCTCTGAAGGCAGTTCAGAATAGTCAGGGTTTGATTAACTGGTTTGAAGTTCTATAAAGGTGATAAGGATGGACACGGGACCTATAAGAAATTTTGAGCCATAGATAGTTGTTTGTTTTAAAGAAAAGTAAGTATATGGAAATAAACTCTGCATTTGAAAGATAAATAAAATCGTAATTAAGGCTCATCCATACAATGTATCACAGTATGACAAATCGTATGGTAATTTGCCAGATAACTTCCTAATGTAACTAACTGCCTTACTATTTAACTCTACACAGCATTATAGGACAAGCAGCTGCTACTGACATTAATATTTTATACCAAACAAACTAGGATTTTCAACATACCCAACTTCCCTGCGGAAGCCATTAGGGAAAACAACTTGTGATTAATTTCAACAACATGTCACTCTGTGATAAAAGAAAGTGAGCCCCCAAACCCAGCAAGCTCACTTGTTATGAATGGGTGTGTGTATAAAACTTGCCCAGACATATGATTTAAAAGAATGACTCACGGATGTGCCAACCAACTAGGAATTGCAGTGTAGGAGGTCTTTCTGAGACCTTTCAGCAAATGATATTGTAAGACTGTTGTGCTGCCTGGGGGCCTTAGAAAAATCTTTACAGAGTGAAAACAATGATAAGATGAATGAAGTATAACAGAATCTAAAGAAAGACATTTTTTCCATGTTTGTTTCACAACTCAAGAAGGGTTTGATGGGGTCTTTCTTTAGCAAGCTTTAGGTTAGAGGTCAAATGTACATAAAGTTAACCAAAGGAAAAAAGACCTCCTAAAGGGGGTAAATAAGTTTTGCTTGCATGTTTAGGGCCACAGAAAGCCCCTGTCTGTATGAGCTGCACACAGCCATTTCGGTATTTCTGTTCACGAGTTAAATATGTAACTCCAATAACTCTGAAATATGAAACCACAGTAACTCTAAAAATCTGTACATGTGGCAAATGCATTTCTATTTAAATGCATTGCTACATTTATATTATGTATCTGCTTTGCTAAAATGAGCTTGGGAAATCATAATCTGTCTTCCTAAGTTATCAACTTTTTCTTTATAAAGTAAAAGTTTTCATCTGCTCCATTCTCATTTTATCCTCACCCTCTGATTACTCTTATTTTGTGGTGACTTGACAACTAGATCAGCAAGGTGAAAGACAGCTAGAGGGGGATGGATAAGGAAACTTTGACCTTCCTCCCTGTTGCGATCCGATTTAAACCCAGAAGAGCAAACTAAGTCTCTGCACATAAACCGGATGGAACTTTGAGAAGGTTCAAAATATTCCCAAAAACGATATTAAAACCAAATGAGGGTAGACGTTGGTGCCAAAAAAATTGATGTATTTTATTTAATAGTAAAAGAAGCAAAGAAAGAGAAAAGAAAGAAAGAAAGACATAGAGAAAGAAGTGTGCGGGGGGTGTGGGGACAGGGAGAGGTGACAGGGGTTAGGTAAGCACATCACCCATCCGAGGGTCCCAGCAACGTCTCGTTGCTCCCCTGCATCTGCTCTTCTTGGTGCTGAGGGTTCCCCGCTGCCATGCCACGCCACGCTGCCACTCTCCGAGGAGTAAAGAATCTGGCGGATTGATGTATTCTTTGGGCCAGGTGAGAACGCCCATGTGCCTCCCTTGCAGGGGCCAGCTTGACACTGACCCTTGCAACACTGAGGGTCTGCTGCATCTTCTCTGGTGCTCTGGTGCAGGGTCTGGGGACCCCTTTGAGGGGGGCCCTTTGATGGGCCATGTCACCCCTCTGCTGCAGATAAGCTTTTCCCCCGGGTGCAGGGCCCCTCAGCTGGGCTCCTCTGCACATGGGAGGATGGGCGGTCACTGCGCCTCTCACCGGGGCTTTTCCAGCACATACCCAAAGCCTCTCATCCCCCACCCTTTGGTGCGAGGGTCGGGCAGCTGATAGCCCTGGGGCTGTGGTCTCCAGCCTAGAGGTGTCAAGCCTGTGCTTTGCAAATGTCCCCAGCCCTGAGTTGTTACTTTATCTTATCTTCATCAGCGAGCAGTGTAAAGCTTCAGTCAGGGCCCTATTCAGGGTGCGGTGGTTTTCTCTGCAGCTTTTGCAACACAGTTTTAAAAGTCCTTCGTGAAAAAGTTTAAGTCATAAACTGTAATATTTCACTCTCTTACACCTCCTCCCCAACAGCAATCATAGTAATATATAAAAGGAATTTAGAAACTTGTTCAGTTTACATTTATTATAGTGTGCCACTATGGGTGAAGAATACTTCTTAAAAATTCGTATGTAAAACGCATATAAAAAACCTGCAAATATTTTATTTTAACAATCTGAGCTCTGGATTTCAGGGCATTTTTGCTGACACATGGAAGCTGTGTGTCACTGGCCCCACACCATGTGCATACATGTTCTGTCTGTTACAGCATATCACAGAAGGAGTTAAACTAACCACAGCAATAGCCTTGCTTTCTGCTGTCATCAGAATCCTTCTTTGTCATCTTGATTGCTTTGAAAAAACAATGATACTGCATTTGTCTCAACAGAGGCACTCATGAACAAATTTCACTGTTCTTTCTGCAAGGTGACATTTGTCTTGCAGAGCTGAAATGGAGCCATCATTTCATTTCATCTTGACTGAGAGTAGAAACACCCACCTAAGGAACATTTTGAACTTGCTTATCTCTTATATTTGCTGCTTTGGTAAAGTTCCAAGACTAGTAATAAGTATATGGTTTGATCTTGACTGAATACCAGACATTTCATGATCTATTACTTTGAGGTAGTATATTTTTGAGGTATAGGATTACTTCTTGTGTGATGAGTTTAGGTAGCTTGATTCATCAATATCCCTTTATGTTGCTTAGAAACTTTTGTTTTCTTTGGAAAGTTTGGCTTTCTTACTATATCTGACCTTAAACTTCTCTGATGATCTTCCTTCCAGAAGAAATTGTAGTTCCTATCTGATCAGCTGGACTGAATTAAATTGCTGTGCCTTTTCAGTTTGAGACAGTAGGGTAGATAAGCTGTGTTTCTGTCCTTTTGACTTAGTGCCTTGGAAAAATAAAACATTTCTGTGAAAGTTACTGTCCAGAACATTGCATATCATATTCCAAGATCCTTAGCAGCATACCAAATTGTACCTAATGCCAGATATTTTCAGAAAATGAAATCAGTGCTGCTGCTTGTCCATTCAGTTAAGGAAGAAAAAACACACATCCAGTGATGTTCTAACATTTCACATTTTATGTTCTGACATTTAAACTTTCATTTGGATACTTCATGAACAGTTCCTGAAGTATGTATACACACTGCTATTTTTGCTAGATTCCTGGCATGCAAAATTCACAGCAATGAGAATATTTAGCTTTTGACTTCTTTAACTGCTTTTTTTGGATAATATTTGTCTACCAAGACTATTACCCTTAGTTGTACTGTATAGTAGTTTTCTTGACAATTGCTCATCGACACGTTCAGAGTCAATATTGTATCTTTCATGACTGGTGTACTTTTGATAAAGTACACGTTATCTTATAAAAGCTAATAAATTAAGGAAAAAATAATGTCATCACACACATATGATACTCATATAACTCTCCTTGTGTTAATCTGTTTTATTTAACCTACCATAATTACATGTATCACTCTCCAGCAATTGCTCAAGAATAATCTCTAGTGAATTTTCAGAGCTGCTGTTAACCATTATGTCATTTTGAATGGCAAGAATTTATTTCAGCCTTCTTTCACT
Source organism: Dryoscopus gambensis (assembly GCA_013389985.1). Taxonomy (NCBI): domain Eukaryota; kingdom Metazoa; phylum Chordata; class Aves; order Passeriformes; family Malaconotidae; genus Dryoscopus; species Dryoscopus gambensis. The sequence continues at coordinate 59,916 of WEIT01038971.1, read as the reverse complement.
GACTTTGATGTGAATGAAAGATAAACGTTATTCTGCCTACAAAACAACCAGTTAAATGGAGTAATAGCTGAATTCTCCTTTCACTGAAATATTTTCCATTTATTTAAGACACCATCTTGCAGTTCATGTCCTTTTTAGTAAGGTGATATGTACTAAAATTCCTTGTTTTCTTGTTTTTTTTTTTGTTTTTTTTTTTTTTTTCTTTTGCAAGAACAATAACTTTTATTTTTGGACATGTGTCAGCTATTCCTCAGTAAGTTCACTGCTCTTAAAATTATTTTTTGAATTATAATGAGTCAAAAAAGGATATTTTCTCCCTGTGCACAGTCAAAAATCATTTGTATCCAAAACTACAGCAAAACCTATTCACAAATTTTGTTACTGCACAGTTTAGAGTACAATTGGATGTGGAGAGTGGCTTTATTTTCTGTGCAAGACACAAGAAAAACTGAATGTAAATGGGAATTCCTAACAGGCTGAGGTAGCTAATATATGATGGTTGGAAATATCTTTAAGGAAATTATGTTGCATCTCATCAGGGCATCCAAGGAAGTTTATCTTCTTATTTTGGATTTATTTTCCTTCTTATTGTTTAGCCATGTTTTAAATGTTTCAAATCAAGAATGTGAAAATTTTTTTGTTTTTTTTGTGGATCATTAACCATTAGATAAGACTTAACTGGTACTGTTGAATGCAACACACACAATTTTCAACAAACTGAAACATTTTTCTGATTTCTACTTTTGGTAGTCAGTCAAGAAAAAGGAAGAATGAAAACAATTTCTGAACTTGGTGACACCATAAATATTCTAATTTTATGTTCTGATTCTCTAACCCTTTAAATTAGAGAAAGGGCTATTTAAAACCTAAACTGGTCCATTTCAAAGTAATTTTTTTTTCAAGGTTTTCAGGAGTTCTATCAAACCAGAGGCAGAGGAATGACAGTCTATTTCAGCTGCAGAAAGACAGAGAGACTGAGAAATCCATGTATAGAACTCAAAAGAAGCTAAAAGTTTATTTCACAACCTTTACAATAGAAGAGAGGTCATGAAGACAAAGAGTAGGGGAAGGAGTGATCTTTTAGCAAGGCACCTTGCAAAGGGAGCTTAATTTACTGAGCTATTTCCCAACTATGGAAGCTGAAGTTCCATCTATATTGCTAAATGAAAGTCCAGGGATTGATCTTGTGCTGAAAGGCTGACTGCTGCCAGCTGGCTGTGGTCCACAATGCTTAGGGCTAGCCACCTCTGTAAGAAATTTGTCTTGGAGAGAGCAAGCTGGAGTATTCCAAAAAAAAAAATGGAGCCAGGAAGTGCTGTTAACAATTAGGCATTAAGGGTCATATGGTCCAGTGCTGACCTCAGTCTTTGGCCCTTTTTTATAATACAGTACAGAGGTATCCAGAGAGAACTTTAGCCTGGCATTATCTACTGGAAGCAATCTGATTCTCCAGATGAAAGAGGGACATTTGAAACAAAGATCAGTATCAATAGTGTATAACTAGTTCTAGAGTCTATATCCAAATTACATTATTAGAATAAAAATTAAACTCACGTATTCTTTTTTTTTAACCTATTATCAGAAGTGTTTCTTATGACCTTCCTGATTTACAATGTTCTGGTTTTTTTTGTTCTTACTGTTTTCAATGTTATAACAAAGATTATGCTGAAAACCTTGAACTGGCTCCATGCTTAGTTATATATTTGATTTTGAATTCTTCTGCAGAATGTAATGAGAATATGAAGAAATATTAAGAGCTTTGCTGGATTGGGGCCAAGATTATCATTGCTAGATAGGCTAAGCTATATTTTACATAAGCTTTAACTGAATGTTCATAGACTTTCTCTGTAATGTTGAAAATGAAAATCAGTCCCAGCTAAGTAGACTAGGGACATTACACAGTGTACCACAGCAGGAAGGGTAAGTTGAAGGTTGTCCGTTTGCTTAATGCTGAACAAAAACAAAAGCCTGCTTCTAAATGTTTGAAATAATGGGACCATCGTGGATCTTAAATCCAGTTTAATCCTCTTTGGCAGCATAATACATTTCTAAAGCCACATAATCAAAGGGTGGGGAAGAAAATGATCAGGTTTAACATACAGACTAGAATTTGGACCTCTATGAAATCTATGTGTTACATACATCATTTAGCAGATGCATTTTTCTTATACGTATTCCTATATATATAAAATTACACTATTTCTTTAAGGCTTTGGTGATTCAGTAATTTTTCTTTCTTCTTCTATATTTGTGTTATTTCTCCACAAAGAATCTTTTTTTTACCAGCTTTCTCGTCCTGGTAAAACAACTTTTCAAGTGTTTCCCCTGAAAAGCTCTATTTTATAGCACCAACTGAGTCAGGCTGATTGTAGGCATGTATTGCAAAGTTAGACCTTTCGAAACCAGGATTTTATTTCCTTGCCTTGAAAATAATACATTTGATAAACTTTTATTAATGGTCACAGTTTCTATTATTTACTCCTGGTGACTTGTAAACTATCAGGAATGGGGACACATTACATTAGGTACTATAATGCCTCTCCTAATTTTATTGCAGTCCAAATAAATACTGAAAAAAATAATAAAAAAAAAAGAAGCAAAACACACTGGTAGGTTATTTTTGTGGCAGACAATACAATTCTAAAGGTATAATTTCAGGAAATTGTAGGATGTGATTGTCTAAGTGCTTAAATAAAATAAAAGGAGAAGAAGGGTACGCAAATTAATGAAGAAAGTTGTAGGGGAAAAATAGATGAGGAAGGGACTGCTGGAATGAAGTCAAACCAAAGGTACTCTGAGAAGAGAGACCAGGGGGAACAGGAGTGAAGTGCTTCAGGACAGAGCAGAGCAGTTCCTACCAGACCCCAGCATTTAGGTGTCTGTTTTAGCTGATTGCATGCTCCTTCTAGATTAAATTGGTAAAGAAATACATCTTTAACTATTCAGCTTTAGAATCTCCTCTGTGTGAAATCTTGTTTGCAATGGTCTTTATATTAGAAGGGAAATAATTTAGGTTAATATTCCTTAATATTAATAAACTTTTTTTTTAAAGTCACCAACAGTGCCAGTGTTGAAAAATATCCTTGTAACCAGTATGCAGACTTGGTTCATTTGCAGAGTTGCAGATTAAGGATGTCACGTATGCATTGACACAGTTCC
>WEIT01038971.1:18823-56750 GCA_013389985.1 Dryoscopus gambensis | reverse complement strand
AGTTTATTTTCCCAGTGATCCATGTGAGTAAGGTCTCTGTAAGCATGAAGTGATACGATCATTAATAACTTTTGTACACTTTGTAAATGATTCATGGGTAAGGACAATTTATTTTGTATTTTGATTTGGTCAGAGTCTAGAAAGTGATGGCAATACATTTATTATAAGAAATATAAATTTCACTAAAATGTTTCTGTATTTTTAATTATGTCATGGAAAAATAATAAAATCTGCATGAAAGAATGTTTACTTCAAGACATGTTTTCAAGACATTATTTTTTTCATGATATTTGTTTAAGTCTTGCAAGAATTTGGCAATGACTGCTTCTATGTGTACAGTCTAAATCATTATCTTTACCGTGGAAGGTAGTGCATACATAATCTTTTTGTACAACTTCATGGTGAAGAATCTGATAGGAGGAAAATACACATGGACACACATATATAATTGTGTTACATAAAATGTAGAAATTAATGGCCATTTTGACTTCTAGTGCGAAGTACTTCTTGGGTGAGTTAGTTACATTTGAAAATGGGTCATATTTTCCTGAGGTATTTCAGGACTTTTGAAAACCCTGCTCAGTAAAAAGAGGACCCCAAGATACCAATCTATTGAAATTACAATTTTAAAAGAGTAAAAGTGAATATCAAATTTCATGCATGACCAAGATCCTGTCTGTGCAGCCCTGTTTTCTAGTGTTAGAGATGTTGTGAATTGGTCATTATGGAGGGCTATTGAGATCCTTTTCAGCTGCATTTTGAACTTAATGTATTTTCATGGTTTTTCACACACGTTTGCCAGATGTAATTCATGTACTGATTGAATGTGTCTGTTAAGTTAATACACAAACTTTTATTGTTTATCTTATGTAACATAATAATGCTTATTTCATCTTTCAATAATGGTCTTTTTTGGGACTCAAATTACATGAATTACTCCCATAAAATGAATTTAAAATTCATCCATCTGATATATAGTGCCACTTTAAGAAATAATGAGTTTTGTTGGATGAAATTATCTGTACCTGTCTGCATAGACTAGTGTAGCTTTTGAAACAGAACATGAATCACAAAATCACGGAATAATTTATGTTGTCAGAGACCTCTCAACATCATTTAATTTGACTCTCTTCTTGAAACAGATCACGTTGATGAGGGCTTTCTCAAATCTTGACGACCTTCAAGGAGGTAGATCCCATAGCTTCTCTAAGTAACCGGGGCCAATGTTTGACCATTGTCACAGTAAAAAGTTTTCCTTTTCTAACTAGATATAGTTAGAATCTCCCTGCAGCAAGATGTGTCTGTTGCAAAGTCTGAAAGTCTGTTTCTCTTGAGCATTAAGTATTTTGGACACAGTGCTTGTGTGCTGAGGACAGATGTGTACAGCTGATGTGGAACAGACCACATTTGTTACATTAAACAACCTTGTCCTGCAAAAGTAGGAGGTTGCACCCAAACTTTGTTGTTGATGGCTCCTAGCCCATGTCAACTCTTGCCTAGTCCTTGGAATGGTTTGGGAGTAAAATGTGAAGGCCAAAAATATACACAGGACATACCAGGGATTCTGCTTGTTTAACAGTACAGATCAAGTTCCAGAGCCTGGACCTAGCACTGCTGAAATTAAGTAGCTTTTCCCTTGATCCAATCTTCATTTTCAGTGTCACATCATCAGTACCTCTTGGTGGAATATGTTACTCTTTCAGGTGTGGAAACTGGGTTTTCACTGAGGAAGCTCTTAGTCTGTAGGGTAAGCTTATCCATTTTTGTCATAGAATTATCATAGAATCATAGAATAATTTGAGCTGGGAGGGACCTTTAAAGGTCATCTAGTTGAATCACTCTACAATGAGCGAAGACATTTTCCACTAGATTAGGTATCTCAAATCCTCATCCAACTTGACCCTGAATGTTTCCAGGAATGGGGTATCTACCACCTCCCTGGGGAACTTTCTCCAGTTCCTTCATTGTAAAAAAATTTCTTTCATATTTCTTATCTAAATTAACCCTCCTTTTTGGTTTAAAGCCATTACCCCTTGTCCTATAGCAATAGACCTTGCTAAAAATTTTGTCCCCATCTTTCCAATAAGCCCTGTTAAAGTACTGAAAAGGCACAATAAGGTCTCCCCAGAGCCTTCTCTTTTCCAATGTGAACAACCTCAACCCAGCCTTTCCTCATAGGAGGAGGGGCTCCAGTCCTTTGATCATTTTTTTTCTCTCTCCTCTGAACTCACTCCACCAGGTCCATGATCTTCCTTAGCTGGGGGCTCCCGAGCTGGGCACAGGACTCCAGGTGGGGTCTCATGGGAATGTGGCAGAGGGGGAACATCACCTCCCTCAACCTGCGGTCCAGGTTTCTTTTCATGCAGCCTGGGACATGATTGGCTTTTTGGGCTGAGAGTACATCTCTGCTGTCTTTCAAGCTCGCTCTTCTCAGCTGCTGCTGACTTGCCCCTGTATTTTGATCAGGTTTTTTTTTGGGTTTCACAGAGACAGTTGCTGCAGCTGGGCTATGTTTGAAGTGTTTGCACAGCTTTACCTATATCATCTGTCAGACACTATTATATGTGGATGTAAAATGTTTACAAAAGTGTTGCTGCATAATGCTCTCTTCATGACCAGATGTGTGCACTAGATAAGGAGTTTGGAAGAAATTTCGTGACTGCCTCTTAGCACTTATCAAAATGTTTATTTTAAATGTAACTCTTTTTATGTTGCCAAACATTAGTAGCTAAGAGTGGGCCAATCAACCAGACGTGAATTATTCTTTTTCAGAAATCAGCCCAATTGATGCAACATATTTTCCCTTAGTGGGAAATACGCCAATTTCAGCTGAAGCCTGGTTTTAAAGTCAGAGGAGTCATCATGAAAAATGAGTGACTTAGATGTACATTGCATTTTTAATTTCTTGAGAGGTCTAGTCAGTTGTTCAGGTCTCAACTAAATGAATAGGTGGTTCAAAGTAGTTTCAGTCTGTAGCTTTTCAATGACTGTTGTTACTGAAATGAACTAATGGAAACTATCTGTTTCCTGTTAAGTTTATATTAATGAGAAAAAATACCAACTAGTACTTTCATTATCAGTTTTATGGGACACATACTTGAAGCAGAGCTCCTGTCTCAGAATAGAACTCATCTGAATTCTGTCTACCTGAAAGACAGATTTTCAGGTTTCCTCTCCCAATAATTTTCCCTTTAGGCCCCATTAGTAGGTGATTTCAACAACCTACAGTGTACATCTATCTGAATAGTTCAAAACATGCTATGCTTCGTTACCCATAGCATTTAAGTTTTAATTTTTTATTACGTTGTTCCATGTGTTATCCATGCATCTCTGCATCTCTCCAAGGAAAATTCTATACCATCAAACTTTTCCAGATCTATCTGTTGCAAAGACTCTCTATTGCCTTTCTGCTCAATGATGGGCCTCAAGTCTGAGGGCTGTACACTCAGTGTGTGTGTGTAAAACCTTGAAACTTAATGGCCATTTTGTTACAATGGGATTTCTTTCTTCCAGCCTGATGGAATGTATTTTAATATTGTACTGGTGCATTAATAATAATTGCTGCAATATGTACAGTAAGTATGCTTAAAATGTTCCACTTCTAGAATATTCTCTCTTTTTTGAAGCCTGGCAAATATATTTAGTGTGCCAATTGGTAATAATTTTAACCCATAATGAACTTTACATCTTTACATGCTCTGTGTTCATATGCAAAGATAAAACCGTAAATATATAGGTATAAATATTACTCCCAATAACCACTGTTTGTAGTGGTTGGTAAGCTTTTGGGTTCATCAGACATTAGACTGAAAACAAGCAGTTCTTCATATGGGAAGAACTCTCTTTTGGTTAACATTCTTTGTTCTCCAAGTGTGCCTATTTGACCTGTAGGTTTTATTTTCTTAAAAGCACCTTTGATCCTCAGCTGTTTAGCTTCCTCAAATGGAATCTGAAGCAGTTGTCCAGCAAGAAGTCTGGACCAAAATTTTCATCCATCAGTAGGTGTGTATGTGTATACGTGTGCGTGTGTATATATATAAAAATATAAAATCCCATATATATGCATATATTTGTATCTATCTATCTATCTATCTATCTACCTACCTACCTACCTACCTACCTATCTATCTCCAATAAGATGCATACATGTTTGGAAACATACATGCGCCAAAGAAAAGCTTTTGTTACTTAAGTTAGACCTTCGGTTTTCTCTGTGTCATCTCACACCCATCTCACATCAGCAAAACTAATTTCATTTAATCAGGTTTCGTTTGATATATGTTGAAACAAACCTAACAAAAGTTTTTTAAATCTATTATTATTTTGCCAGTAGAATTAGTTTACAATAACTGAGAGATGAGGAAAGCAAATGCTTCAGTTATTACATGATGAATTGACTAGACTCCTGCTAGCATGTTATGAACCATGTTAACTGATTTCTCATACGGATTTGTATTATCCAATATGGAATGTAAATTTGTACATCTTAAAATGAAAAAGTAAGCAAATGGCTACTCTTGCCTAGGATGCAAGTTCTATAAACTGGGTTGATTATGAATATCAACCTAGGCTTTGCATTAGAACTATGTGGATATCTTCAAGGAAGAGATGAGTCTGTCTGGACAAAAGAAGTCAGAAAGGACAGAGGATGTGGAAGTTGAACATGGTTTATTGCTTCTTTAATGTATAAACTGGTGTGCTGGGGCAAAAATAAGAAGACCACTATTTACACTTTGCTCTCTGTGTGTAATGTGTTTAGAACTGTTACTGCTCTCCAGAGGTTTCCTGGGTAATATCTGTGTCCATTGTTGTTTTAGAAGAGACTCAGTTTTGAACAGTCATGCCAGTTTCTCCTAAAGCTACAGGAGTCCTTGTTCTGAGTCGTCTCAAAACATTTGGACTACATGAATAACAAAGATGGGAATGTATGTCTGTGGTTTATGATGGTGATGAATGACTATTTGAGAATAATTTTTTATATTAATTAAAGATAAATATGATTCATATACGATTCTACTAAACATGATGTGGTTAGGTTGCAGTCCTGCTAGAAAGGAAATAACCCAGAAGAGAAAGCACACTGTGGATTTTGAGTGAGCTTATGGTTTTTTGAATGGGTTAATCCTTTTTCAAATATAATGTGATAGTCCATTTAACAAATATTAAGAGAAAGTCTAAAATAGTGCAACATACTCATATTATCTTTGACTATATTTATATCCATATTTAAGCTAACTACATTTCTTATGTTGCAGGCTGGGAATCACCACATGGACACCTGCTTGTAGAGGATATTTTTCTCTCTACTGAAACACCAAGCTGCAGATTGGAGTGTATATCTTCATTGTCTTTCCATTGGTCTATTAAAAATTCATATTAGCATAATTTTACTTATCATTTTGTCTGCTTTCATTAGAGTTCTGTCACAGGCTTTTTCATTATCCTTAGCTCAATTTCTATGTGATGGTAAACCTGCTCTTTTACTTTTTTATGATTATTATTCTGGCAAGAATACTTTATTCGTTCTGCAGTTTACATGTTTTCATGTTTTCATTCTAGTAGAAATCCTTAGGCCATTATTTTTTATATGCTTTACAGTTTAATGGAAATTTGTAACAAAATATTTGAGTTTTTTAAATACATCCTTTTCAATTTATGGATGCATTACTTAGTCCATTATGTCCATGAGTATGCAAAGAAACATGTAACAGTGGTTTGTTAAGTAAAGACTCAAATATTTCTAGGCTGGTTAAAAAACAACCCTCAATACAACCTCCTCTGCTTTATTGATATATAAAACAAAAACAAACCCCAAAAAACCCAAGAACAAATATATTGAGATTTAATCTCTTATATGAAGAAGATTTACTAGAAAACTTTAAATTCAAGAAGCATGATAAATTTCTTTGCACCTTAATTTGATTTTCCAGGACACATCAGGGCTCGTGGGACTGTCCATGGAGGGCATCAGGGCAGGGTCTGTCAGCCAGGACTCATCCCAGCCCAGCCAGGAGCAGTGCAGCCAGGGGCTGGAATGTTCCATATGCTGCATCATTTTGCTTCTTTTTTGGCTGAAGCTTTCCTTCCCTTTCCCCTAAATCAGTCAATGAAAAAATTAGTGACTATGTCAGTAGAAATAGGACTTCATTATTAATTAGTGCACATTTGGACATGCTTGTATCTCTTACTGTATGAATGAACATGAAGCTAAACTTAATGCATCTGTTGTAAAATGAGAATGGCATTTTCTCTGCATTGCTGATTCTGAAGCAGGACCCTAACTGAGGTGCTGTTCAGCCAGCATTATTTGCAGTTTCTGCAAGAAAAATATACAGAAATGTCTAGACATGGTGGTTTTTGTGCTTTTAGGTTTTTCTTACCCTATAACAGAAAACCTTCTTTTTTTTTTTTTTAACATTAAAATATACACAGTTGGCAGATTCATCCAAACTGTTAACCAAGAATCATCTTTGACAGATTATACTAAGGAAAGATCTGACATGAGAAGGAAGCCCTGAACTGAAAGAACAGTTATAAATTAAATGACCTGAAGATTCATGGTCAGAGAATGTCAGGCCACTTTGATAGAGTCGGAGATCCATGCAGAGCTCTGTGTAATGTTTTGCAGGACCCTTGAAAACAGATGTCTCCACATTCCCATGAGGAGGAGGGATCTCTTCTCAAATGCCTCAATAGAATGGAAGATGGAATAAATGGATCATGTCATAAAATGGTCAGAAGTTGTAGAAACAGTATTAAATAGCAGGGCTGCAGAAGCTGTGATAAATAGCAGGTTTTAAGACAAAAGTAATATTTCTTCCCTTACTTTTGCCTTTTTCATGTATAACACTAAGCTGTGCGTGCGATTGATTGAAATCAAAGCCACCAGATATATTTTAAAGGGATTAATAAGTACCTGTGAAAAACTACTAGCTTTTAGAATACTACTGTTCTGATTCTTAATTTGAAGATTTGTCGTGATTTATATCTTTATGCCCCTGACATGTCACATTATATTTGTCTGTAGCTGTAATTTCTAGAGAATTAAATTCCAGTAATTCTAGCATTTGCACAATAATTACCAGGGTCCTTTTTAGCTTATAGCATCTTTTGGATTAGTTTTCCCATGAATACCTACAGGAAAAAAAGCTAGAAAGATGTTTAGAATACATAAATATTGAAATGCTGAATGGCTAAAGAATATTGATTACAATCTTTCCTGCCACTATATTAGAATTTAGGCCCTTCTTTAAAAGCAAGCAAACAAATCAGCCTAAGGCTTATTTTTTTTTTTGCTACTGTGTAGTATAATTTGAAAATTCTTAAGGACCTCAATTGCTTATACATAGGATTTTATGCATTTAAAGACATAGTATTTAAGGGCATATAATATAAATAGTTATCTAATCTGTCTAATCCTCTCCATATAAGGACATATAGTTCTTCAAATACGTATATGTTAACAAGCTAACAATTGGCCTAGAATGTTGAACTCTTCAGGAGTCCAGAATGAAGAATCCAGTCAGGTGTAAAGTGAAAAATAGGTTTGTTGTCTTTCTTTTGTTTGTTCCTGTCAAACAAATTTTACAAGATTAATTGTCATGTAGCTGCTCAATAGTTGCTTAAAAATACTAAGGCACGCCCAAGAAAACAAGGAATGTACATGGCATAGAAGCTATGTAATGACAGCAGGTTTCATTCGACCAGGTAAAAGTGTAGTTTACTTCCACATCTGAGCTTGTTGCCTAGAATGTTTCCATAGTCAGTAAGAAGGAGCAGATAGTATGTTTAGATGAACACAAGTCTATGAGGCCAGATGTAATTCACCCACGTATACTGAGGGAGCTGGTGGAAGTTCTCACAGAGCTGCTCTCCATCATTTATCATGAGTCCTGGCAAACTGGTACGGTTCCAGTTGACTGGAGGTTAGTAAATGTAATACCCATCTACAAGAATGGCCAGAAGGAGGATCCAGGGGACAGCAGGTCTCTCAGTCTGGTAGGCCTTTCTTTTTTAAAACTCATTCCATTTGAGTTTTTTAAAGACTATCACAAGATTTGAGCAAGATCCAGGAAGGTAACTCAGATGCTTGAACAGAAAATATCTAAAAGTTACTCACCTGCCCCCAGCAAAGTGTCCAGTGGAAACTTAGTCTAAGGCCTAATCACCACAGATAGAGGATTTTTCCTCAGAAAGGCAGTTTCTAAAAAGCTAGATCATGAGGAGGGAGCCATTACTATTGATAGGGAACATTAAATCCAAATATGTGTTTGTTGTTCTTGCCATCTCTGAGGCACCAGAAGAAAGAAAAGATCTTTAAAGGAGAAAATACTTGCAAACCCACTCTTTCATGACTACGCATTGAGTTAAACAAGAAGACTTGTATTTTCAGTTATGTGTTGCCAAGTTTGGCTTTGTTTATATTTTGTGACTGGAATGAAAAAGTGGAAAAATCTGTGTCAGTTTAGGACAGAGAGTTCCTACCAGAGAACTAACCTGCCACTGCCAATGCTGTTGACCCTGTGCTCTTGTGTAATAGTTTACCGGGTTGACTTCTGGCTCCTTCCAGATATTTTGTATGCAGGTAATAAAAGCATTCTCCTGGGAAATGAGCCACATGTATTTCAAAATCCTTCAGTTCTTTCCAGTCCAGGATCTAGATGTGCCTTTTTTTTTTTTTCTGAATGCTTTCCTTCCCTCCACCAAAATCTTTTGTACTCTCACTTGTTCTGCACTATAAGCAGAAATGCAATAATGTTTTTTGGTGTTTCTTTTTGACATCAAAATAAACTAAGTGACCTGGTTTACACTGTGGCCTCACAAGCGATTGTATTAAGGATGATGAATATAACATTAGCGTGAGAATGAATGCTAAAATAGGGAGGGGGAAATGGACTTCTTTAGCTAGCTCCTCTACCAGAGAGAATACAGTGTGAGAGTAAATGAAGATTTACCAAGTCAAGAATTTGAAATATTTGGCTAATAATTGAATTGATTAGCTGTCTAAAATAATTAGCTGTTGATAGATATATAGAAGAATTATTTTACAAGAGATATAGTGCCTAGAATGTTAGAATTCCCTACCAGATGTGGTTTTTGATGCTATGGGATCTATTTTGACAGGACCAACACATTGTTTATGATCAATCAAATTAATACAACATGTAGATAGGAAATATCTTGCTGGGTTTGATTACCCATTTCAGTTGTATAATAATGGCTATTAGCAGAACTTTATTTGTGTATTTATTATTTAAAATGCAAAGTTCTGAAACAGGAGTGGACCATGCAAACTCCTCAAAGTGAATATTTTGCTCAAGGTTAAGCAACCTTCTTAAAATTTATGAAATATCCACATATGAATTCCTCTAAAAGGGTTATATGTGTAATGGAAGCAAATGCACTCTGGCTGTTTTCACTGATGCTGACAGACGTTCTTATATGTACTGAGATGGTAAGAGCTCCATAAGAAAGAATGAACAAAATGAAACCCATACTTCTTAGTAGCTGCTTGCAAGTGAGCAGCAAACTTCAGGGATTCATGCAACCCCAGAAAACACCCATTTTATAAAACTGATGACAAGATCAGAGGTTTCTCAAAGCAACTTAATGACTTGCACAATAAATATGAAGCAGTAAACATGCCAGGATCCCACTGCACTTTACAGGTAGAGCAGTTGCTACATCTTTGTATGAGAGTACTTTTTCAAAGTAACTTGTGCACTGACTATGCTATATGGTCCTGTGTGCTTTACCTCCATGAACTTATTTTTATTTCTATTAAACTTGAAAACTACTCATTTGGAAGGAAACCTGTTGCTGATTAGACTGATTCACAGAGCCGTACAGTGCCTCTTCTTTAATGTGGCAGTTCACACATATGCTTTGCCTAGGCATAAATGGCAGTCCTGGGATTTAATCTGCTGCTTCCTTTTGTCCCTATTACTAGTGCACTGAGGGGGAAGTGTCCTTACATTTATTCCAAATTCACATCTGTTTCTCCAGTTGGATAGACTTCTAAGGTTTAAATGTGATGGTGCAGCTGCTGCCCTTTTGCACATGGTGTCTCCTTCTTTGGGAACTGAGAATTAATTTTCTCCTTTTACAGAGCAAAGATACAAATACTTTTCCTTGGGGGTTAGTTTTCATTAGGCTCTTCTCACACTCAGCTTGATAGAAAGGCAATTCTCAGAACACTTTTCCATTGCCATAGAAGGTTCCATCACTGTTTAACTTCCAAAAGAGAGAAGTCACATACATTTAAAACCAAAGACATCCTTTCCCATAATTGCGGGTAAGCAAAATGCATTGGAAGATGGAAGAACAGAAAATAATTTGCACAGTCTCCTGGACACAAAAAAGTGTATATTTATGATACACAAATGAACCTGAAGTTCATTTTGCAGACCATAGTGCATTAAAATAGTACTGCAAGGTTTCATGGTCACACAGGAAAAGGTGTTTATATATGCTGTTTCTTGTTTCAAGCCATCTTGTATACGTGTCTGATCCTTTAGCTTTCTTCACTTTCGGATACATGGTGACTTGTGTGTGTGTGTGTGGGAGGCTTGAGGAGGCAGTTTTCACAGTGAGACACTGGCAAACTGGAACCGTGAGGGCAAGTTAATTACAGTAATTCCTTCACTGAAATGTTTTAAAACAACAAAATAATATAAATGATGATTTCATGTTCTTTCAGCTTACTGATAATACACAGTAATACTTTCCTATGAAAATTTATTCTGACAGTGCAGTTTGAAGGTGAATTTTCACTGCCCTTAATACTGTTTTATAACATTCCTTTGTGTTTTAGTGTGTATGCCAGGATACTGTTGGAATTAAGAATGGGTGATTTCAGCACCCTGAGAGAACTAATGAAGATTAGTATAAGTAGTTCCACGAGGCATGAAAATAGTGAGATTTTGGACAGAAGATGGCAAATCAAGGTTAAATTTGCCTCCACAGAAGAATGAGAGTTTAGTCAAATTATCTAACAAGGGCTGTAGAATCCTTTTTTAAGAGAAATAAAAAAATCTTTTTCATTACATTCCTGTGATTTGTTCTAGTCCTGCTGACACAGGCTATTAAAAACGTTGTTTATGTTTCAGAGACTTTTTAAAGAGCACTTTGGAGCTTTATAGTGTTTGTAGAATGTTCTTTATAGTTAAAATTACATGCTGAGATGGCAGGCTGCTGAGCTAATATATTGTTACACTGATTAAATTGATTAAAAGCTTCATTTTTGACAGGCAAATTGTAGAGGCTGAGATTTCTTTATTGCACATTTCAGTAATTCAGCTCATGTCTTGTCCTATCTAATAATCACTTCTTTGCCTCCCTGTTTAGGAATCATCTCAGCAGCGGGTACATTTTCAAACAGCATATTAGCTTCACATCTGAATTACATGAGTCACAGTGCATTGGCATTACAATAGCCTTATTCAAGGTAATGGCCTATTCAGTGAAACACTTGTAATATATTCCATTTTGGTTTTTTTCTTGCTATACTGTGAACAAAGAAAGGGATCCTTGATTTTTACATTAGAAAATAAGAGATTGCGCTTACCATAGCTGTGGATTGACAGGAGATGTCATAGTGCAGAAACATTTTATGTCCTACTCAGAACAACATATGCTTACTTAAAAATGTGTGAGAGCAGACCAAAAAACCTTACAAGAAATCACTGAAGATATATCAGGCAGATAAAGAAGAGGATTCAGAAACATAAATCAGCTGCAGAGGAGATGTTTTGCAATAAATATGGAAATAAGGTGAGGGTATTTAAAAAAATTAGTAATCCTAAATTGCTTTAAATAAATGTAGAAGCCTACAGAATTGTCCTCTGATGGCTGTTCAAAGTGCAAAGTGTTCACAGCTTGCAAACAGGAGACTCTGAAGGAGTCCAGAAATGTGAGGTGACTACTGATGGAACCACACTGATATGGGTATCCAGTGCCAGCTGCAAACTGTACTTCTGCACAGCACATTCTCAATTTGATACAGGCATTAAGAATTTTTCAGGGTAAAATCAGACTTTTTAAGCTAAAGATCAGTGCCCATCACACTGGCTCTATTAGAAGAAGAATACACTACTTGCTTACATTGCAGCATAGAAGATAAGAAGATGCAATGTGTCTTCCTGGTTCAGACTGAAGCTCCATTAGCTCAGTACCCTGAACTGCTGACTTTGCTCAAAAAATCATACAACCCAGCTTCTGGCTATTACAAGTTAAAAAACTTCTGAAGTGGAGATGACATTCTGCTTACTCTACTGTGATGCATCGGAGGAGCTTATCTTTGAATTTTACTTTTTGCATCTATCCACTATATCGGCCACATAGTGTCTTGTGACACTGAATTCAGCAACTGAGTTATGTTCCTTTTTAAACCTGTCATTTCATTTGGAGACCTGTTTTTCTTTTATTTTCAGGAATGATAATTAATCATTTCACTTCTTCCTTTCATCCTACTATCCATCGTGTCAGAGAGCTCTGGCTGTCTCCATGTGTTATGTTGGTAAAGCATCCCAAATACAGATAGCAATGTTTCCGAAACTGCTCTAAAACCACTGTCAGCTGACAGAGAACTTAATGCAGGCATAAGGACAGTTTAAATGCTGGTATCTTTCCCTCTGCAAACAGAAATCTAAAAGGGGAAGTGCAAAGAAGAAAAATAACTTGGGTTTGGCTTGGAGAGAAGTAAGGAGGGCATTGGAAGCACGTAGGACTCACAGCCACAGGAAAATCTGCAAGACTGTATCTTCTGGAAGCTAGAAGTTGATATCCTTTGGTCTTAATATCTTTAAATGTCTCTGGAAAAATGGAGATGGAGGAGGGATGGGAGGACCTGTTGTACAGCAGAGATCACTGGGATCTGCCTGACACTTCTAGAATAAACAATGTCCACAGAAATTCTGGGAAGGGACTAAGAACAAGAAAGCCTTCTTTTCTTTCTTGCTTTTTTTTTAAATTGCTTTCTAATGAGCTAAGAAAATTAAAAATACCTGTAAAACTAAGGTGGGAATCCTATGTCATAAGGATACATTAAATGCGATACAAATAAGGGGTAGAATAATGAAAGCGGCCAGTTTAGATTTCATACAGGGCAGAAATGGGAATGTGTAGAGATGATGACGGTCATCCTAGCAGCATTTTGACTAGCACCAGCAACATGTTTCTAATACCCAGAGCTGCAGCATCTAAAATCATTCATACACGGTGCTGGGAATTATTTACAGGAAGTTACACTACTTTTCAACCCCCTCCCTAATCTGTACATATGTGTTAACAAGCACGTCAAGTACTTTTGATCTCATCTACAAAATAAATTCTCCACAATCTGCAGATTTGGAACTCCTTAAATCAACCCAGCTCTCAATCAAACAGTGGATTAAATGCCTTTCTTTCCTGTATCCCTGTGAAAGATCTTGCTTAGTAGCCTGTAAGGCAAGTTAAGAGATAATTTTGGAATTACTTCATCCAACAGGTATTCAGAAACTCTCTTTCTGCTAAGTCTGTGCCAGGATAATGGTGCATAATCATAGAATCACAGAATGTTAAAAGTTGGAAGGGATCTTAAAGATTATCTGGTCCCAGCCCTCCCACTAGACCAGGTTGTTCAAGGCCTTATGCAACCTGGCCTTGAACACCGCCAGGATTGGGGCATCCACAACCTCCCTGGGCAACCTGTTCCATTGTCTCATCACCCTCGCAGTCAAAAATCTCTTCCTAATAGCTAACCTAAATTTTCCCTCTTTCAGTTTGTGCCAATTACTCCTTGTCCTATGACTAGTTCCTATACAGTTCCTGAGGAAGAGTCCCTTGTTGGCTTCCCTGTTGGCCCCCTTCAGATACTAAAAAGTGCTATGAGGTCTCCACACAGCCTTCTCTTCTCCAGGCTGAACAGCCTCAATTTTTTCAGCCTGTCTTTGTAGAGGAGGTGCTCCAGTCCTCTTAGCAACTTCATGGCCCTCCTCTGGACTTGCTCCAATATTTCCATGTCCTTCTTATGCTGGGGGAACCAGAGCTGGATGCAGAACTCCAGGTGTGGTCTCCTCAGAGCAGAGTAGAGGAGGAGAATCACCTCCTTTGACCTGCTGGCCACGCTGCTCTGGATGCCTCTCAGGCTCTCTGGGCTGTGAGCATGCACATTGCCATCTCATGCTGAGCTTTGCATCAACCATCATTCCCAAGTTCTTCTCCACAGGGCTGCTCTCAATCACTTCTCCACTCAGCCTGTAGGTCTGCCTGGGATTGCCATGACCTATATATATCCTTGAGTGAAGGATGTTTTTGTGTTTTTAAGGGATAATTTGACCTGCTAT
This sequence comes from Dryoscopus gambensis, assembly GCA_013389985.1. Taxonomy (NCBI): domain Eukaryota; kingdom Metazoa; phylum Chordata; class Aves; order Passeriformes; family Malaconotidae; genus Dryoscopus; species Dryoscopus gambensis. Next base: position 42,426 of record WEIT01038971.1, on the reverse strand, counting down.
GTAACCCTTGTCAGCAGCTAGGAAAACCCTTAGAACATCTATCTGCAGTTAGAAATACAGCACCACATGAGCCTATGAGAAAAATACGGAGTACAAAGAAAACATGTCCTATAGGCTTATTCTTCCTTCATTAGCCACTATAAAAGACTACAGATTCAAGTTTTTCATTTAATGAGGTAGAGATTTTACTCATTACCCATGCTGAATCATCCCATACACTGGGGATTTGTAAACCCTATTGACTCTTCATGCTTCCCCTCCTGCAGTCCAGAGATTTTTTTAGCCAAGAGTCTCCTTGTGAAGAAGACATGGTGCTTTAGATGATATTTTAATTTCTATATTTTGTGCTATTGCACACCTGTAAACATACATTTATAATTTCATTAAGGAGACTGAAAGGAGAGCTGAGGGAGCTTTAAGGAACAGTTATTAGAAATTCTTCTCTTCTGCAGCCAATTAACCCTCCTCTACATTTTTCCATATTTTGCATTGTCACCTGTCAATTTTAAAGGCAATATTGACAGAAAATGCAGGGACTACAGAGTCATGAACAGAAGGTTTGTTGTTATGTTCCTCATCAGCAGCAGATTTTAAGAGCAGAGGCTCATATTCAATCATAAAATTATTCTAGATTGTTTTTTAGTTTCATCCAATCTAATTTTTCTTAAATTGGAAATTTCACCATGTTTGTTTGCATATTCAGGCTAAGTTCCTTTTGATTGCTATGAGGAATCTCCACAGCTAATTTTAGGCACCTAACTTTGTTTCTCTCAAAGAGAGTAAAGAAATTACTCTAGATATGGTGATTCAGGGCAGGAACATATTTGGAATAGTCTACCTCTTTTCAGTGTCTCTGTATGGATACTGGCAAGACTATCCTCCTGATTGAGACCTTTTAATCAGTTTCAAAATTGTAGGTGATGTAAATACTCCTTTCCACAAAGGACTGGCTTTCTACACAAGTGCACAGTTACTTTGGGGCTTGGGGACCTACTGAGGATGTCACTGGTGTACAGTAATATGTTTCGGATTCAGGCATGGATGGGATAAATATATATGTGTTTGGTTGATTGCACCTTGCTTCTGTTCCACTGATGTGCACCTATCGGTACCCTCTAAAATTTTTAAATCTGGACTTGTATGAGAATATTTCTGTAAATTCTATCCTCATGTCTCTTTCCTTACAGTCTGGGTCCTTGCCATCTTAACTGTTAGCCAATACAGAAGAAATACTGCTTTGTCTTGGGACCTTGATGATTGTTAATACTCACAGAATGATGAATATATTTTAACAAGTGTGTATCCAGCTGGCTCTGGACACCTTGGGAAACAGCACAGATGTGTGGAAAAAATGAGTGTAAAGACAAAACAGAGCAGTAAACTTGTGCATGACGTTCTTCTGAAATGGTCTTGCTTTCTGAGGTCGAGCGATTGGAAATAAGTTTTAGAACTGTATATGACAGAGATGGGAAAATTCAAATGAAGAAGATAACATTCCTAGAATTCTTTGAAACTGAAGTGATATATTGCAGCAGGAATACTCTAAATTGTCATTATTAATAAGCCAAATGATGTGGACGTCTATTAATCACTTTGAAATCGCTGCATGATATTGGAACCATCCTTAAAAAGATGTGTTTCTTATTAAAAGAGGGGATGACACCCCTGGATCAGAAAGCTTGCAAACATATGAAAAAAATCACTATCCCAGATCATTTTGGATTGCTGCTGGGATCCATGTATCTTCTCTTTACCTATCCATTTCTCATCAGAGCTCAAAGTCTTAAGAAAATTGCTGTTATATATTTATCAGTATTGAGATAGAACACTATGGAAGATTCCAGGATTCCATTCAGACTAGATATTAGAAATAAATTCTTTTAATAAGGAAGAAATTTTTTACCATAAGGATGGTGGAACACTGTAGATGCTTCATCCCTGGAAGCATTCAGGGCCAAACTGGATGAGGCTCTGAGCAATGTGAGCTAATTGAAGGTGTTCCCTCTCATTACAGGGGAGTTGGACTAGATGACCTTTAAGATCCCTCCCAACTCAAACTATTTTATGAGTTTATGGTTATTTCCAGTGAGAAACAGAATTACACTAGTAGAAGCACTATAAATATTAATTTCTGATTATTTTTCCCATTCTGAAAGATACTGTCAGTTTTCTAATTCTTGACTGAAGATCCTAAAGGATAACAAGCTCAATTTATTCACCCTATAGGTAGCTCTGAAAACTTTTGATAGGATTTTCATCAACTTACACTTAGGGCAGAAGTCCAGCCCTGAGAATGCATTCTGAGTCTTGCATTGCTTGTGAATCCTAAGAAACTGGAGAAAGATCTAGAAAGATGGTTTCAGAGACAGTGCTGAATAATTGGAAAAAGAGATGAACTCCCATTAACGTTTGCTAGTACTTTCTCATCTGAAGCTACGCGGTACACTCTTGTGGATAAATAGGGATAGAAATTTCTTCAGAAAACCTGGCCAGAATTAAGCAAAAATCTGGAAAGCACAGTAAGTCACTGAAAGGTCTTTTCATTCATTTCAACAAAGTTGTCTTTGCTCAGTTCCTCACAAAAACACAGTTTCCATTTATAGAGGACTTGTAAAGTAGAAAGCCAAAACATCTGAACAAATTATACAAAGAAAAGGCTTCAATCATAAAAAAAATTAAAATAAATTGGAATGTGTTTTCAATTTGTCGTCCATCTAAAAGAAATGCTGCAAATATTACCTACATACTCAGTTTTATCCAAGTGTAATGACTTTATCCCATATATTTACTGCAGTTTTAACACTTTCACAGAATCACAGAAACATAGAATCAGATAATCATCAAGGTTGGAAGATACCTTCAAGATCATCTAGTTCAACCATCAACCCAGCATCACCATAATCACCCCTAAACCATATTGCCAAGTGCCACATCCAGACGCCTCTCAAACACTTCCAGAGAAGGTCATTCCACCACCTCCCTGGGCAACTTATTCCAATGCCTGATCACTTTTTCAATGAAAGTTGTTTTTCTAATACCCATCTGAAACTTCCATGACACAACTTAAGGCCATTTCCTCTCATTCTTTCCTTTGAGACATAGCAGAAAAGACAAGCCCCCACCTCAGTATAACCTCCTTTCAGGTAACTGTAGAGAGCAATGAGGTCTCCCTTCCTCTTCTCCAGACCAGTTTACCCCAGTTCCCTCAGCTGATCCTCATGGGATATGTTTTCTAGACCCTGTACCAGCTCATTGCCCTTCTCTGAACATGCTCCAGCACCTCAATGTTCTTTTTGAAGTGAGGGGCCCAGAAATGGATATAACTCTCAAGGTATGGCCTTGCCAATGCTAAGTACAGTGAGACAATCACTTCCCTAGTCCTGCTGCCTACAGTATCCTTGATACAGGCCAAGATGCCATTGGCCTTCGTGGCCACCTCGGCACATGTTGGCTCATATCGTGCTTCCTTTTACACAGTACCCCCAAGTCCCTTTCAGCTGAGCAGCTCTCAAGCCACTGTTTTCCAAGCCTGGAGTGTTGAATGGGGTTGTTGTAACTCAGAGGAAGGACCTGTTACTTTGCTTTGTTGATCCTTATGCTGTTGTACTCATCCTATTGATCCAGCCTGTCCAGGTCTCTCTGCCAGAGCCTTCCTGCCCTCCAGCAGATCAACATCCACCTAACTTGGTGTCATTTGCAGACTTACTGAGGATGCATTCAATCCCCTTTCCAAATCATTGATACAGATATTAAACAGGACTGACCCCGATACTGAGTCCTGCGCTACGGCAGTGACTGGCCATGAACTGGATTTACTTCCGTCCACCTCCATTCTCTTGGCCCAGCCACCCAGCCAGTTTTTTCACCCAGTGAAGAGCACACCTGTCCAAGCCATGAGCAGCCATTTTCTCCAGGATAATGCTGTGGGAAATGGTGCCAAATTCAATTTACTGAATTCTAGGTAGACAACATGCACAGCTTTTTCCTCATCCACTGAGCGGGTCACTTTGCCGCAGGGAAGAGATCAGGTTGGTCAAGAAGTACCTGCCTTTCATAACCCTGTGTTGTCTGGACCTGATTCCCTGGTTGTTCTGCAAAGGTATGTGATGGCACTTAGGATGATCTGCTCCATCAGCTTTCTCTACAAGGACATGTTTTTTATTACTTTAAATATAACAGGTATCACAGGTGCAGAGCTGACAACGTGGTCATGAGAAAGAGCAAAATTATGTTTTTATGTAGGCAAAGTTTATCCCTGCATGGATTGGGAGCTTCATGGCAGTGAATGCAATGGTGACACTTCAGCAGCAATTCAGAATAACTGACTAAAACATCATTAAAAGTTTTTCAGGATGCATATGAATTTATTATTATTACTTTAAATACAATAGCTGAAAGAGTATTGTATAAACACACTTGGTCAGATTATAGAAACTTGTTAAATATCAATTACACTAAGATTTAGCTTCAAACTCAAATCAGTTTAATTATTCTTTTTTCTTTCTATTGCCATCATTTTGCTTGCTTACTTGCACTTAACAAAATGTACTAGAGTAAAAAAATAATTTCCTTTTCTTTATAGTACTTATAATTCAGGGAAGTTATTTGTAACAAGTATACATGTAATGAGTTCTATGAATTAATGATAAAATGTATTGAAATATATTAACTTTCATATAATTTTCAAAATGAAGCTGAAGGTTATGAAAATTGAAGTATAGGGTTATTGGAAGTAAAAATAGACACTTATGATATAAAAGTTTGAAATATTCTAAGGGGAGGCTTTTTTTTCCTGTAATGTGCCATTTTATTTAAAATGTTGCCATTTATTGTATTAGATTCTAATTTAGATTCAAGAAAATGGGGTTGCACAGCTTCTGGTGACTTCTGAGGTGGAAGCTGACTCCCCCTCTTTTGAGGAGAATGAAGCTCTCTGCTGTGTCATCAAGATATGGTCTAGGTGGGTAAAACAGTCTGCAAATAATTACCCTTGAGCTGTCTATAGCAGTGAGATGGGATGTGGCACTTGCAGATGCAAAGAAGAAGGAACCAGAACTTCTCTAACTTACCTATAGACAGCACATATGAAGAGTGCTTCTTTGGAGTCAGGTAGTATAACAGACCAGTAAAGGGATTTAAGCTCATTGAAGTGTGGCAGATGTCTGGAATAAACTTTCTAGATCATGTTGCCTTGGGGAAAAAGACCTGGGGTTGGAATTTCCCAAAATATAAAAGTCACATGACCGCGAAAAAGAAAATATTTAAATTAATTGGATTTTTCTCAGATCTTGAAGAGAGAAAGGCTACATCTTTTCTGCAAAATGAGAGAGGCCATTAACCATTCTCTGAATATAGGTCTAAGTGGCAAACGATGATTTACGACCACACACCTAGGTCTCTTCCAAAACATTTTAGAAACATTGGAATTGCCTACCTAAAACAAACCCCAAATACACAGGCATTTTCTGGGACACAGTTAGTTGCCAGACAGGCCAGAAATGTGCCAGACGGCAAATTCAAAGGCAAGGTATAATGTGTATTGCCATTCTTCTAGAGAAAATTGATAGCATGAAGTTTGTTGCCATGTGGCTTCAAAGAAATAAAACCTCTATCGAGATTACTCATGAGAAAAATCTCTCACTTTGCATCGTTCCTTCTTTAAATACGGAACAAATCTTTTAAGTCTGAAGAACATTTGACTTTGCTTTTATCTTAGCCTGATAGTGCAAACAGAGCTTAGTGACATCAGAAGTGAATCCAGACTCACTGTGGGTTTAGATTTCCTACATTCCTTTCTTTGTTAAGTTTATGCCATTTTTCATTTTTGTAGATTACCCTTATGCATTATGTCATACTTCAGGCGTAAAAATCCCTTCTAGTTAAACATCAAAGGATACTCTACATTAAAGAATGTGTATTTAATGGATCATATGTATAAATCCAACTGCAGTTATTGGGAAGCTCATCATTCAAAATAACAGCATCTGCTTTGGTTAGTGGGCTGGTCTCTTGTCTGTTTTGATGATAAGTTGTTGGTTCACAGCCTCAAGACAGACTGTGATGCTGTACCCTACAAAGGAGGAGTAGCTCCCAGAACTCCCTCAGCAGAATGATTGAGGGTGGGACTTGAGACAAGGACTATGATACAGCTTAAGGTGGATAAATTTATGGGTGACTGAACGAGACTGAACTCAAGGGTCATTTGTGTTTCTAGACCAAGACAATAATTAATAATTGTCTACAAGAAAAAGTCAAACCTGTGATTGCAATTGTTATGATGGAAATCAATGTGTGTTTTTAGGAAGTTTTTTTTCATCCAGGCCATTTAACAATTCAGGCGATCTTGGAGCAACGCTGTTTTAATACCTGGGATCAGTAAAAATAGCAGGTGCTGGAATGAGATAGTGTCTCATTTGAACAATGCTTTTATTTATCTTAGATTAGTTTAGTTGCTTGCTGTACCTCATACAAACTTCAAGTCAGATGTAAACTCTTTGGGTACATTCCTACTCTTGCCAGCTGGGAAGAAACAAGCAAGATCTTCTAGCAGCCAGAATGATTATTGATAGAGTGTCACTCAGTCACTGTGCTCCCACAGCCAAAAGGTGGGGGGGAAGGCTTTCAAGGATCAGACAGTGAGACACCACTTGGAAGAAAAGAAAGAAAAGAAAGGCAGAATAAATGAACTGCAGGCATAAAGGGAAAGAGAATTTCATCTTTGGAAAATTTTGGCTCAATTTTTTGGAAATGGGAGCTCAGGGACAGGGAATCATCCTTTCTAAGATGCTGGGAAGATCATAGAAATCTCAAGGGAACATAAGTTACAAAGCTGAGAAATGTCACTAACAATATATCTGTCTGTTTTCCCTCTCTCACTCCTACTTTCTTCCCATTTCCAATGACTTAAAGTGGGCTTTGATTAGCCTGGTGACCCTGGCGGGTGACTTCCCTAAAGAGAAAATAAAATACAGTATTTAAATGTAGTGTTTGATATAAGTGTGAGCCAAGCCTCACCTTTTTATGGCTGGAAAAGACAGAAACACAAGAGACTTGTGATTTCACTGTAACAGTTATGCTAATAGCCAGATTGGCTGGTGTCAGTGTGCCTGAGACAGGCCTCAGCATTCTTCTGGTGTAAAGGAAGAAATCACAAGAGACACACTTTCACTCCTTTTCCCTGTCTTAACCAGGTGTTTGTTATTTGATCTCAGTAGTGGATAGAATTGTGTATCCTCTTTTTTTCCTCTCTTGCATGTATTTAATCTCTCTCCACAGAACTGTGTTCTTTAAGTTTTATTCTGGTGGCCACTAAAAGCTAGTAGAAAGCAAAAAGACTTTTAGCTGAACACTAGCTATACTGGACAAGTTGTCATTTTGTGGTCCACAAAAATTAATTGCCAACAGTCCTCAGTATACTTGTGAAATACAAAAAAATGAAGAGAAGTATTTTGAAATGTAGGGCTTGCCATATCAAGTCTGGCTTGAGATCCATATTGTCTTGTATTTTGTCTCTGGGAGTGGCCAGATGTTAATTAAAGTAGTGTTTTCACATAAAATTTGAACGTGTGATTCCCTGCTCTGTTGCCAATATAACATCAATTTTGGCAGAGGAAATATGTGGCATATGTTATTAGGCGAGCAAAAGGAGCTTTATGGAGGAAATTAAAATAATATGTCTTTGGCTTTGTTTGTGTAAAATAATTCACAGTTAATTGTTAGCAGATACTACACTGAAATACTGGGCTACATCTTAAGCTGATGCAAATCTTATAGCTCCATAGCAATCAGCAGGGCTCTTCTGAGAGACATATGCTCATGGTGTGATTCACAGTGAGAAAGACCGATTGCGATAACAGAAATTCCAGTTGAGAGTTAACTTTTCTTCACTTTTTCCCTCTTTGAAGTCTATTTTAATGTCCTTTTCACTCTCAATTCAAAAAGTTATACTTCATTTGAATTTATATAGCAATTTAAACAGAAGCTTAATCTTGGTCTGATTCTCTACTGTTCAGTACCCTTTGTAGCCACTTTAGAATAAATGTGAAAGGTTTCCACTCGTATTTAGTGGCATTTGGTATTCATTTCATCCAAGTCTAAATGACAAAAAGGGTAGAAGGCAACATATGATAGAAGTACAAAGCCCCAGTAGAACTAAAGCAAAGCAGTGGCTGTTTCTGTTCGTGCTGCTTTGATGGCAGTAGATTCATCGCAAAAAATAGATATGTGTTTTGTGAAAACCAGGAGCACAGTATGTTCTGTGCTATGTCAGAATGCTCTCTTTATAGGATTGTTTACAACAGACAACCAAAAGAGGCATAAAACTGTATCAGCCTTATAAAATGTCAATGCTAATTACATGTAAATTAGTATACACTTCCATTCATATTATGCATCTAAAAGTCAGACTGGCTTCAAAATCCAGAAAAACAGAGTTGTTCACAGTATAACCTCAAGTGGTTTAATAGATTTAAAAAGACTTTCAGCTGTATTTGTGTTATATCTGACTTTAAATATATTTTCTTTCAAGTCCATACAGAAAATGAACATCAAAATATGAAATACAAACATTCAGATAGATAAGATTAAAAAGTTAACTTGATTTCTTGGTGTCTTAAACAGATTATTGTTTTTATTAAGGCTGAGAATTTCTTGCAAAGCTAGCTATTTATTTGCTGTCAGCTTTCAAACTATAGTTTTTATTGTTATTTGCATTGTGTATGAAACATATCAAATACTCCACCACATGCTAATGCTGAGTTGGTTATTTCAAACCTGTTAAGCTATGTATACTTTGGCAAAGGAAGAGAGAACACTCCTACTAAAAGACGCAGCAAATATGGATAATGTTTTTCATAAGTTCCAAAGAAAAGTTAATTAACAAACCATATGGGAGTAAATAGGAATGAAAAAAGATGCTGTGCTAGCATAAAGACATCAGACTGAATGAAGGCAATCATATGTGCATTCCAGAGGAGAAATAAAAGCACTATTTTTTCATTCGGAGTGCACCTCTGAGTCTGATACAGTAACTTTGGTAATAATATCTTAGTGACTTATGGTCAAATGTAAAACAGTTTTAGGCTTTTTCATTGAAAAGTATGATCTAGAGAAACTTTCCTCAGCAGCTCCCTGACATGGGAGCCTCTGGCAACTGAGTTCCCCTGTGCCTGCAGCTCTCTGTACATATCAGCAGGGCTGCCTGGCCTCAAAAGCTGGTTTCCTAGCACTCATCTAAATCTGGCTAGATGTAAATTAAAACCTCTAAATCAAACTCAATTTGGTCACTTGAAATAACATTGTTAACATATATGACACCATGTGCTGCAAGTAAAAGTTCACAGAAAAAAAGAGTTCTTCTTGGCAAAGTACAAAAGAGAGGGAAATATATGTCATTGCATAGTCTGTGCTAGAGAGCTGCTGCTAGAGGGTCAGCCTGCGGGATGGGATATGATGCCTCATCCTGGTAGGGCACTCTCACCAGAGGTGGGGCATCCAGAAGCCACAGCTTTGTAGTAGCGTTCATCTCAGGTACAAGGCTGCTTGAATATGCTTTCTGCCCCCAAGACTGTGGGGCTTGGGTTGGTGGAGGGTTTGCGTGGTGTTAGGTTCTGTTTGTTTGGTTGTAGGTTTTGTTCTGCTGTTCTTTTTTTTTTGCTTTTCCAGTGGTTGTCTTTTTAAATTAATGCAATGTCTATTTCAGGACAAAAATGGAATGGGTATGTGGGAGATCTGAATATCCTTAGACTGAAAAGGGAACTAAACCCAGATTATTTACTTTCTGGACAAAAGGTTCAAAGTATATAGCATTTTGAGTGAAGGAGACAGTAGTCAATATGGTTTTATTTTATTTACTCATTTTTACAATCCCTTTAACATCTGTCCCCAGGAGTAGCTGAAACACTTTGGTACAGCTTCTCACATGCCTAGGAGCTCAATTACACTTGATTAATCTCCATCAAGTCCTCAACTACTTCTGAGGGCTAAAGATTGAAGATCCCTGGTCCTGTTAAAAATCAGTACAATTTAACTTCCTAAATATGCATCAGTTCTGTAGAAGGGATTGCTGTCCCACATCAGAGACACCCAAGCCTTCCACATGCTCGGTCCTTGCAAATGAAAAGTGTATTCCAGCACAAAGATTCACCTGGAAACAGGAAGCACTTGGAATATCGTACTGCAGCAATCAGTGAAAAGATTTGGGGAGTCATATGGTCCTCATTTATGGTGTTGTTACCCATGTGGATATGGAAAGGAGTTCATATAAATATTTAATATACCATTAATGAAACCTATAGAAACTCCAAAAGAGCATGTTTTACCTGATTTCATGATGAGTAATTAGAGTAGTGACTAGCAACTGTAATTGAAATCAGGCCTTATTTGTATGGAGAAATATGCAAAAATATAATAGGGGTTTTTCCTAACCTTGAAAGAAATGATAGAAAATATTACATATCAACATTGTTGTTATTTATTATAGTGTCTTAAACAAACTTCTTGTGGTAACCTTGAAATTTCAAGAAAGATAGAAAAGAGTATTTAAGCATATTTAAAACTATTATATCCTATGACAGCTGGGTCATAATTAACATCCTAGCTGGGGAATAATTAATATAGGTTCCATTTCATCTTATTTATGAGCTAAGTGCAAAGGTTAATGTTAGTATCCTCTGCACATTCACACAAGGTAAGAATGCATTCATTTTCATCTGTGTCTGTGAAATAAGTCAGATCTCCTTTTGAAATTTGAAATTGTCTTTGAGGCAGTGCACTAAGAAAGTACTTTGGGTGCAGTGGTTAACAACCCATTTGATTTAATCTGTAGCATCTTTGTGCAATTCTTTGCAGTCAGTAGTTTAACATTCCAAGTCATCAGGAGCTATTAGGGAAACTTCAAGTTTACTTCCTGCAAACATTGCTATAGGAGAAGCTCATCTAACATTGGAGCAAAAAACCCAGGTCAGATTAATTTTGAAGTTCAAAACCAGAATATTGTGCAGTTCTAAATCAGCTCTGAAACTGATTCACAAAGACGCCCAATTGTTGATATAGAGAAGATTTTTTTAGTATGGTTTAAAAGGAAATAAAATATCCTGTGCTTTTAAAATTTTTTTTCTTTTTTTCCCCCTTACCACCTAATTCAACTATGCGGGTTAGAAGGAAATAAAATTTTCTACTGCAAGGTCAAAGACAACATAGAAAATACATGAATGTTTAAACTTAATATGGAGGGAGTGTGAGGGAAGCAAACTTTTTTAAAGTTGGGCAGACGCCCACTTTGGGAACTGCTGTGAAAATTGCTCAGTCAATATCTCAGCAACGGGTGGGTCTATCTGGGAAGGTGTGTGGGAAGGTGTGTAGAAAGGTGAGAGCAGAAGTGATTGCCGTGAGCAGAAGTGAGAGCAGAGAAATTGCCGAGAGAGCAGGTATCACACCAAGAGTCTGGAGAGCTCTAGCCACCCCTGTGCCCCTGGGTGCAGTCCCACGCTTGGGCAGCAGCCCCGCACAGCCCAGTGCGAGTGACAAAGGTCATTCCTTTTTACCAGCACGGCTCTTTGCTGCTCATCCAGCCCTCACCCAGAGACTGCAAGAGGCTGCATCTAAACCACTGGTAAACTGACAACAGAAGGAAATGTATGTGCAACTCACATCCCTGTCAGGTTTTGCTGAGGTGTAGGATGGGAAAACCCTGGAATGTATAGCTGGAAGTCAAGGGCATTTATAGCCTGTGCACATAAAGATCAAGAACAAGGCAGAGCAAGGGTTGCTGCAAGATTTCAAATGCAAGCCCCTCCCTAGCATTTCTGTGTACCCCTCTGCCTCGTCTGCCTCTTTGTCTAACTTGTCTCCTTGGTTTTGAACTGCTGCTTTCACAGCAGAGCAGAGCTCAGAGGAGAATAAATCATCCTGCTGAAGTGGATTTTTCAGTTTAGGTTGAGCACCAGTTGACTGCCTCCTAATATGAGGCTTTAAATGAACGAGTTTGAGTATATCTGTACTTGCAACGACTTGGGAGGGTAATCTGGGGAGATAAAAGTGTATCGCAGTTGTGTAATTCTGTCTCAATTTTACTCAATTTAGATAAATGCCGACTTAACTCTTCTGAATTTTGTAAGTATTTAAAAATGCTGACTGGCACACAAAAGTAGTTTTGAAGGTCCAATTACAGATAAGAATTTTACCTCATTTAAAGATCAAAATTTAAGCATCTGATTAGTCTTAATTAAATTTTGCTGAAGACAGCTGGCTTGCTGGATAGGTATCTAAATGACCTGACTGAGAATTCAGATGACTAGTTCCTTCAGATGTGGCAGCATAACTGCAGCCAGAGCAGTGCTTGGCTTCTGTTGCAGGTGAAAGGGAAGAGCAATACCACAGGTACCAATGCAGCATCACTTCAAGATGAGCAGCAGAAACACAGCCTAGGAGTGCTCTGGGTGGGAATGGCAAGTAGCACCAAATGTGGACAAAACGCTTAGGTCTTGCCACACTGAAGAATAGTAAAGCAACTTTCCAGAGCACAGACATGGTACCCAACTTTGCAGAACAATTCAAGAGTGAAATAGGTTGGAAGAAAAAGAACTCACTGGAAACTGAAGTCCAGCTTGTTTGTGAGACATTATTTCAGTCCAAGGTATCCTGAAGAAAAGGCAAACCCATGTGGAATTTCTGGACCCAGGAGTCAGTGATGAGATGGCTACTAATAGTATCAGGCTCTGAGAAACTAGGCATTGTATTTACTCAAAATAAAAATTAAAGCTGCTAAGAAGCTTACGCACCTTAACTGGGAGAGTTAAAAAGCCTAAAATAATATTAGAACAATAAGCAAGCAAATAATTCCACAATTTCTGAATCACTGCCTCTGAAGTATCACCTTTTTTGTCTTGAAAATCACCTTTTTCTACATATAAGATGCTGCATAACACGAAGAGATTCAGTGCAGAGATTCAATACATGGGAAGTCAGTTTGTAAAGCTAGTTTATAATTCCTGGCATAATTTGTAGACAACGGTGACAACTCTATCAGAGCTGTAAAGTTAAACCTTTCTTTAAGATTATAAATTGAGGCAGCTAGAAACCTCACATGCATGACAAAGTCCAATGAAACAATATTGCTAAAGAATGTATATTATAAACCCAAAATGTCAGGGTAAGTGGTTCAACTTCACAGATACTCCTTTTTTCCTATTAGTTGTTTTTTTTTTTCTTCTGCAGGATTAATATGTAATATGTAGAACTTATTACTTCTCCAGACCCAGGTGGATTACTGGTATGCCTTATTTGTATTGTGTTTTCTCATAAAGCTTAAGTAAAACAGAGAAATGAAGACTGCAGACAAAAATCTATAAATTGTTGTCCACTGCTGATGTTCTTGGAACTATGACCTTAATAGTGGCCAGCTAAAACACTCGTAATTACTCTTTTTACTAGCTCAGCTATTCTCATTTTGTACCTACACACTGCCAGGCATTCAGTATTGACAGGAAATTGAGGAAGCAATTACAGCTTTTTTGGCATGTGTTTCTACAATGCATGTACTTCTTAATCTGGGATTTGGGTTGTTTTTCAGGCAAAGAAATACTGAAAAAAAAATTGATCCTCTGTAGAATAGACAGGAATATTCAGTGAGAAGTGGGAGAGTAATAGGTCACTGAGAAACTGAGATATTAAAAAAAAAAAAAGAAGTAAAATAAAAGGACATGGAAGGTCACAATAAAAGAAGTTTGAATACAATTTCAGTGTGGTAACAGAGGGAGTTTGTTATCATTAACACCCAGACCCTCAGCAGCTCAGTAATTGTGACACTTACAGGAGATAACCATGAATTCATTCCTTCAGCTATGTGTTGTGTAATCCTGGAGGTTTATTTTCCATGAATTCCAAAATAAACATTGTGAATAACAATGGCAGTTTAAAAGTTCATCTGATGAAAAATGAAAAAGATGGATTAGGTCAAATATTAGTGTATACTAACCTGTTCAAAGAAGGTATATATTGTTACTACTCTGTGCTTATATACTCATTCCTTATGGTTTTGAACAAGCTTCATCTCAGAAATACAACCTTCTGCCACACTTACACTTCAAATTTATTCAGAACAGAGTAGCAGGCATCCCAGAATAGGTGCAAGGTTACACAACCTTGATGGTAATTTTTCTCCACTACAACTATTTATAAATAAATGCATAAATTTGGTTCTCATTCAATAAGTGCTCAGTTTCCATAATAAATAATAATTGAAAATTTATCTTCAGTTACAAGGAGGGATTTTTTTCTCTATTAATTGTAGTAATAATTCACTTTTTAAAACTGTTTTTATAGTTATCTGAATTTTCCATTTTTATCAAGTGACATTTCTGTTCTGGGTCCTTAAATATGTTCCACACTTAAGTGCTACCATATAGGTCCTCAGGAACGGAATTAATTTACTCAAATGGCACTGATTGCACTATCCAGGGTCTTTCTCATTTTAACTGTATCCCACAAACACTGATGTTATGTCAGCATTTTCACAGTTAGCTCAATTACTAGCTATTTATATCTGAGTGGCAAAATTTCTCAGAAGGTTTGGAACTGAATAGAAGAGCTTCACGGTAAGGTTTACTGTGAGAAGTGCCAATGAAATAATGTAGCAGCTGAAAATGTTTTGAGGGAACGTACAGTGTTGGCATATGTGTGTAATTTGCAGTTGCAGCCATTTTCCGATGTAGTTTTGAGCCTGGAATGGGATGGATGTGTTTTTGAAGTTTATAGTTGTTTATAAATTAAAATTATAGCTTAAAAATTTGTAGTTCGATATTTAGATATTTTTTGCACAAGTACAGTGTTGAGTTTAAGTGACCGAAGTAAATGAAACGGCACTTACAGAAATTGAGACAATTTATGAAAGGATTTTTCTAAGTTTCATTGTAAGTTCTAGGGAAAGGAGATACTCAACATCCTTAAAAGAATGTTTTTAATCAACAGAAATTATGCGGTCCAGAGGATGGTCCCCAAGGCAGTGGGACTGGAGCACTTTCCCTATGAGGAGAGGCTGGAGGAGCTTGGCTGGGTCATCCACGAAAAGGGATGGCTTCAGGGGTAACCAACAGCCCCTGCGTATCTACAGGGGGTCACTGAGGAGATGGAGCCGGCTGCCTCACAGCGGGGTAGGGCGGGAGGGTGAGAGAAACAAACACAGATTGTATAACAAGTTCATGCTGGGCTTAAAGAGAGATTTTTCCTCAGTGTTCCTACTGAAAGTGAGGCAGTGGAACAGGTCACCCCGTGAGGCTGCACTGTCTCTGTCCTTGGAGGGTTTCAACCCATGACTGGTGCAAGACCTGAGCAGCCAAGTCTGTCCCCAGGGCTGTAGTTTTAGAATTGCATTATACAAGACTCTGTGGCCCAGCTATAGACCACTGAAATGAGAATTAGAACTTAATGGGGATATTTCTTTCTCTCAAGTTATATTACTTTTCCTTGGTTATTTGTTTAATAGTAATAATGCTTTATAATTTTTGTGGTCAGGGAAAAATACCCAATATAAATACCATAAGTAATGCAATGTAATACACACCAGGTCCCAGTTACTCTAGACAGCTGAAAGTGTTATCGTTTGATGAGACCATCTAGTCACTGCTAGAGTGTTTATGAGGAAAAGCAAGCAAAGAGCAGAGTGGTTTAATTCTTCCAGGATTTGAGATCTGCTATTTGACACTAGGAAAAATAACAGATCACTGTCAATCCTTGTAGCATGCCGTGACAGCCAGCTCTTTAAATTTTTTTCTCCTCCCTTTATTCTTCGGGGGCTGGTACACAGGCAATGGGAAGGGGGAGATTTCCCAAACACAAGCAGTGGTCTCTAGGTCCTGATCCTTAATCCCAAGGTCACAGCCATGAATATAACAGCAATCTTCCTTCTGACTTCAATGGTCTTTGGATCAAGTTTAGCATAAACTGGAGATTTATTCCTCATCTCATTTGATGCTAGAACCAATGGGAAAACCCCAACATACTGTCATAAGAGACAGCAGTCCTGCTACATTTTTTTCTTTCACTTGTTGTTTCAACTGTGATGTTTGAATCATCCTTAAACAAAACATTTTTTGACATCTCAAAATTAAATTCTTTGTTAATATTACATTTTCCAAATGTTTCTGATATGACACTGCTATCAAGTTATTATGGTAAACCACTTCCCTTAAGAAATCTGTCCTGACTGGCCTATGACTTATATTGTCATTCAGGGACAGCTTTTTAAGTGAACTTGAAGTCTGACCAAAGTTGTGGTCTTCATGTTCTTCTGTAAAACTAGATCTGCTGCTACCTACACATTTTAATATGCCCTTGCTTGTGAAATCCAATGAGGTAACCATAACCACTAATGCCTATGTTTTTCCAGCCTCCCAGGAAGAGAGAAAGTGTATTTATTGTTTTGCATAGCCAGCATTGCAAAGTAATCATTTCTTAATTTATCTTTTTAGAAAGAGGGGTGAAACTGTCATGGGCAATACAAATAAATAAATTACTCATTTTAGTTGATATCACCTAGGAATATTTCTGCCATAGCTGTCTGTCATTCCGCTAACATGACCAGCAGGAAGACATTTAGTTACTGATCCATCAAGGTGTAACAGAAATGCCTCTGTATATGTTTTTCTTGCTGGTGACTGAAACAACAAATAAAAATTAGTTGTCTTCTATAAAAGCTTCGGGCTCTCTGTCCACAGCACTGCTTCTACCACTGCCAATGAGAGATTCAGAGGACTGGAAAAATTTAAAACTATCCAAAACAGTCCCAGACTGAGAAAAATTGGAACAAAGATTTTCTTCAAAGAAAATACTGATTTAGACTATCAGAAACACAGACAGTGGAATGGTGTTTTAAAGTCAGTTTTTCATAACAACTAAAGACCCAGCTGATTTATATCTTTGGGATCTGTTCTGATTTCATGAAAAGTTTGTTTGATCCTTCTCAGAAAATTTCTGCAGAAGAATAGGCTTACATTGCAACCATAACTCTTGATCAGTGAGTTTGCACTTGAGGGTTTTCACACATAAGGTAGCATTTATCTCACCTAAACCTAGCTCTAAATTTGAATCAGTCATCAAAGAAACCTTCAGCTGAAGAAAGATCTCAGGAGAGAATGTATCTGACTCAATCTTTTTTTGAAGGTTCTTTCTTTCTTTTTTTTTTTTTAATTTTTTTTAATTTTATTTTAAAGGGGCACATCTTAAGTGAATTGTTTTTCTCCATCAGTTGTGAGGAAGTCTAGTCTTGTGAAGGGACTAGCTCAGATCTTTAGATGAGTTCCATCAGCACTATCCTTTTGGGGGAAAGAGCAAATTCATAGACATTTTCAAAAGGATGTTTATAAGATATGACTTACATTTTTCTGAAGCTCTGAAACATTGAGTTCTGCCATTTTGCGATGAATTTGTTAATGTCTGAAAACACTGTAGGAAATCCCCGAGTACTGTGGAATGATGCACAATAGTACTAATGGTACAGCTGTATATAGCTGCCATTTGGAGTCTGCTCTCAAATGCAGAGGTTTTACATCATGTGCCAGTGATTGTGCCATTGTGTCATTCCCACAGTATGTATCAACAAAATCTTGCTGTCTTGTCTTTGGTGGCTGCCATCTACATTTAAATAGCTTGAAAATTGCTTACCTGTTTTGATATTAAAGTATTCAAATATCTATTCTGAGTGTGTGAATACATGCCAAGCATTTCCTGCAACATCCTGAGAATCATCTGCTCTAAATATGAACTTGTATTTTTCCACATGGATGGAACTATAAAAGTATTCCATTCTACTGTTTCTTAAAGATTAAAAAGACCAAAAAGATTCTTTTAATAAGAAGTGGAATTTGCACACTACTTCTAACCAAAATATGGTTTGTTTGTCCTTTTAAGAAACCACTGAATAAGCACATTTTGCATTTTGCTCTACTGATTGAATTATCTTCTTCATGGTCTTTTTAGCTGATGCCCAGATTGCATCAGCTTCAGAACATAGCTCTAATGAAATAGAGTATTGTGAAAGTGTTCTACATAGCTGACTGTAATTCATTTCCTAAATAAATACAAATTAAAATCATAAGAGTAGACTGTGCATCAAAGCCTTCTTTCTCAGTTCTTGGCATCTGTGGGACTTGGCCAGTATTCTGTTTTGCCAGTTGAACCAAGTATGAGTTGGTATAATGATCCTACTCAGTCTGACCAACATCTTTTGTGTATCTTTGGAGGTTTTCCTCATTGCTTGTGACTTACAGCTGAACAGGGAAGAATGTTACTCTTTTCAGCCCTCAGACACTGCAACACAGTGCTTAGATGAATAGTTCCTTTTAATAAAAAGGATCAGTACTATTTTTCTTCGTATTCATATCTCCCACATGAAAGTAAGAGTTTGAACTGTAACTTAATGCTGTTTCTGAGCATAAGAAATCCCTTCACTGATCAAAGGATTTTTTTCTATTTATTTTTTCTTAAAAATGCAACTTGTTGATGGGAAAGTTAAGGCTATATAAGGCTATATTTTCTCCTGTCATCATGCAAAACCTTAATTTACATTACATGAATTGAACAATTCCATAGATAGGAGAATGTAACTCAAAGTTTATAAAAATGCAAACCAGTGATTTCAAGTGTATTTTATAAAAAATATAATGGCTAAGTGATAACTATTTTGTCTAAGTAGCTCCAAGAAATACATACTTAGAGATATAATTTATTAACTCAATCACAATTGTTAAATTTACTTTATTTCCCCCCCCCCCAACTTAATTCCCTCTGTTCTTGAACAGAACTGAGCAAAGCTCACCTCACTGCTGACTGTGGCAGTGCATTACACATTTCAGCTATGCACACAGCTGATGAATTCATCCCATATCCCTTCCTGAATCAGGCTGAACTCTTGCTGATCTTGTTGCAATGCCCTCAAGGGCCAAACTCTCTTCTTCTGGGTTCTGGAAAATAAGAGATTTCATTCAGTGTCACAAGCTTGTGACACTGACACTTGGATTGTTTAAAAACAGCAAGACTTCATGGAGAGCTTTCTATGAAGCATGAATTTGAGGATGGAGAGTAAACTGGAAGGCTGTATAGTCCAGAAGATATGCTGGGATGAGAAGTGCAGGCAAGACCAGAATAGTATGAGGTAGTTGGGATACAGAGAGGCCTGGCATTAGAAATGGCATTTGACCAGATATTGTAGCAGGAAGTACACAAGTGAACAAGTGATTTGCATAACTCATTTTTAAGGTGGACTATTCAGAGAATAAATTCAGAATGATGAACAGGGAATCAAATGGAGGACTCTTTTTTGAATGTTTAAACTCAAAGAGATCACTCTTCTCTTATAAAGAGCATCTGATGGGTGCTGTCAAATATAATAAAGAACTTTTACAAAAAATGGCTTCTCTAAAAATACGGCAGTCAATATACCTGTTGAGGAAGAAAGTGAAGAAAGTGTCTCTTGTAAAAGTGAAAACAGCTTCAATTGGTTTGGATCTTACAGTTTGTGTGGGCTTGACTGAGGAGCATAAACTAGATGAGTAGATAAATTTAGTCTGGTGCATGGAACTTTGTACATGACACGATGTTTGAGCAAGTGACCTGGAGTCAAACGTATCCTTGCACTGCAAGGTTGGGAGTTCAATCCCCATCTGGGGTCCAGGCTCAGCCTTGGCCCCTGACATTAATGTAACTGAAATCTGCTCTATCTTCAGGGAGCTAAAAAAATCTTGGCAGTTTGAGTAAATAATTGGAAGATCAAAGCTAGCTACCTTTCTGCACCGAAGCTGCAGGAGAAGACTGATCCTCTTTTAGCATTATCTGACCCTCAGGCTATATTTTCATACACAGTATAATATTACTTTGGATAAAAGGAGATTTTAAATCCCTCCCCTTAATACAAAGTTACACAGAATTAAAATATATTCATACCTTTGTGTAATGCAAAAATCAGTAACTGAAAATTTCCTCTCTCCTCTCCTTCCTGAGCGACTATATATTTTTACTGCAGCAAATTGGTATTTCTGTAATTTAAAGCTGTGTTCTGGAATACATTTTCTTTCATTGTCATTGCATAGTGAAAATGCTTTTTTCAACTTCTGTCTGAAATTATGAGCTAGAGAGAAGCTCTGGATTGTTGATCCACTGGTAAACAGTTTTACTCAACAAAGAGTCAAAAAATACCCATAAATTTTGTAATTTCACAGAGAGATTAAAATACTTTGTTATGCAATAGTAACACCCAAAACATTGGAAATAAATCTGGACCAAGTCACAAAATATTCTTTTTTCTTTCTTTCTCCTCTTTGCCCACACTAATAATCCTGCTACAGCTCAGCAATGCATCTGAGAATTCACATCTAATTTAAATGGATTCTACAGTTTCCTTTCTGTTGTTTCAAGAGAACTTCTGGCTAAGGCACTCACGAGCATCTCTGGAATGCAAGTCATCTTGCTTACTGAGAGCAAGACAGCACCTTGTCAGCACACTAAATGTTAAAATAGTGCAGGTCCTTTGGTCTTGAACAGCCTAGCAGACTTCATAGTGCAGTGGTAATTCAATTCATGTAGGATAGTCCTGACTCCTGATCCTGTCCCCCAGGACAGTTCAAATATTTTGAAATTAAAAACTGCAAGCTCTTTATGAGTTGGATATCTAAGTGCATTAGAGCACACATGCTGTAGTAATTCCTGTAACACACAACTCAAAACATGGTTTACAAAAATTTAAAGGCCCCTCGATTGCAATCTCCACCAATCTGGTCCTTTTGGGCCAGATTATCTGGTTTAACACTGGAATGAACTCCTCCCTTGGTTCCCAGCCTGACTAACATCGAGGGGTTCCTGCTAGAGCCCATCATTGATATAGTCCACATCCTAGTGCTCCCTGGGCTGCTGAGCACAGCTGCCTCACCATGGTCTGCACCACAGGCTTCAAGGGAATCTTTGCTTCCTCTGCTCCCACGTAGGGTCCCAGCCACAGGAGACAGTGTTGCGGTGGGGTTTGCAGCTTTCCCTGGGAGACAACCCGAGCCCGCGGAAGAGTCAGGGACACGATATTGTGTGGATGTTCATGGATGTTCTTTATTCTCCTCTCCCCCCCTCACGGCATGGTGGCCTGGCCCAGAGTCCTTCCCCTCGGGCAAGCCCCAATCTATTCAGGCCCGGGGAACCTGAACAAGCCAATGGGGACAGGACTTGGGTACATGTGACCAGGGAGCAGGGGGAGGGGNGGATCACAAGTCCAATCCTCCTTCAGGCATCCACCTGCTCTGGTGTGGGGCCCTGCACGGGCTTTAGGTGGAGCCCAACATGGACTCCTTTGCATGTCACAGTCCCTTCAACTCAAGTTCCCGCTGGAGTTCCAGCCCGTCTGGCAAAGCAGCACAGAAAACAGCAGCAACATCCTGGCCACCTGCCAGCCCAGGAACATTGCCATTGCTGTTATCAAAATGTTTCCAGGCACAATTCAGCAAGTGATCAGCAGTACAGCATTAGAGCAAGCAGCAAAAGCAAAAAGTGGCCATTAACAAGCACTAGACTCTCATATACAGTAAGGAAAGCGAGCCCCATGGCAAGCACAGGAGCCTGTTCATTACTGGCTAAACAGCACTGACAGCTGTAAATTCAAACTAGTGAATCCCAATTGAATCTGTCATTATCTTGAACCCTTTGAGCATCATGCTGGGTGCCAAAAAGGACTGTGGTGGTTTAACCTCAAGCCAGCAGCTGAGCCCCATGCAGCCACTCACTCACTTCTCCACCAGAGAGACTGGGGAGAGAAATGGAAGCGTAAAGGCAGGAAAACTTGTGGGTTCAGATAAAGACAGTTTAATAGGGAAAGCAAAAGCCACACACACAAGCAAAGAAAAAACAAAGAATTCACTGCCTCCCATGGGCAGGCAGGTGTTCAGCCATCTCCAGGAGAGCAGACACCTATCATGCATAGCTGTGACTTGAGAAGACAAACACCACCATTCCAAATGTGTCCCCCCCTTTCCTCCTTCTTCCCCCCACATTATATACTGAGCATGACATCAGATGGTTTGGAATATCCCTTTGGTCAGTCAAGGTCACCTGTCCTGGCTGTGTCTCCTCCCAACTTCCCAGGCACCCCCAATTTCCTCACCAGCGTGGCAGCAGGAAAAACAGAAAAGGCCTGGCTCTGTGTAAGCATCACTCAGCAATAACAAAAGCATCTCTGTATTATCAGCCCTGTGTTCAGCATGAATCCAAAACATAACCCTGTACCAGCCACTGTGAAGAAAATTAACTCTACCCCAGCTGAAAATGAGCAGTTTTAAAAACTTATCCCAATTTCCCTTTTTCTCAAAAATGCAGTCTTATATTTTAATGAGAATAAAATTAGATCCATTCTGCAAAAGTCATGTACACATACTTAATGTTCTACACATGACTAGTTTCAATGAAGTTAATGGATTTTAGTTGTTATTGGAGGTAAATGAGAATTCATTATATGAGAAGGCTTCCTCTATTTAGAGGGAACAAAATTTAAACTACGCATCTAAAAGAAATGGGCTTGCTATAAATCCAATATTTTATTGTAATGTTATGGTTGAGCAATTAAATTAAAACCAAGCACAAGAATGCACAGGAAATCAAATCTGATGAATCTGATCTTCAGCTAGTGCAAGCTCATAAAGATTAAAGAAAGTCAAAGATGCAGTCTTTGAACCATATGACTCTTTGGCGAAATGTTTCTATAGCAAAATAATCTAAACTTTCTAGTTTCTTGAATATCCTGAAATTAATCCATAGTTCCATGATGGTAATATCCATGGCTTTTTTTTTGTTTTTTTAAACTTCTGGGTAATAATCATTAGAATCACTTGATCTGGAGTGGAGCCCTTGAGTATGTCTCTGGCATACCATTTACTAATCTTTCTCCAAGGAGATTATTCTAATGTACAAAATTCTAAGTGAGTCTAAACAGCTACAGTAAGTTTGAAAAGGCTATGAAATGCATAATCTTTCTTCACATTAGAAGTGCATTAATTTCTCAGCAGAATAAATCTGGTCTTAAAGCTTCAGAGATTTTAAATTTGTGCACAGTGAAAAATATGGCCTTGAAAGCTTCAAAAATTACCTAGAAAGCTCTACTTTCATGAATAATTTTCCTTTGGGCCTCCCGATGATCTCACGCAAAGTCCCATCAAATTTACATGCTTGAGTATTGCCTTTTATGAGATACTTAAAGAATTCACGTTCCCTCTGAAATTCTAGGAAAATCCTCATTTTTTCCCCTTCAAAAATATGAAACAGCATGTCAGTAGTTTTGATCATGTATCAATCATTCTTGGTAGCAATACAGATTAATAACAGGCCTGAATTTCTCAAAACAAAACCTTTAAACATTTTATTTAAAAAAGGGTACATGCCTCATTCTGGAGTGTTTTTAAACTAAATAAAAATAAAATTATTATTTTTTAAACATTGACAAATTTAAACATTATCAACTCATGTGAAAGGTCTATGAGGTCTATACTCTAAGTTATACAGTACAAGAGGCTTATCAGAAATATTTGCTTTGAAGTATATCAGGAGAGGAGAGGAGAGGAGAGGAGAGGAGAGGAGAGGAA
>WEIT01038971.1:3480-18496 GCA_013389985.1 Dryoscopus gambensis | reverse complement strand
ATGGAGAGAGAAGCCCAGGCTGGATCAGTTTGCTGGCAGAACTTGTGATCTTGTGAGGACCCAAGCTGGAGCAGCTGGTTCCCGAAGGACTGCATCCTGTGGAAAGGACTAATGCTGGGGCAGTGGGTGAAAAACTGCAGCCTGTGGGAATGGCTTACATTGGAGAAATTCATGGGGACTGTTTTCAGTGGGAGAGACACCATGTTGGAGTAGGGGAAGAGTGTGAGGAGTCCTCCTGCTGACGAGGAAGGAGCAGCAGAAACAATGTGTGATGAGTTGACCAGAGCCCCCATTCCCCTGTGCAGATGTTGGAGAAAAGGTGGAGCAATAGGAAATAAAGTTGAGCCTGGAAAGAAGGGAGGGGTGGTTGGAAGGTGTTTTAAGATTTAGTTTTATTTATCATCACCCTACTCTGATTTGGTTGTAGTAAATTAAACCAACTTTCCCAAGCTGAGTCTGTTTTGCCCATGAGGGTAATTGGTGAGTGAGGGTAAGCTCCCTGAACCTACCACAACCACGAGCCTTTTGCTATATTTTCTCTCCCCTGTGCAGTAGAGATGGGGAGTGACAGAGCAGCCTTTGGTGGGCACCTGGAGTCCAGCCAGGGTCAACCCACAACAACAGCTAAGCTTGTTATTTTAGTCATGTTCATGCCTTGGATAAGCAAAGAAGACTTTCCGTAGCGAACACAACTGCATACTAATTCTTTCTCCAGAAATATTTCTTTCGCTTCTAAACCTAAAGACACATTTTTGACCACATGAAAAACTCGTATACATAAACATACTGCTTGGTTTAGTTCAGAGAAATCTTCAGGTCACATAGGACCTTGTAACAGAGGCATAACAGTGTTGAAACTGTCTATACGCTGTACAGCTTGTCTTTTTCACTTTCGCTGATGCAAATTCTCCCACTTCAAAAAGACACAGGAACTTTTTCTCAAAAAGATAAGAGGCCCATCCTTGCTCACCTTTCATTATGACCTTTGTGTGTGCTAGTTAGGAAGAACTTCGTGTTTATGCTTGATAGCTGCACTTGGAGACCTTTCCTGGCCTATGTTCCAGTGAATCCCATATTTATTTGGATATCACAGAATGGTTATTTAAAATCTGTGGAATTCACGTCCTTTAAATTTAGTTTCTGTGGTGATTCATTCAAAACTTGTATTCAGCACTGCAAATAATTTCATGTTGCTGATTGCTATCCATTTCTTTCCTCACTGTATCTGTTGTAGCATAGTTAAAGTGCTCATGAAGTAGCAGTAAAACAAAATGTTTAACTTATATGATAGACTTCACATCCTGTATCTATGCTCTCTGTGACCTGGGTGTAGGGGAGACTTGAGGATTTTCTGGAGCAGTGGATTAAGCCTGCCCTAACAGTGAGGTCTGCCCAAAGCCCAGGAAGACAGGTAGCCAGTCAGGCAGCTGCTGGAGACATCTCAGGTGTTTCAAGGTTAGGCTAAGCAGTAAAAGACAGGATATGAAAGCCTGTACTATGAGTACAGATTATGCTATCACATTTTTAAATATAATGCCACTGTGGTGATCACCAAATACCATGCCATTTAGGGTTATTAACTTTTTAATGATTTATTGCTTGCAATACATGATGAGAAAGTTTGATCTCACGCTCCTGTCTTAATTTGAATTGATTTTCTTTGCTGTTAAAGAAATTACCACTTGAAAAGGCCTCAGTCAGGAGAGTGGAATGCACGTCAGTTTAGCAGAAACTGCAGGAAATAAAAACCACTTCTATCTGCATGTTGTAGGAGTTTGGCACTGAACACAATAATAGCACTCCTGAGTGGTTAGTCACAAGGGTATCCAGCTGTTAAAAAAAAAAGTTCAGATTTGGCTTTAAGTCAGGACCTACAGTGTTTCAGCAGGACTGGAAATGTACAAAGCATAAAATGTTCTTTTGATAGCGCCAGAAAGGGTTTGATTTACCTGGAACTCAGCACTACCAGTATGGGACTCCACCCCTACCCCTCAAGTTTTGAGGAGATGCAGTTGTGCAGACTAATGGTGTCAAATATCTGCAAAAGATAAAAAAAATTGATCAGCTTCAACGACCAATAGGAATACTCCTATTCATATTTTGCATTATTCATTTACCGTGAAATGAGAATATACTCAAATAAAGCATATTGGAAGCAGCATTTTCTCTGTGAATGAGGTTTTTATGGTTTTGTAGGAAAAATTTTCCCTGAAGCAGGAAATAAATCCACATTTTTTCATGCTTTTTTCATGTCTTTCTCCTTTTTATTATGAATTCTCCTAAGAATGTGTATTGTTTTGCTATCAGCTTTATTTCTCATTGCTTCAAAGCTAATAATAACCACCCTCTGATAAACATTTTTGTTTTTCTAGACTAGTTTATTGGACGGATGCAAGAGAAATTCCTAGGTATGTGTTTCCAAGAGACAGTGGAAGTTTTATTATTCTTGTTGCTACTTCTGTTTTTAAGTGGACAGGTATATTTCTAAGAGAATTGATCCAATTTTAGAGACTTATTTGATTAAGACAGAAAGCTACTAAATAAGTGCATGAACAGCTCACATGTTCAGGTATGAGCTTTTACACCCCACTGACATGTATCATCTTTCTCTCTCTTTAATCAGCTTTCTCGCAAGGCTGCCAGCAGCACACTCCTAGTTGGCCAGCTCATATCTATCTTATAACTTGGTCTCTCTACTTCTTAATAATTACTTTTCCTCCTCCTGCAGATCAGTTTGTTGCTAGCTCTGTCCCCACTAATGCTCATCACAGCTACTCTGGTGTGAATTCAGTAGTGGGATATATAGTCCCCTGTCTCTCTTCCTAACATTTTCTAAGTTTACTGTCAGCTTTGGTAGTGATCATTCAAAAACTGTATCTTGTTTTTGGTTTCTCCTTTTAATGGCAGTGTTTATATACAATTATCATAGAATCATAGAGTGGCATGGGTTGGATGAGACCTTAAAAATCATCTAGTTCCAAGCCCCCTGCCATGGGCAGGGACACCTTCCACTAGATCAGGTTGCTCAAAGCGGCATCCAACCTGGCTTTGAACATTCCCAGGGCTGGGGTATCCACAACTTCTCTGGCAACCTTTCCAGTGCCTCACCCCCCTCACAGTAAGGAATTTCTTCCTACCTACTCTCTATCAGTTTAAAGGCCTTATCTTTTCTCTTGTCCTTACAGGCTTTTCTAAAAAGTCCCTCTCCAGCCTCTTTTTAGGCTGCCTTTAGGTATGAGAAGGCTTCTACAAGGTCTCCACAGAGCTTCTTTTCTCTTGGCTGAACAATCCCAATTGCCAAAGCATTTTCTAATGGGAGAGGTGCTGCATCTCTGTAATCATCTTGGTGGCCTGTTGGGGACCCATCCCAACAGGTCCATGTCCTTCCTGTGGTGGGGGACCCCACAGTTGGATGCAGTGCTCCAGGTGGGAAGCAGCACTACAGGTGCGAGTATTATATAAATTATAATTACATAGAATCTAATATAAATGATATTTCCATTAAATGTTTCTATCTTTCATGAAATCTTGCTTTACTTTGACCTCTCTTGTGAGAAAGAACTGACTACACATGTACAAGGCATTTGAATGTATTCATGTGAGAGCTTATTCTGCAAATGTTCTTTGTGTGATAGCAACCCAGCTGTCTGACCTTTAAAGAGCACCAAATTCTTTAGGAAATCATGCTTTCAGAAGGACACTGTAAAGGCAAGGAAAGCTGATGAATACAAAGCACACGAAAACAGAGATTGGACTGAAAACTGGCTGTATTTCAGATTTACAGAACTTTTTTTTTTGTATCTCTGCACCAGTCTTTTTTCCTTTATGCTTTGTCTCTTTCTAACATCTAGCTTAGGAAAAGAAAAAAATGATGCCAAGATAGGTTATATGCTGTCACAACATAAAAAAACCCCAGGCATTAAATGTGATTGTAGTTTCCACGGCCCACTGCAATTTTACTCACTGTTCTGCTCGTGTACTCTAATGTCTGCTTTTGATATCTGAGTGTGCTTGAGAGCCACTTAAATTTTCCACTCTGAGACATGAATTCCCACAATCTCTAAATGTCATGTGCCTGGCTGGAACAAGAGAAGCACTCAGGTGAGGCAGGAATTCAGTGAGGCAGCAGCAGCTTACAACACATAGGACAGTTCAGATTTTGAGCAGGGCTGGGAACTATTGTACAGCCCTGAGGCTGTGAGAGATAAAGTAAAGCCATGTCACAGACCCTAGACCTTGCTGGGATGGCTTGAAGCTCAGTTCAAACTTGCTGCCAGAGCTCTTACCTAGTTTTTCAGCCAGGTTTGGCTGCACAGCGAGCTGTGTTCTGTCATAGCTGTAGTACTTGCAGCATCCATCACTGTTATTTTAGAGTTAAAGTGAATTGTGCTAGGTAATGACAACTGGCTGAGGTTGAAAATAGAAGAGTAACAAAGAGACATTTTGAATAAGATGATGGGGGTTTTTTTGTTTCTTTGTTTGTTTGTTTGTTTTTTATTTGGGCCTTGTATGTATAGGATACAAGCCTGAAAATGCATACCCCCAAACTGGGTGCCTTTCTTCTTAGCCAAGGCTGGCAAAATTAAATGCTAAGGCCACAGATTGTGAGACAGACACAGAGAAAACCCACTGCTCTACAAGAAAATCCTAAAAAAAGATGTAGTGTCCCAAAGATGTTTCCCATGACACCTCTACTTGTCATGGCTGGGACAACTGGTCTCTGTTTCTACAACTCATAGCATCATGAAATCTGAGCTTCCTTCTTCTAGCTGCAACACTAGGTGCCCAGACCTGCTCAGAAAATCTGAGATAAGAGATGAATTCATACCAGACATCTAGTGATATCTTTTCTTGCACTGATTTCCTTTGCAACTGAGACCAGTGACTTAGGAGTCAAGGTTATAACTTGAACATAACCTAAATATGTCAATTAAAAAAAAAACCAAAACAAAATAGCTGCCTTGATACGTTCACCTCTTAAAAAATAAAAAATCTTGCCCCAAACCACTGTTTAACGTTAATGTTTCCTCTCTTCTCACACTATTAATACATTCAAAAAGTTGCTACATTGCAACTTGTCCTATCCTCTTCCTCAAGAGTAAGGAGATGTATTTATACATTTCATAAAAGATGTTTTGGTGTTCTTTAACCTGTAATAGGAGCTATCCTAAGGATAGAAGTGGTAGAAGAATATGACTGTTGATCTTAGATGTGAATTTGCACTTCTTTGGATTATGCTGGACTATCTTAAAAACAAGGCAAAGAAAATGTAAGGTTTCCCTTCTCTATTTATCTAATGATAATGTGCTACATTTATCCTGGCATACTCATGATATGTGCTTTTCAGAATGGGTAGGAACCATCTCTTTTCCCAGCTGATGACATCCACGTTGAACTTACATAGCATACTGTGAGAAAATATGAATTTTCTAGGAATCATTTGATGAGTGCACCTGAGGGATGAAGGGGAGAAAGGGTTTATGTATGAAGGTACTTAAACAATGGTTTTAATAGTAATGAGGGAGCAGAATGACACTGAGTGGTATAAAGAGGGACTAGGTAAATATAATGGAAGAAAATGAGGAATCAGAAAATGTTATATAAGTTATATATAAGGAATTTCCTTATGAAGAAATCTTGCCTACAACTAATAATCTTATGCGTTTGCCTCCAAAGACATATATCAAAAGTACTGCTGAAAAATTAAAGGAAAAGAATAAAAATATTTGAGATATATGATAGGGACATGCTAAAGTGTCATGGGCTCAGCCAAATTTTTATTGCCATCATTCATAGTCCATATTTAAAAACATGGACTTGTGTTTAGCTCTTTCTTTTTGGCCATGACAACAACTGTTATTTTTTTCTGCCATACCTTTCTTACAGATTATTTTTCTCTCCAGACACTAACTCCAGTGAAACATTTTTTAGGCTTCTCTTTCTCTTTTATCTATGTTCCTTCTGTGGACAAAGGAATGATTTCTGATTTTACACCAGCTTTATGATTATTGCTCAATGTAAGCTTTTGTGAGGCAGCAAATTGTATAAGAATTTATGATTTTTGGAATACTTTTCACTGGAAAGTTGTGGTGTCCTAAAAAGTAAGAGAAAAACTTTCTCTGTAATATGGAGATGTACACTGCACATTTTAGGGAAGTCTTTTCTCTCCTCATGTCTTTTTTCTAGTTTCATCTCTCTTTCTCCTTTCTACACCTGTTTTCATTCTTTTCCTCCATTTGCTCTCCCCACTTCTTTTTTTCCAGTCATTTCTTGCTTTCTGCAATACTTCTCAGCAAAGTTCAGTGCAACGCATCATTTAGCCAGAAACCAGTTTAAGATAACAGTGATAATTTAAGTCAAACTTTATGCTTGTTGCTGTTGCTATGGAGAATATGTGATAACACCCATACTCACAAAACATTTTATTTTCCCACTGCAGCCCACACAATGAGCCATCACGGGAGGAAGATCAGGAGGGAGGCTGGAAGACCTCTTTGAACTTCTATACCAGGGAGTTGCTATTATACTCCTGTGAAAACTTCTTCTTAACTCCTTATCTCTTTGAGCACTGACTATGATTTCTTTTCAGCTGGTTTTCTGACCCTCTTCCTTGCTTGGTCCTTTTTCACTCTGCTGAAACTTTAGATCATGTAAATTGATTCCACCAACAAAATGTGTCATGTTTTCCTGCTTCTCAGCTTCTTGCCCCAGACTTGTACTGCAAATTAAAGCTATCTGATTTAAAGTGTCTGTCACTTACTTTTTATTTTCCCCTTTTCTTCTCACCTGAAAAATTTCTGTGAGAGTGGATTGCTGATGAAACAGCTTTAATATGCTCTGAAGATCATGTACCTCTGAAATTACTGATGACACCCTCAAAATCTCAAAGCAGATTTAAAATCTCACCCTGAAAACTTGACTCTCTACTGGCAAAGAAGGAGGTGTTCAAGTGATTTTTGTGCATGTATTTTTAGGGATATATAAAAAATTAAATTTCAGCTTGATTTATAAAAGAATTAGGAAAAGAGAAAAATAAGTCTAAGAAAAATCACCCTGGCTTTGGTAAGTGAAATAGGCTTGCTTTTCTTTACTAACTGTGACTAAAGATTGTTTTAAACTGATGTTATTCTGGCTGGTAGAATGCGGGCAAAACATGAAAGTGTTTTAGACAGGATTCAGGTTGTATTCTGACTTAACATTAACCTGTTTAGAGTCTGAATACTTCAAAGGCTCCAAGAAAAAACAAGTATCCTGTACCATTGCCAGAGAATAACTCACTGAATCCTTTCAAAGCTCAGAACACCTGAAGTTTCTCAATTCTTTGTGTTTATTACTTGTACTGTAACATATATTTCTGAAAATAGTAGGTGTTGTTGGAGTACAGCTCAGTAGTTACAGCATTTGATTTCCTGTAATAAGAAAAAAAGACCATTGTTTTGAATAAAGAGACACTTTCAAAAACACTAAAATATGATGTTGGGAAAGAATTCCTCCTCAGAATATTATTATTGAGTTTTAATGACCTTACATGTCATAAAGAAAAGACAAACTTCATTGTTTGCTTTGATGTTGGAACCATGAGGAATCAATGACATTGTCGGGGACGTAGTGCTAAATAGAATGTAATACTTGGCTGTTTTAAGGCAGTTTGAGTAGTGACCCTTTCCAGGATAGTGAAACAGGTGCCAGATTCCTACAGAATTATCATAATGCTAAATTTGACACAAATTTTTACCAAACCCAGAAGTGACCTTATGGCTGCAAAGGTGGGGATGCTTTAGGTCTCTTTTGCAACAGGAATTCATGCAAATGTTTTTGTATTCCTTCTCTTAACATCCCAGAGTAATGTCTTTCTGAAGGAGAAACACTTTGGGTTGATGAACTCTACAAAAAAGAAAAATCTTCTTACGTGAGCTTTATTTCATTTAGGTTAACATCTTCTTGTTGTAATAACCTACAACAAATTACAGATAGGTAGGAATACAAAATGATTCTTTAATGAGCTGTCGCAATACAGTGCAATAGAGACCTCAGGGTTACTGACATATAAATCCCCTTAATACTGTCTGAACAATTACACTGGATTTGTGACTGACAACTGTGGATTAATATCTTAGTTTGTAATGTGGCCAGACTCAGGTTTTATGGCTGAGAAGTCCATTAAATGTCACCACACCAATTCCTCTTCTCCATGCCTTTTTTAGCATTCAAGGGAAAGAAGAGGTTGACACCTTTTGGGTACCAAAATGTCAATGTGTGTATGTGGTCTATTATTTTGCAAAAAAAGTTTTACTTTCTCTAGTTTCTCATTTACTGGGACTTAGTTATTCCAGCTAGATAATTTGCCTTTAGCCCATTTGTCCTAACAAGTGGAGTACTGCAATGTTAGGCGGGAAAGGTAAATTCCTTATCCTTTTCTTGCTGACTGTAACTTGGAAGTTTTTGTTGTTGAAATGAAGGGATATCCTCCCTACTACATCTGCAGATATCTCAACTCACATAGCACAGTGTTGTTTGGAATGCATAGTTTTATACATAGTGTTTAATCTGATAAATGTATTACTCTTACTCGAGTGCTGCTTATTGCTATGACTTCTAAATCACACCTACCACACAACTGAGTCTATACCATAGAATCATTGAATTGTTTAGGTTGAAAAAGACGAGAAGATTTTTCAGTTCAGCCATTAACCTAAACATGGTTAAGGCATGAGGTTCTCCACGGGCTGCAAGTGGATCTTTGCTCCAGTGTGGGCTGCAGTGGCACAGCTGTCTCACCATGGGCTGTCTGCACCACAGGCTGCAGAGGAATTTCTGTTCCAACATCTGGAGCACCTCCTCTGCCTCCTTCACCTTGGTGTCTGCAGGGTTCTTTCGCTCATATATTCTCACTTCTGTCTTCTCTGTCTCCAGCTGTTTCTCTGCAATAACTTCTTTCCCCTTCTTGAATGTGTTATCCCAGAGACACTACCACCACCACTGATGGGCTCCTCCATCATGGAGCTGGCTGGCATTGGCTCTGTCAGACATGGGGGAAGCTCCTGGCAGCTTCTCACAGAAGTCATTCCTCCAGCCCCTCACTGCAAAAACCTTGCCACACAAACCTCATACAGTAAGACAAGGAATTTCATTTTCCTGGCACTTTGAAAGAATAAATGGAGAATATTTGCCTCCTACGTTTGGATTTTTTAGTATTGCTTAGGTTCTCTTCTGAGGACCACATATTTAAACAGAAAAGAGAGGTTTGTAAAAACAAAGTGGTTTTTCTTTTTTTCACTTGGATTGTCTAGTTTTCTTTTCAGCGGTACAAGTATTGATGCGCACCTGAAAAACATTCGTTAGTGAAAAGGAAGGACTCGTGCCCAAAATTCTAAATTCTGGATCATACTACTGATTTTAACTGTTAGTGTAAGTTTAAGCATGCACATAGGAATTCTGAAGGCTCAAAGATGACATATCTGCTTAAATTGAGGCACACATTTTGATTTGTAATTCACTAGGTTTGGGATGAAGTACCCAGCTTCATAAAGGAATATTAGTTCTGAAAGTCATTTAAACATCTCTATCCTGTCTGTTGATAGAATTCCAGAGACTCTTCATTGTACTAAAAAAAAGATAAAAGTAAAAAAAAGCTACCTTAATATTCAAGTCACTTGACCAGGAACTTTGTGTCTGAGAACAAAGGTCTGCAACCATGACTTCTGGAACTTTTGTTAGTGTCAGCATCATCCCCCTACTTAGCTTTCATTCACCTTCTTTTTCTGTAGTATTGTAAGATTTTTCAGTAGAATGAGAAGTAACTGCCATTGCTCATGAGGGAATGTGGTAGGTGACTTGTGTTGCAGGATAAGCAGATGCACATTTTACATTTTTTAATCCAGAGCATAATCAGTTTTCAGTGATGGATAAATAAAATCTCTGGGCTTCTGGAACATGACTTAGAAGAGGGCAGTAATACTTCTGGTCTTAGTGCCAAACTAGCAACAGCTTTTTCAGGTGGCATTATTGGAAAATAGGAAATATCTTGTTTTGAGGTTTTTATGAGTACTAGGCTCAGACAACTTCAATATTTCGTTTCACTGTCAGGGAAAATTCAATGGTTTAACTCCTATTGTTGAAGAATGACAAGTTCTCAATTATTCTTTATTTATAAAACTCCATGTCCAGAGATCAAAACTACACTCTGAGAGAAATATGGCTTCAATTTGTCCCTTGGATGGAGTGGTTTTATCAGCACACAGAGTTTCTTATAAAATATATCCTGAAAAGAATATAAAAAATAAAATTTTAATGTTTTTCTAAATGCTCCATCTGATTGATATATTCCCAGCAGTGTTTTAACTGCTTCATTGCTGTGACTTTCATGCTAATTTTGACAGTAGAAGTTTTACGGTTTTGCAAAGCAAAATAGGAAAGTTTAGAGTAAAGTAGCTGGTATTTGGTACTGAAAACCAAAGAAAAAAATTCTGTCCCCTCTGGTGCCATTACCAATTGGATGTTTAACAGGAAACCAGTGAGTAATTCTACATTTTGTTCTACTGTTTATTGGAGTTCATTGTGTTCATTTTGTTCCTGCAGCGTTTGACTATTAATTTATTTTTTTATCAATATGAAACTCTTTATAACTAATTTGTCTGGAGATTTATATTTTGAGTTGATTATATCTATTCATTACACACTTCAGGGACTTAATTCAGTCTCCAGATTTCTGCAGTAGCTCCGTATGGACTTTTGGGAATTCTCAAATAAGTTAAGTTGTCCTAGTCCTACTGGCTTAAATGGAAATATGATAATTTGCAGTTAAATATCTCTACCCCAACAATCATTAACTTTAACGTATGATGATCAAAATTACTGGGAAAATAGACATTGCTGTCACAACTCAATCTGAAAAACAAAGCAAGCTGACATCTGCAGTTGTTTAAGGCTGTTCATTTCATATGAGTTTATTTAACAGTTTGGAGAGAACAGATTTGGGGAACATGCTGAGAAGGTTATATTTAAGAGCCTAAAGCAATCAGTTTGTTATGTGGATTCTTTCATGGTGTATTCCTGCCTTGTGTGTCTTCTTTTCCATTAATAATGTACATTTAGTTGATAATGTGTTATTTAGGGACCTTAATTTTACTTTGTGTTGCATTGTTGTTTCTCATTTTCTTAAAATAGAAAAAAATTGAAATTTAAATATGTGTGTTTCTAGTGTGCAGAAAACTAGACCAAGTGAAGCTGATCAGGTATTCAAACATATTCCAGCTCCAAATAAAATAGAACTTGATTTCATGGCATTTAGGTTAAATGTTATTGTTCCATCAAAAGAAGTATTTAAGGTTTTCTTTCCATACTTATCTTTATCACACCAAACCACAGTAGTCCTGGAGAGCCAGACAGAAAATTAAACCAGGTTCTTGAGCATATGATTAAACAAGGGCTTCTTTTCTTAACAATGAAAACATAATTTGTTAGTTCATATGCATGCAATCTGAAGCAGCAAAGAAAACGAATACTGTAACATTTTGATTTGATATCAAATTGGAGACATGATATTTGTTGCTTTGTTACAAACTTGTTAGAAGTATCACAGAATAATACAATGGAATTAAAATAAATGGAAGAAAACATCTCGGAATATATAATTTAAATCATCTGAACACACAGAGCTAAAATAAGTCACATAAATAATGCTTTACAAATAAGAGTTTCTCTCAGTTGGCTTTCAAGACATCTGGGTTTAAACCTTGGGCCCAGGCAGCTATACTGAGGATGCCTAAAACAAGGTTGGAGGAATCCTACTATACCAGACAAATGTACCAGAAGCTTTCCTTTTGTAGCAGCAGATTATTTGTGTCTGGTTATGTCCTGGCTTATTAGTACTTCAAGTAACAAATAAAAATGATTTCCAGAGGAATTATTAAAAGTTCATTTCTGTTTACAGTGGACCACCTCAAAGAGCACAAATTGATCATCAGCCCATGGACTTGTTAACTGGTCACATCTCCCTGTGTTCTGAGCAGAGGACAAGTTTCAGCATAATGCAAATTAGCCAAGATTTGAAAAAACTGAAGACATTTCACACATATAAAAATTATTTTAAATGTAAGCATAATCTCTGGGACAACATCTTGAAAATTACAGTATTTCTAATAATGTACACACAAAGAGGCAGGCCAGGCTGTTTCAGAACTGAATATTTTATCTGTGACCATTCTATGATGATATGGAAGTCCTATCTTTTACTGTTATACCGCTGCTACCAGTAAGTTTTGTATTATTCTGATGCCATGGACATTTATTCTTTGTGATTTGATTCACTTCACAGTTTGGTCTTTTCAGTGAACTACCTTCAGAATTGAATTTTAATACTTTTCTTATCAGCATATTTAAAAGTAAAACGAATCATAGTTTAGTTTACTAGTTTTTCAGCATGCATGTTGCAATCAGATGCTTGAATTAATGAAATAATCCTGCTGATTATTTAGATGCAGCTAAAGAAATTTGCCACAGTGCTTTTCAAGCCTCGGGACATTTCAGGTATTTATGATTATATTTTAAGTTGCAGTAGGAATGCCATTTGCTTTCTCCTGAGATGTAAAATACTGGATGCTCATTGCACAGCTTGAAGAAATTGGATTTTTAATTTTTTTTTGCATAAAACTATGTTCATTAACACAGATTATAGCTCATTAAAATACGTGTTTCTGAATGTCTTTCAGAAGTATCTCCTGTAAAAATTTGAGATTAAATAGAATGTGTAATCAAAACAAACTCCCCCATACAAAGTCCACAGCTTGGAAAGTCCCTCTATGCTTTTCTCCTCCCACAGAATGGATTTAAGAGAAAAACAGAAAAATCCTCAGCATTTTCTGCTGCCTCTGCTTGTAATTTTTGGCAGATCCCTAATTGTCATTCACATTGTATGCCCAGAATTTGTCAATTTTTTGTTCACTGTTAATTAATGCAATGTTAGCTAAATATTATTGTACTCTATACAATCTTGGAAGACATACTGTTAATTCACACTACATATTAAACCATAAAAAAAAAGGAAGTGTTCTGTTATTTTTGATTAGTTTCAGAGATGTTTCAGCAACAAACTACTTAAAATCACTACAGTTATTAATACAGTTTAAATTAACTGTGGTGTGATAATATATATGTAATTTTATATGCATTAGAACACTTTTATTTATTCAAATGAATGATTGGTTGATTTTACAGCATTATTCATTTTAAGACGATAAAACCAGTCAAAATGTCAATTGAACTGCTTTGCATGGACATCCTTTGAATTTACAAACCATGACCTTTTCCTTACTGTGGCATTTGACTGTAGTCCCACCTGCAAGAGACTCCAGTTCCACCTCCCAGGACACTGATTCGCTTTTGCTTGTGGTGCAGAACACAGAATCACTCTCAGCTGTGATGGTGAGTTCAGTTGGAAGCCTTCAGTGAAGGTCAGGTAACGCCTTCTCTCTTGCACACAAGTGCTTTGGGAGGGAAATCACTTTGGAAAGAGAGGTTCCTGCAGCAGATGTGTGGAGGTGCTTCTGAGTGCACTTTCCCTGACCCACTAATTATCCATGAGCATTCATGACCTGTGTAAGAATTTAATTGAAATGTATGTTCAATCATGTTTAAATATTCAGCTGTTCAGGACTCAACATTCTCTGTCCATTGCATCCTCTAACAGATGCCTCTAAATTTTGTGACAGTTTTGTATCTTTTAGGTAGGTTTACATTTACTAGTTCTATAGGCTTCATTATCTATACAAGCCCATATATTAATTTAGGGTGGCCTTGTTCACATTTTGATGGACTGTGAACCCGACTATCATAGGGCTTGTGCTGAGTTTTTATGTTGAGTTTAGAGGAACGAGATATTGCTCCAGTTTGCATTTGGCTTGGTTTGGGGTATTTGGCACTTTTAAATTTATTTATTTTGTTTAATAACTGGTTCTTATTCATATAATAAGCATTTAGAGTTTGTGGTGGGACAGGAGACTCACATTATAATTCAGCTTTGAAGAATCTCAGACATAATAGATGGACTGATTGTTTTATCTGTAGCTCTGGTTTTTTGTCTGCTTGTTCGTAAAACAAACAAATGGGGTTTAGATATTTCTGCAGAGCTATAAAATTTAAGCCTGCAAATTATGATTGGGGTGTATAAAACTGTCTGTTTTCTTGCTCTGTGTCAATTCCTGAAGCAACAAATATTTCCTGACAGGAACAGAAATGATCCTGCAGCAATCTGTCTGTCAAAAGATTGGTCATATACATCCTACATTGAAGTGTGTGTGTATTTATGATCTTTATAGATTACTTAATAAAATTTGTTGAATTAAGGTGCCTGTGGTTTACAGCAGGAATAAGTCCTACTCAACTGTTGCAGAAAATCTTTAGTCTGCCTTAAAAACAAATCAGAATCTGGCTAGTTTACAAGAAATTACTTTCAAATTACCTCCTAATGCTAACAATCTCCAGGTCCACTGGATTCCAAATATCTAGATTGCTCATAGTCCAAACTATGCAGAGCAATGGAGATGCTGAAAAATAACTTTCTCCTGACCAAAGAAAAGACAATATTTCATACCACGAATATTTTCTTTTCCAACTTTTCTCTTTAAAATGTAGATAATAGGCAGAAATTGATTAAAAAACCCCCTAGCCCTTTCCGTGTAGTCTTAGAGAACAGGTAAAGATTACAAAAAGAGCTTAGCAAGTAACATTACATCACCTTAAAAGCCAAATATATACCTATATGGTCACGTCTGTTCACAGTCTGAGTGATCCTTTGAACTTTTTACTCCCCCAGAATTTCTCATCTAGAGAATGAGATTAATTAAAGAGTCAAACCACATAAGCCAGATGGTTTTCTGGCTGTGGTGATTCAGTCATTCAAATTCCTGTCTGGACTTCTATAATTCCTCATAGCTTGTGTTTGAGCTCACAATCCTTGCAAATATTTCAGTAAGTACAGAAAACAGCAGTAGTGTTGTTTTCATAGAATTATAGAATC